>NW_024122004.1:1759952-2260094 GCF_016745375.1 Pimephales promelas | reverse complement strand
GTAGAATGTGTCTACAACAATATGCCTCTGCATGGGGAACGACAAGATGGACTTTACTTTACTTTATCATAGTCCCAGTGTCACTGGTTGCGGCGAAAGTTAAAAGACAGACTGCAATGTTTTGAAAGTGGACACACTTCACCTTTATAGGTCTGCTTCGTTTATGCCTCTTCTTTTCTCAAGAGTTTTCTCTATCCTGAAACATGGAGGATAAGAAAGATGTGATGCGTGGATGTCAGCGCTCACCCTGTATGAGTTCTGCCTCACGTTCACAGGAAGTACTCACTCGCGTCAGCTCGTCGATCTATGCTCTGCTGCTCTAGAACCTGCAGCTTCAGGAACTCGATCTCTTGATCATCATTGGCCTGATTCAGATCATTCAGAGACTTGGAGTTTTCTTCAGCGGAGGATGGGACGTAATCTTTTCCTTCTGAATACAACAATAATAAAACGGATAAATGCATTCAGCACTCAAAACTGTCTGGATGCAATATAGGCTGGTGATGGCGCAGTGGATAAGACACATGCCTTTGGCTGTGAGAGACCGGGTTCGAATCCACTGTGAGACACCAATGTGTCCCTGAGCAAGACACTTAACCCCTAGTTGCTCCAGAGGCGTGCGACCTCTGACATATATAGAAATTGTAAGTTGCTTTGGATAAAAGTGTCAGCTCAATTAATAAATGTAAAAGTATGCAACTACAGGTGAGCTGTTTTGACTTGCAGAAAGTAATAACCGCTTTATTTATAGTTTACAAGAGATTTTGTAGTGATCATCCAATCATTATCAAATTATGGAGGATTACATGTGAAATTTGAAAAAAAAAAGAGTATCGTGCAACGGTTCATGTTTTTTTGTAATTCAAATTAAAAGGTGAAACTAACGTATTCGGTATATATAACTATACATATGCATGATTATTAGGGTTGGGTATCGAGAATGGAGTATCGATTGGAACTTTTCGTTTTTCCCGGAATCGTTCAAAAGTTAAAATTTCGATTCCTAGTTTCGATATTCACAGTCCGCCGACCTGAAGAAGAAACCACTGAACATCACCAACGAAGAAGCGTCTACCGGAAGTGTTGGCATAACCGCGCGAGTCGAACATGAGTAGCTTACGTCGGCGATCCAAAGTGTGGCTTCACTTTTCTAAAAATAACGAAATCTCGGCAAAATGCTAAATTTGTGACAAAAGGAGTATTTGTGACAGAAGGAGTATTTCCTTCAGAAAGACCGTTGGTTAGCAAGGTTAGCTAAACTTTTTTGACCCTGCCTCTTAAAAGAATAGGAATCGAGAATCGTTAGGAACCGAAATCGAAACAAGGAATCGGAATCAGAATCGTTCAAATTCAAACGATACCCAACCCTAATGATTATACTTTTCAGAGGGCCGACATTTCTGCATTTTAAATCTTTTTTTCATTGATATCACGTAATATTCTTATTTTCTGAGATTTTGAATGTGGGGTTTTCATTAGCTGTAAGTCATAATAATCATAATTATAACTTTTGCATGATATTTTCACCTGTATCTCAGGCAAAAGCTTTTTTTTTTTTTGAGAAGTTCTTAGTACAATCTTTCATGTCCATCTGAAATTAAAAAATATTTTAGGTTCAAAATAAATGTATACACTACCAGTCAAAAATATGAAATAATTAAGTCTCCCCTGCTGACTAAGGCTGCATTTATTTGATGAATAATACAATAAAACAGTGACATTTCAAATATTCTACAATACATTAAAAATAAGCTGATGATCTGGTGCTCAGCAATCACTTTGCTTTATTTATTATCATCAATGTTGAAAAGTTATATCTTTATGATTTTATATTTTTAAAATTTTAATTTGCTTAATATGTTTTTTGTTAACTGTGATACATTAACATTAAAAAAAAGGTTGAGAATATGATTTAAAAAAAATTAAATGATCTTTGGTGACAGTATAAAGACATTTATAATGATACAAAAGATTTCTATTCTATAAACCCTGTTCTTTTAAACTTTCCATTTTAACAAGGTTTCACAAAAATTACAATTTATTATATTTTAGGGCTGTCAAGCGATTAATCGTGATTAATCACATCCAAAATAAAAAGTTTGTGTTTACATAATATGTGGGTGTTCAGTGGGTGTACTTTTTATGTATACACTGTACACAGATTTATATTTAATTTGTATTATATATAAATATAATATTTTATATATAATTAATATTCCTAAATATACATGCATGTGTGTGTATTTATATATATATATATATATATACACACACACAAAATTTATACACAATACACCCACATATATTATGTAAACACAAACTTTTATTTTGGATGCGATTAATCGCGATTAATCGTTTGACAGCCCTAATATATAAAAAACAATAATAATTAAGCATCAAATCATCATATTAGAATGATTTCTAAAAGATCATGTGACACTGTCACATGAATGATGCTGAAAATTCAGCTTTTATAACAAAATAACTGTGATTTTTAAATTTCACAATATTACTGTTTTTAAAAATAGCCTAAATGCAACCTTGATGAGCATTGGAGATTAAAAAAAAAACATGAAAATAATATACTTTGGAATGGTAGTAGTTAAACGCATCTCAGGTAAGAACACAAGTGATTATATAGTGCTGAGCACTGTAAAAATGCACATTATGTGATCTTAAAATCTTCAGCATGACAGCAACATGCAGAATGCACATGTGAAGAACATGCATTCATAGTTCAGTAAATACAGAAAATAACATTGAGCTGTCAGCGTCTACTCAAAGTGTCAATGTTTGCAGTGAGATTAAAACTTATGGACGTTTAAGAACAACATTGTGCTTTGTTGTTAGCATGCGGTAATACACTGACACATGAGTCAAACGCAGTTCATTTAATCACACACTAGAACTGCCCCTTTAAAATGCAGATTATACAGTGTTGGACAGAAGAGGGGGAACCCACCATCTCCATGTTCTCCTTGGTTGTGGATTTCAGTTTATCCTCCATCCTCTGGAGCGACTGGCTGAGGTCGTCATTTTTCTTACTTAATATTTTGTTCCTCTCCAGTAATGGTTTACACTGTTTCTCTGTTTCCCGAACACGCTTCAGCTGAGAGCAGAAAACCAGGGCCAAATATTCTTAAACAACAGAAATGTTTCCAATACCACACATAAAAGATCCTGTGCAACCAAACAATAATTCCACAGTTGGCACAGCTTTAAAATTAATAACAATAATACAATAATAATAATGATGATGATGATGATCCGACATCAAGTATGAAGGAAAAAAATCAAGCGAAACATACCAGCTCATTTCTTTCATCCACTAAGATTGAGTTGCGGTCCTCCAGTTTACGAATGGTGGATTTAAGTTCACTCATGCGTTTCTGGTTTCTTCTCATGTCCTAGAAACACATATAACGCTTGACTAGGTAACAATGTGTAATTCATTTTGCGCCGGAGTTGTCCTTTAAGACTGCAATGACTTGCAGTACAAGAGTGTGTATGCGCATGTGCATTTGTAAATCTGACAAATGTCCAAATCTAGTTTCTTTACCGGACTCCCACAGTGCTCCGCTCCATCGCCGGCGCGGCCGGGGATCTCTCTCTTTGGGCTTCCCAGGCTGCATTCTGCCTCTTTCACCAGAAACAGCTGCTCATCGAGTGCATCCTTCTGTAGCTGCAACTTCTGCACGAAACCAGTCGCCGTCTCCAGCTCTTTCTCCAGCGAGAAGATTGTTCTGTCTTTGGCCTTGATCTCATCCACCTGGACAGTTTGACAAGGGTCACACTGGGTTAGCACAAGGGGTCAGGGATTGTCTAGACCTATAATACTGGAAGCATGATATGAAATCATTGGCCCGGTTTACAGCTGGTATTAAAGGGGTAGTTCACCCAAAAATGAAAATTAAGTCATTAATTACTCACCCCCATGCTGTTCCAACCCCGTAAGACCTTCGTTCGTCTTCGGAACACAAATAAAGATATTTTTGATTGAATCTGAGACCATAGACTGCCTAAGGGACTGGCTCTTGACGGCCCATAAAGTCATTAAAGAAAAGGTTTAAATATTCCATGTGCCTACAGCGGCTCAATTATAAGTTTATCAAGCGACGAGACTACTTTTTGTGCGAAAAAAACAGAAATAACTACTTAATTCGACTATTCTATTACTTCCTTATGGGCGCATGCGCGAGAACTGAGACGAGGACGTTCTCATTCGTCTACTTCTTGTTACCGGCTGCTCACCGCTTAGGAGTTTTACCGCCACCTACCGTATAAAATGATGATCCATATATCCACAAGTTTCCTACGCCCCATGAGGCCTTGCGTCAAAAGTGGGCGCGACTTCCGGTTGGAAGTAAACAAAGCGAGACTTGACATGCTTGATACTCGTTCATTCAACAGTTGACAGTCATTCAAGTTATAGCGATCCAAACTAGCTAACGATGTGGGAACACAACCTCAACGAAATTAAAAAGGGTGAAATAAAAGTACCTTTACCCTCCGCAGTGTATTATAATAACATTATTAATAATCAATACTCATCAAGGCATGGTGACAGACAGTTGTGTGAGCTGACAAACAATTAAAATAAAAAATACACACTTAGTCATTGTGCTTTGGAGTTTATTCAAAATTATAAATGAATGTGCTACTTGAATACATTAACTGGCACATTTGGTATTCTGTCAACTCAGGCTTTGATCCTGAGTTTAGCTGTAACATCAGTAGCGAACAGCCAAACACATGCTGAGAGAGTTTAGAGAATATTAAGAATTTAAACAAATGTACACAGGAAGATTCGTCGTCTTTTGGGAGGTGATGGAAACTACAGTCGTTGGCAGGATCAGAGACGGGCTCTGGCAGGATCACTGTGATTTCGTTTTCAGCTTAGGCCTATGTTTAAAACAATCACGTTTAAGCCACTGAACTAGTTTAATCCGGTTATACATACAACCGCGAACAGCACATGTTGTCCCTGAGCTCCGTAACGACATCTCTCATAAAGATTTGCGTCTTTAAATAGTAAAATAATTCTCCGAAAAACAGCTAGCCTCTTCGCTAACTAACCCACAAAATACCATTGGAATGCTACTTCCGCCGCGTCACCGGAAGTTTCACCCACTTTATTTTTTACAGGAGCGCCCCTCGGAAACTTGTGGATAAGGCGCTCCGGTTTATAAGGAACACTGTCATTTTTTAAGAAGATTAAAGGCTTTTAAGTGCACAGCGCGCATCTTCCTCTGCTTGTAAACAGAAAGTTTTGCGCTTCCAGCTATATCAGCACATCATCTTATACGGTAGGGGGCGGTAAAACTCCTAAGCGGTGAGCAGCCGGTAACAAGAAGTAGACGAATGAGAACGTCCTCGTCTCAGTTCTCGCGCATGCGCCCATAAGGAAGTAATAGAATAGTCGAATTAAGTCGTTATTTATGTTTTTTTCGCACAAAAAGTAGTCTCGTCGCTTGATAAACTTATAATTGAGCCGCTGTAGGCACACGGAATATTTAAACCTTTTCTTAAATGACTTTATGGGCCGTCAAGAGCCAGTCCCGTAGGAAGTCTATCTAGGACTGATCCAGCTCTCAGATTCAATCAAAAATATCTTTATTTGTGTTCCGAAGATGAACGAAGGTCTTACGGGGTTGGAACAGCATGGGGGTGAGTAATTAATGACTTAATTTTCATTTTTGGGTGAACTAACCCTTTAAGATGTGTTTTGGTGGATCGGATCACAGTAGACGAGGGAGACACATTCCCGTTTACATCTGGTTGTTTAATCCGCCTCTTTTGTCCACTTTTAACCACTTCTGTCCTGATTTATTCAAGTCAGATGGGTAAATGTAGTAGGCTATGGGGTTTATTTTTTTTCCAAATCTTTCGATCTAATGGACTAAATTAGCTCACGCAATTAGGAACGCTGAGAGAACATTGTGTTTGGTATGATTTCCCTCTTCAAACCAAACTTGTGTCTTCAGCTGATAAAGTTCAAACCGGCTAGATCTCTATAATGTTCAGTCATTATCAGGAGACGGTCTTTTAGTGGCTGTTTGAACACATGAGCGTTTACACTACGACAGCAATCCGCTCGAATTTGTTTTCAACTGGAAGTGGACGAGCTCAAAGCGCTTTAGACCCGTTTACACCCGTGTTTAGTGTCGTACACTCGTGATCCAATCGACCAAAACACATCTTAACACCAGCATGGGACCACATAAGTTATTCGACATTTCTAGCTTAAGAATACGAATGACAGCTTACCAATCGACGAATATCTCGCTCAGAGTCCCACTTGATCTTGGTGATTTGTTCCTGGTGCGCTTGATATTCAGAGCGCAGGTCGCCTGCCTTCATCTTGTCGGCTATAATCATAGTGCTAAGCGCTTCGTCGGCCTGCCGTTTGTTCGACTTTAGCTCTGCTATTTCCTGCAGTAGCTTCACGCGCTCCTGGTCGAAGAATCGCCGGGCTTCTTCTCTGGCCTCCAGCGTCAGCGCCGTGCGTACTTTCTCCCCACTGCCATCGCGCAGTGCACTGAGTGCAGTCCGTAAGCGCTGGATCTCGCCCTCTTTAATCTTCGCCGTGCGAGATATTTCCTGCTCGTGCTGCCGAGTTAGCGATTCCCTCAGCGCGGCGAGTTCCTTCAGCTTTTCCTCGTGCCAGCGGGCCCGTTGCTCTGTCAACGCCACAGTGTGCCGATGCTGCTCCTGCTCGCGGATGCGCTTGCCTTCCTGCACCTTCTCTCGCTCCAGTTTGGTCACCTGCAAAAATTACTTCATGAATGCTTTTGGTAATATTGTATTCAGCCGATATATGTTTCGACTGGACAAATACGGAACCCAGACCGCAACATAGTGTAGCAGAAGCCGATCGACTGTCCTACACAGTTTATCTCCAACCCTAATCAAACACACCTGAAGCAACCAATTAAGGTCTTCAGGGCAGAGCCCGTCTAACGGAGAGCCTCGGCACTTCCTATTAGCCCTATTGTGCATTACCTTGGTTGCAGTTGCATTAGAATTCCACTAGAGGTGATCACGGGCGAGAGCAGAATGAATGGGAGTCTATGGGGCTAAACGGCTAAATGCGTCTCTTTCACCTGCTTGTCGTTAAATCAAAATAGATTTTATTGTTGATTCCGCAAGTTCAATATAGATTATAGGCCAAAAGTTGAATGAACGAGTACTTATGTCCTTTTGATTTCTTACAGGTTAGGCCGTTGTTGGCCGGAACACGCTAGCATTCTGCTATTGTGTGACGTCATCACATTTTTGGATTTTTAGAACAGATAAGTGAACTTAAAAATGCAATTTTCAGCTGAGGGTATTTTCTTAGCCCTCCCTTTTGAATGCAACTTTCAAATTACTTGAAAAAAGAATTACATCCTGAGAAAAGAGGATTTCTGGGGGTGAAACCCCATTGACTCCCATTCATTTTGCACTCGACTGCGAGCGCCCCCACATGGACAGAGACGCGTAACTGCAGCCAGTCCAGAACCCGGAAGTAACCAGCCAGTGCCAATTCTCTTCAATTAGACATTCTCTGTTCAGGGTCACTTGGAAATTAAAGGCAGGTGTGTTTATGAACTGTGTAGGACAGTCGATCGGACACAGCCTAAGTGACTTTTCCTCTGCGGTCGCCCTACAGGTTGGAAGAGGAATTGTCCATAAATAATTTAGCCTACCGCATCCTACTGTCGGACGCACACGCACACACACATGCTGTCTCTTTATCCGGCACCGGCATGTTGACAATTCAAAAGCTGCCCGGCTGCTGTGTATCTTACATGCAGTTGTAGTCTACTGTCGAGTACGCTCCACCTATCGGCAATTGTAACGCTTGCCATAAAGCAAGTCAAATGTGTAGTTTTCTTATGTCTCATTCGGACTACAGAAACGCGACCCGATCTGGCAATCTAACATGGATATATATATATATATATATAAGGACAGCAAAGCGGTGGCATAAGTGCATTTGACCATGTCATGACATCATGTCATGTTGATGAACCACTGAAACGATTTTGAAAACATTACTTTTAAGGTAAAAAATATTAGTTAGTGTTGTTTTAAAATCAGCTACTTTAAAGTCTTGCAACATGTCATTTTCGCTGTAAGGTATCTGTATTTTTCCTCAAATATGGTTTTCAAGCACTCTTTACATCTGTTACTGAAAGAGATCAAAGACATGCACTGGTTTAAAATTGCATTTTTACATTTTGGCAAAGAGTGTGAAGGGTTTCAGATTCACTATTTACCCACCTTGCATTTTTCCTGATGCAGTTCAATTTGAATATCGGTTAATTTGGACCTGAGATCTTCATTGGCCGCCTGTAAGGCTGAGATGAGGGCTTCAGGCTTCTCGCCCTTGGCGCGGCCTTTCTTTGCCATTGGGTCAGATGTAGAGGTTCCTCAAACACTCGTATTATTATCCATCACGTCAAGTTACACTGTCATTTCCAGTTCCGTCTTTTCCTCATTATCCTTGGAGTCAGAAAACCTGTGGGTGTAAATGGGAACACAAATTTCTATTAGAATTTACAGTAATGGTACACTGTAGAGAGATGCACGACTAAATGACAGATTTCAGATCTGTGTTTGACCCAGAGAGAACAGTCACCATCTTCACAGACAGTCTTTTTCACAAAACACATATTATTTCTTTCGTAATTCAAATGATCACGGAAGTACTGCGATAAAAGTTTGGATATAAACACTGATGTCTACGGCAGCGTGTCTAGGGATGTCTACCCTTGTGTGCAAGCGTAATCCATCAGCCGGAAGTTGAAGCCTCATGGGAGCCGCCATTGTAGCAGACTGTTAGCATTAGCATCCCATTGACTCCCATTCATTTTGGCGTCACTTTGACAGCGAATAACTTTACATCTGAGGCGTCCCAAGACTCCATTTGTCCATTGTTTATTTCTAAAGAAACACGACAATGTATAAAACGCATCATTACTTTGTATCTTACGTTACGGCACCGTAGAAGCCATTTTTGTAAAAATGAGCTAACGATTGCGTCATAACCACGGGACATTCTGTCGCACAATAGAGACATTACCGTATAGACAGGAGAAGCTCACAGGCAATCTTTTACTGTCTATGAGGCAAACGGGGGACATGAAGTATGTGAAGGCATAAAGTCGAGGGAGAAGCCCATAGATAGAGTTCATAAAAGCAACGGGACAAAATATTTCAACAACGTTTTTGAGGAATTAGGTGATTCAGATTTGACATGGCACAGCTACTAGAAGATTTACAACTGTCAGACTGTGGTTACGCTCAGTTTGAGCCTGCACAGTCGCTCAGACGTCAGACAGGAAGTGCAAAAATCGGGCTTCAGTCTTCTCCCATGAAATCAATGGGGTCGCTCTGTCCATATCTTTTACTGTCTATGCTTGTGTGTAGTGCAGGAGCCATCTTAATATACAAAAGTCACATGATTACATTGATCACATGGCCAACCAAACCAGGGCCTGCTAAACCATACATGAAATGAACTCACTGCATAATCCAATCAAGATTCAATATTGATAATTAAACAAACAACAAAAACAAAAACATTATAAACAAAAAAGAAAATCCAGAAACAAATATAATTTGAAAGACTATTATGAAAAAAATTATGAAATACTTATGTGTCCAGACACCCTTCAGATATAAATCCATACGATAGTTTCTGAGCTGTTTTTGAGTTATATTTAAAGGGATAGTTCACTTTGAAATGAATTTTTGGCATGTTTTATCTTACCTCAAGGGCATCCAAGATGTAGATGTCTTTGTTTCCACAGTATTTTCAATTTTGACATTTTTCGGTCAAACCGTTGTTGTCTGTCAGTCATATAATGGAGGTCTATGGTCACCACCTCAAAGAGCACGCACAGAGAAGTCCAGATTAAACATGATTTAATGACTCGTAAATGTAAGTACACATAGATGGCCTGAGACACATCGTATTGCAATTTCCCGTATATCTAAATATGTTTAGTGAAGGGTAAAACTTCCGAAATCTCCGTGTAAACAGTGCGTGAAAGACGCGCGAGAGATCGGTTCAGTTGGACGAGGTAAAACTATATAAATACTGTTCGTTTTCTCACACAAACCGCTCGTTTCGTGTCTTAGGCCATCAATGTGCACTTACATTTACGAGTCATTAAATCATGTTTAATTTGGACTTCTCTGTGCATGCTCTTTGAGGTGGTGACCATAGACCTCCATTATATGACTGACAGACAACAACGGTTTGACCGAAAAATGACAAAATTGAAAATACTGCGGAAACAAAGACACCTACATCTTGGATGCCCTTGAGGTAAGATAAAACATATCAAAAATTAATTTCAAAGTGAACTATCCCTTTAAGAACACTGTTAGTAGACAAATTAAAACAACTATTTCAAAGTGAACTATCCCTTTAAGAACACTGTTAGTAGACAAATTAAAACAACTAGGTTCATAGCAAAAAATACTTGAATAGAAAACTATCTAGTACTATTACTAATAAACAGCTTTTCTTTGTCCTATTTCATTTTTGAGGAGACGACTGTAAACCAAAGAAAGCACTGACAGCACAGCCGAGCGTTGCCTTGACAACACGTGCAGTCTCCCACACACACACACATGCTGTCACACACACAAGCAGTGAGATACTAAACAACAGGGGACGCTGCTAGTGTCAAACACACTTCTACAGAGAGACAAACTCAAGAAGACCTTCATTACATAAACAGACTATGAGGAGGTTCTGCCGATTAAGATGATGATGATGATGAGGCATGACGGTGATTAAGAGATTGTGAATGAAGACTGTGACACTGTTTCTGGAGCTAATCTAACAGTGCAACGAAGGAAGATAAGGTGCAAAATAAGATGTGCTGGTGGTGCATTTGACAAAGCACTGAAAATAAGAGGTGTAACAACACCTAAACGGAAAAAAAGTAAAAAAAGAAAGGGTGGTTTCAAATGATTTTGATCTTTATGGTGGTGTTAGGTGGTTGCCAAGTCAAAAAAAAAAATAAAAACATCTTTATGATATTCTGGTCTCTGAATCTGAATATGACAGTAACCAACGTATTAGACATGTGCCGGTATTCGGTAAATCGCGGTAATGAATATGCACGATATTGTTATCGCGGGCTCTTCAAAATACCGTGAAAAATAATAAATTCGAATTTAAACTTTTCGAACGCATATTAGCTTATAGCATTATGTGATATATTTTTTTCTTGAGAAACATTAACATGCAGACTGTAGCCTACCTAATTTTTATCCAAATGAGTCAATATTGAATTAAGACTGAAATCAAATCCAAGAATTTAATTGAATAATACAAAAAGTATCCTACCAGTCATTGTACCATGTAAACATTGTAACATGTTGTCACTAAACTTTAAACAATTCTGTTTAGGTACCATATGTTTTGAAAATCACAGTTACACATTGTGATGCAAGTTGTTGTTTTTTTTAGATACCCACAATGCATCTGTTTTTTAATATTGTGATAATTAAAATATTGGGATAATACCATATACCGTGATAAAAGCTCAGTCAATTAACCGCAGCGTGAAAATTTGATACCGGCACATGCCTACAACGTATACATGCACCCATAATCCTTTATTATGACGATCATAATGGCTCAATCAGACTGAAAAGCCTTCGTGTAAACGCCTCAATCAAATCAAAATTAAAGTTTGACTGGGATGAAAGGGGTGCTGTAGACCTGAAGGGGAATAAAAGAGATTTTGTAATAAATTTCAGCTTCAATTCAATGAATCAAGGCCAAAACACAATTTATATTTGTGGTATCTCTGGTTCTGTTCGAAATATATGTAATCCAATGTTTAGGGTTCGTATAAACCGAACTTTATGATTCTGAAATTCCGTTTGACAAAAAATAGTGCATGTAAAAATGCTGACGGTAAAACAAATCACCAAAAAAAGATTATTCAAATGTATACTATGAGGCTGTTGGAAGCTTGAATCTGATTGGTTGACAAACGTTCTAAGATGCGCAATTATTTTCAGGGAAATGCGCGGCTAAAGTAGTTCCAGGCAGGTCTCGACCGCATTACAGTTACATATATCACTACGCCACACGATTTCAGTATTGTCAAAGGTCCTTACAGTCTACAACAGCCAAACAACAGCGCTGATAGAACCTTTTAAGGTTCTATATAGAACTTTTCTTCTAAGAGTGTATACTACCTAGCAGGTCATTCACATATATACGGTATTTGTATTTGTAAATAAAATAATTGTATTTTTCCAGAATACAAAATGAATTGGCTGCAGTGCACCCAAAAATAGAAATGTTGCCACAATCAGTTCATCATCCACCGCTCTATTGATTCTAGCGCATCTATAATGGTGTTTTCCGTCGCCTAAAGTCCTCCCTGAACCCATCAAGTGCAGTGAGACGGGCAGAGTGTGTTCGAGGTGTTCACTGTCTTGTGATCATGTGGAATATATATATATATATATTTCACACAAGTCATCCGCTCAGGGTGTTTATATTCCACTTCTGCGCTCAAAGCAAGAGGAGTGTGAACAAGTTAAATGAAGGGTGACTGTTTTAACACCCTCATCACTTTAATACACAACTGAAGGGACACTGACAACTAAACACAACTGGACTAATATCTAGAGATGTAATGTAAGACTGCAAAACAAAGAGATCTGTAATATACCAAACGATACCAAACAGTAAATCTTAAAGGAGTAGTTCACTTTAAAATAAACTTTTGCTGATAATTTACTCACCCCCATGTCATCCAAGATGTCCACGCCTTTCTTTCTTCGGTTGAAAAGAAATTAAGGTTTTTGATGAAAACATTCCAGGATTTTCTCCATATAATGGACTTCAATGGGAACCAAACGGTTCAAGGTCCAAAAGACAGTTTCAGTGCAAACTGTTCAAAGGGCTTTAAACGATTTCAAGCGAAACGATCGCTCATTTAAAAAAAAAAATCAAAACGAACAAATCTTTTTCTGAGTCAATTCGTTAATTTCATTCGTTGAATGAACCGACTGACACAAAAAAAGATTTGTTCATTTTGATGAACGAGTTCGAACAGGAGAGTCAAGAACGTGCATCACAGAACAGAGCAAGGCGACCATTTGAGCTTATTAAACTTAAACTTTGTTATTTATTAATTAAATGAACGATCGTTTGGCTTGATAAGACCCTTATTTATCGTCTGGAATCGAAGAGCACCTGAGTGTTAAGCAACACAATTGCTATACATTTTGACCAAACTTAATTTGATTGTGTTCAATCTGCTTAAATATATTTAAAATTTAAGTTTACTTAATCTGTTGGTGTTGGATTACATTAATAATTTGTTGCATTAACTGAAACTGGGCGGTGCTTGTTAGTTCCCAGCATGCATTGCATGTTGAAATATAAATATAAATGTTGAAATTAAGTTTTATTTTATGCGTTTTTGAGAAAATGAGAAAAGGGGAAGACTTGATAGTGCGTAGTTATGTTTAATGTTCAATTACATTGAAATGATTCGAAGAACCATTTAATTTACAGTGCGTTACCATTGTGGAGCATTTGGTTAGGCTAATTCAGCAATACTTGGTTGATGTAACATGTAAATATCACCACTTTACATGATAAGAAGTGCTATAGTGAAGTAAATAGATGGCACTAGTCTAAAAATTGATAAGTGTGACACTAAAATAAACTATATTGCATTGAATTACAATATCTAAATCATATCAGTTGGTCTAAAACATTGCAAACTAGTTGGGTTGACACTATTAAATCAAGCTGTGCCCAACCAATGTAAATAAGTTGAATCAACCTTAATAAATTAAGTTGACACAACGCAAATACATTAAAATGGAATAACAGAATTGCATAATGCTGAAATAATGTTAATCATGTGGAAATCCTTTCAAAAAGTTCATTCAAAGAGTTATTTTGTTGAGTGCATGCATGAAAGACAATAATTTACTAGAAAAACAGACTGCATATTGACTGTACCATGATGCCATATAACACCACTGTCATAATACCATATTAACCCAGAAAGCACTGAATCACAAAAGTGCACACTGTAGCCACTGGATGCTAAATATAAAAATATATATTTGTGTGGGGCAATAATCTGATTTCTCCTCTCCCATCTGTCTACAGTCCTTCCCGATTAGCTGCGCATCCGGTCGGATTTAGCCGGCTCTCTCTCATGGGGTTCTGCGTCCATAAAGCCCTCTGAATCTGTCTGTTTTTAGTGTTTATGCATGCTAAGTAAAAGTGGAAAACATTTATTCAAAGGAGCTTTGCATTCTAGTAAGTGCAACATTTACTGTATATCTGCTAATAACACAAATTACCACAGATGCATGACATTACATTCACTGCTGAATAGATAGTGAATAATCACATCAGCCCACTCTTATATTCATGTTAATTAGACAGAAAAGGCTAAATTACAGTTGGACTATTATACAAAAAAAAAAAAACTACATTTGTCAAGAGACGTTATTTCTATAGCGCTTTTTTATACAATACAGAGTGTTTCAAAGCAGCTTTACAGTGATAACAGGAAAATAGAGCCCGACCGATAAAGGATTTTGAAGGCCGATACCGATACAAATATTTTGGGGTTTTAGAATCCGATATTCTGATATATCGGCCGATATTTTATTTATTTATTTATTTATTTATTTATTTCAACGAGTGTTGCCAACAGGAACGGTGTAGAGTGCCCTCTGGCGGACAAACTATACAACTCCAACACTCATGACATGGTTCAAGTGTGTTTCGTCCGTTTTTATTTTATTTTTGAAATATTCGTTTATCGGCCATTATAACTGCCGATACCGATAGTTTGGAAAATGCCTAATATTGGCCGATAATATCGGTCTGCCGATATATATCGGTCTGGCTCTACAGGAAAACGATGCAACAAAGTGAGTTTCAGCTGTACAGGAGATCTAGAGGAAAGTCATTGCCTATTTTAAAGTGCCCCTGTGGGGAAAATACAGCTTTTAATGTTGTTTATGTGTCTATGTGGTGTTTTTAACACGCTTTAAGACAAATCATGTGTAAATTCATAAGTCTTTTAACAAGTATTTTCTGCTTAAAACTGCAGTGAACCAAAGACAGTCTCAAAAACACGGTGTGAAATCGCTGGTGTTTCTGACGTCACAAACGACCTTGTAACCAATCAGATCAACGTGTGATCGTCAACCAGTGGATCTCTGAGCTGAGTGAGTGAGTGAAGGCGGGGCTCATTTGCATATTCGTAGTATAGCGTAGATACTAAATGAGGGTGTCAAGTTACATTTAAGATATTTTAAGGCATGAAGATTTTTTTTCAAGGAAAAACGTTAATATTTTAAAGCCGATAACCGATATATCGGCCGATAAATCTAAATTTGTAAATTGTTTTTGAGTGCCTGATTACAAAAAACAAAAGTCTCACCAATTAAAAAAACGTCCCAAGCACATAATGTTCTCATTCTAATTATATAAAGCCGATATGACAGATTTGCGCGGCACATGTTGCACTGAACCCTATTTTCTTTTTTTGGAGTGATTCCAATCATATTTCAACCAATTGAAAACCATCATGTTGAACAGTTTACACCTGGCCACTTCATGCGTTTTCTCAGATCAGATTTCTCAAAACGATTCCATTTACACCTGGCCACATAAATGTGTTTTTGCAAAACGGATATATCAATTTCCGCGATATATACAGATTTAATGAAGTGCACGTCACCGAAAGCAACAGATTTTATTGATCATCGGCTAATCAGCAAAGACAGCAATAGGAGAGCGGCAACAGCCCTGGTAAGATCATTTCGTTTCTTTACTTTTACCGAAGATTGTGTGTTAAGCGTCTGCAACTTACTTTCACTTTGATTTGCGATAGATTGCGGCGCGTTGGCTTGATAGGCGTTCAGCTGCTCATCTGAGGTGATGCGTGTCGCAATATCGTCGTCATATCTGACTAAAATAACATGACATATAGCCTATAACACGCGTTTATTTTGGGGAGGAGTAAAATTTACACATGTGGTTCAACAACCAGATGCATTTACACTTGTCCAGTTTCGTCTGACCACCTCCTGAAGTGGTTTGAGCGATCGGATTCAAATCCGTCTCGAATGCATTTCGGGGGGGAATCTACACCTGGTCTTTTCACGATCAGATAGCTATCCGATCACAGAAAACGCATGAAGTGGCCAGGTGTGAACGGCCCCTGAAGGAAATAATACATTATTTATTGGCTTTCATATATCGGACACATTTTCTTATCGGGCCGATAGCGATAACTTAAAAAAACTAACATATATCGGCTGATACCGATATGGTGGCCGATATATATATATATATATATATATATATATATATATATATCTCGTGCATCCCTCAATTTGTGATTTCTTTTTTCACTTTATATCTATATATTCTATATTACATAATCAACCTTAGTTATTTCATAAACACATTGTTGATGCTGACAGTTATGCTATTTTTGTTTTTCATTCTGTGTTAAGCACTATATTTTCGTTTTTGGGAAGGTATCTCTTCTTATGTCTTCTCTTTCATTTTTTTGGCAAATCTGTAGCCTCATTTCTTAAATGAAATGAGTCCAATTTTTCAAAGCAACAAAAGATCTTGCCAGATTTACCTAAATAAGCTTTAAAAACAAAATAAATACATAAAAGTCAATAAAAAGAGGTTTTGTGTGTTTTAATTCCCCTTTTCAAATCATTCTTACCACTAAAGTTTGTCAAATCTACAAGTATGGATTACTTATGATGCTTGTCTTTGCAGACACCACCAATAAATCTGCATGTGACGAATCAGTACACTCAAATTTAGCCATTTATGGTAAAATTGATGAATAAAGACATTTTCACTGAGCAAGAGCCAAACATTCATGGAGGTACTGGGATGTTAATGGGATGCTCGAGTCTTCACTGCACTGGCCCATTTCCTGTCAGCATGGGGCAAACGTACACACACACATGGCATCATGACCCAGTTTTGCATCCAAACGCCAGACACCACACACACAGCTACAGTGGGTTAAAGAGTTTCCTTGGGTCAGGTTCACCCACGCATTGAAAAAAATCCTAAAATCCCTGTTTTCTGCTAAGCTGGAAATGGAGGCCAGTGCAATAACACACAATACAATCAGTTTTCAAAGGGTTTCTCTGAAAACAGTCTAACAATAATTCAGTTCAGTGTAAGATTAACCAGTGCATAATGATCAGCTATCTACAATATCTTATCAAATAGTTTAAGAAAATATCCGATTCAAAACTAATACCGATAACACTTTGAATGGTTGTTCTTTCAGAGTTTTAATTAAACAGATATACTCAGATTCATAATATGTACAATAATATCTATTATAATTATATTCATGTTTTAAATGGTTAAATATGTTGAACAGGTAACATATACTAATAAGATGCTAAAAATCAATAACTGTGAAATGTAAAGCACTCTGACCATTTTAGACTTATCAACATTTGTTTTCTTTGTAATATATTGAAGACTAACAAACAGTTAATCTGTAGAGTAAAAAATACAATATAATGTTGCTTTTAATAACAATATGTATTTTTGTTTGAAATCACATATTCAGCCACTATTGCTTTTTCACTTTTGACTGAATCCAGTATGCTAAGGATTCCTATTATTATTTCTATCATAATTTGGAACCAATTCTAAAAACAAATTTTAAAACCAAAAAAAAAAAAAATCCAATTTTGGATTCCAGCTAAACCAACTTAAACTATGCTTTAGTGGGACTTTCATGATTCCCAAAAGGATAAAATTCCACTGTAAGACGTCTGTAAAGATTAAAAATGTCTGTAAACACTGTAAGATTATTTCAGTTTATGCATTTTAAGTGATTATTATTTAACCCCATAAGTATGGGTCACAAATGATAAATAATGCGAATCCCAATCCTCCCTTGTGAAAATTAACCATGGTTTTATTATGGTAAAAGTGAAGTGGACTAACCATGTTTTTTTTTTTTTTTTTTTTTGCCAATTGATTACCATTTGTATTTGTATAACCACACAGTTTTAGTACAAATGCCATGGTTAAAGTATGGTTAGTGTAGCAAACCCATGGTTAATTTGTGGTTACCATGGTTTATACAACCATGTTTGTTTTTTTGGTCTTATTTAAAGCATGCTAATTTTCATAAGGGCTGTACACAATTCTAAAGCATTTTTAAGTATGGATGAACAGCAACAGCAGTGTTATAAGCCATATAGCCATATTATTATGTATTTAAAGCTCATTTCGCAAGATAATTTTAAATATTTGAAATATCAACATGCATTTTTCCCGGTCTTTTCAGTCACCGCTTCGTTTTGACACAGCAGTAGTCATGTGATAGACTGCCTTAGGCCTGTCAAATGATCCTTCTCTGATTAGAGATTATATGAGTAGCATCAGTGAAGACATGTATGTGAGTGACTGCATAATAACCGGTATGTAGCCTAATGTACCGCATCAGTGTGTGTCCTCCTCATCACGGCCTGCAGGGCTGAATCACACGCGTCCTGATGCGCAGGCCGAGCTCGCCCATTCACACTCACATATCCATACAAAAATAGCATATCACACGACTACCAAATCATACACAAACATCTCAGCCGTTTTCCGACCATCAGCATTTGCATTTGCATTCTATAAGCCTTGCGGTAATACATTAATTCTGTCCGGTGGCTCTCTGGAGCACATCTCAGCGACGGCGAACACACACAGTTAAAACAGCAGAGACTCAGAATAAAGCTATGCTTACCTAGAAAACAATCCGCCACGATGTGCCACAGTCCACAAACCTCAAATCCACAATCATGGTCCTACATATTTCTCATCGCGACCTCTCAGCATCAGCAGCCGTACAATAAAACGACAAGCTCCGATGATGCTGCGTAACACCGCCCTCCTTCTCCTGTCGGGATGATGCTGCGAAACCACGCCCCCTCAGGCTGTCAGAATGATGCTACGTAACCCCGCCCCCTTGTACTGTCAAAGTGACCTCATCACATTCACAGTTTACTCACTGCAGTCCTCTAGATAGATAGATAGATAGATAGATAGATAGATAGATAGATAGATAGATAGATAGATAGATAGATAGATAGATAGATAGATAGATAGATAGATAGATAGATAGATAGATAGATAGATAGATAGATAGATAGATAGATAGATAGATAGATGTGAAAAATGTTTACACCTTGTTTGCTGTTTTAAAATATATATATTTTTTATCTTATTAAATAGAAATAGAGGTGTGGTTGGGGGGGGGGGCTGATGCTATAATGGTGTATTGTATAAAATGGTATGGTGTAAAAATCAACAAGTTCAATAACAAACTAAATTCTTGCAAAAACCTTGATGTCAATGTTTTCATGCCTATCTCGCAATGTTACAATCGGCTATATCCAACCGAATGTTGAAATAGCTTACACTTCACCATGTTAGTCATGCTGTCTCAGGTTATCTATCCTCCAGCTATACTGCGTGTGTTCTCATTTGTCATTTTAAATTTACCCTAATTTTTGTAAATTATGTTCAGCATCTTAATTGAACCTGAACATTTTTATGTGTGATTATATATTTGAATGTTGTACGCAACATGTAATTTTATGTTGCCTTGTAATTTTAGCGTAGTCTTGGCCAGGTCGCGGTTGCAAATGAGAACTTGTTCTCAACCGATTAACCTGGTTAAATAAAGGTAAAATAAAAAATAAATAAAAAACAATCCAACACATCATTTAATTAGAAGCAGATAAATAAAGAAACATTATATCCAACCCGATCTCACGACCAAGTCGTACGAATTCGACGAATGATTAAAAAGTGGCTAATTCGTAACAATTCATACGACCTCACTCGTACGAATTAATACGATTTTGTTAAATCGTACATATTTTACGAATTGGCCAATTCGTATGAATTCGTACGAATGAGCTACCCCTTACCCCGCCCCTAAACTTAACCATCACGTGGGTTTAGACAAATCGTACGAATTAGTACGAGTGAGGTCGTACGAATTAGTACGAATTAGACACTTTTTAATCATGCGCCGCATTCGTACGAATTGGTCGTGAGATAGTGTTGTTATATCACAAAAAAACGAACACTCCATTTACAGACGTTAAAGCAAAAAGTGTTCCTCTAAATAAATTGAAGTTTGAATCCATCTAATCTCCTCGCTGAATCGCATTACTTAGAGATCATGAATGTTTCTGTGCAATCTGCTTTGGGTCTTTTAATCCGATTGGATTGTAGAGCACTTTCTTCTGAACTCTTGCCCATAGGTACGAATCCACTTGTTGGCCACTAGAATGAAGAATTCAAAGGAGGTTTTACATTGTGTAGGAATGTCAAGTGCACATTGATTTGGGGATGAGTTTGGGTTGTGTGTTCTTGATTTTCAAAAATAAATATTTCTTCACTAGTACTTTACAAACCTCACAGAACACTTACCCCATTTATTGCCTACAAACACCGGACATGCTGCATGTAAAGTCCTGGCATCTTCATTTCCATTTCTTAGATGGTTAAACCACAGCACTGCTGTACCCTTATGGAATAGCACAGCTTAAATGAAGTCATTTCATCTATCTTAATTTAATATGAAATCATTGTCACTGTGTGGAAAATCAAGGTGTTTCAACTAACTCTCTTTGGCTGAAGTGCCGCACCAATGATAGGGAACACTGTTGCCCCACCAATGTCCACATCACTCAACTAAAATAAAGTAGTTAACTGTCAATAATCTGGAAAGAGGGAATTATTTAAAATATATATATGATTGGTTAGATTATACTCTCACATAAATTAGGACAGTAGAAATTCGGCCTCCTCTGCGTTGAAAGTCTGAGTCATTTGTCAACTGTGGAAAAAAAAGATTTTGTAACAAAGATATTAAATCTATTCCAGGTACATAACTTCAAACAGGACCAGAGGAATAACAAACACATAAAACAAGCCTTCATAAAATATACCTTTGAGTCATAATGTGGCTCATATTGGCCTCCAATTCCATAATTTGCTATCTGTAAAATAAATAAAAAAGTGAATTAAGTTACAGATCGATGCAATTCTCACATGAACAGTCAATTCTGGCCTCTGTTTGAATGTTTCAGGAACCAAACGGTGCACTGCACGTTCTCTTTCATAGGTTTAAACACCTCGTGCGGTGCTGATTGTCTGAACCCGTATAAAATCACTGCAATTTATTGCCTGATGGCGCAGGAGCCGCCTCAGCAGCGCTACGTCACTAACTCTTGATTTAGTGATCTGCTTCTCAGATTTTCTTCTTCTGGTCCGTGCTAGTTAAACTATTTTCATTGGATGTACTCTATTTGTCCTTCAGCGAGTAAAACTTGCTTCGTTCTCCTTTGTCATTGCCAGTGCTCTCACTTCATTGCAAGCGACGACCCACACAGTAAGTGTGTGAAATGCCTCTGCCTGTCGCAGACACGCGAGGCTATTTAAGGCACTTCTGGCTGCAAGTTTTGTGGGAATTTTAAACTCTCCGGCCGAGCCATGCTTGCTTTGATAAGGATTCAGGCCAGTTTCTCTCTCTCTATCTCACACCCAAGCGCTTACACCCTGCTGATCCGCCTATAAAATTCCTCCACGATTATTTATACCCCAGTCCACAGGCACGCAATGCCATTTCCTTAGGAATGGAGGCTGTTTTTTTCACCACGGCATCTGATTCTGGGGATTTTGGGCTCACGGCCCAAGCTCTCCCGCTTACTGACCAGTAAGCCTGGCCTTCTGAGGCCTACACTGAGCTTGTGGACGAGCCTCGCAACTCTCAATCCCTGAGCATGACGAGCATTTTCTGAGCGGCCAATCTAATTCTCACCCCTTTTGGAGAAAGCCGCCTATCTTCATCATGATATTTCAAGAACTTTTCCCACTCATCTAACGAATGCAGCAGCCTCTGACTTCCCCAACTCGGCTGGTGCGAATGTGTGGAGAAGGGCTATACTAGCATTCTGGACACTTATCTTTTGTCTTCTTTTGCTCCATCTTGGAAGTACCCTCTTCTTCCTTCTAAGCCCTGTAGGACCACTTCCATCCTCATTGGAAAATCCTACTCAGCGACTGGACAGGCAGGTATGGCGCTTCGTATCATGGCCATTCTTTGGGCTACCAAGCAAACGTCCTTAAGGAAATGGACAAGGGTAGCAGTAAAAGAGCCCCACAAAGCTCCTGACCTGGTGCTGAGTGTAACTAAGCACGCGCGGTTGGACGCACCATGGGGGAAATCTTTCTGATATTTGTGAAAAGCAGAAAGCTTTTCTACTAGAAAACTGCTAAGATGCAATCTTCTGCCCTTATGCAATTCATGCCTAGGAGGGCCTGTTAACCTCCCTCCTTTTATTTTGTGATTATTTTTATTATTTTCTGTAAAGCACTTTGAATTGGCATAGTGTATGAAATGTGCTATATGAATAAACTTGCCTTGCCTATTGGGCCAGTCTTCAATGCCAGAGGATTCCTCAGTGCCTCCTCCAGTAACTTTAGCTTTGTGCCAACCACCTCTCCCTGGCAGCCACATAAGTAGACAACTTATGTGGCTGCCAGGGAGAGGTGGTTGGCTCCCACCGGGGCTCATTCTAATGTAACCTGTCAGCATGGTGGTGCCAGGTGTGTCGCTTTGGGTTCCCCACAAATTCTAATTCAGACACACTCTCAGTTCCGTCGCAACCTCGCTTGCTTCAACGGATTCATCCCATGGTAACAAAAAGCGCCCTAGAGGCTTCTGTTCTACAGCAGGAAGTGACAGCTCTCCTCCTAAATGGGGCAATAGAGGAGTTTCCTCCTTCGGACATGAACCGTTGACTTTTCAGGCACTATTTCATCGTTCCAAAGAAGGGCTGGGGTCTGTGTAAAATATTGGAAATGGTTCGTCAGAATCTTTCCCTCTACGAAGGGAAATTCAAGATGCTGACGTTAAAAACTATCCTGGCGTAGATCCAAGCAGGGGACTGGTTTGTTACCATGGACCTGAAGGATACCTATTTCCACATCCAGGTCATTCCACGGCACAGGAGGTTCCTTAGGTTCACCTGTGGGGGAAGGGCATACCAGTATCGGGTTCTTCCATTTGGTCTAGATTTGGCTACTTGGACATTCTCTGGCCCCTTTGAGGCTCCAGGGCATCCGTGTACTAAATTACATAGACGATTGGTTCATTCTGGCTCAATCCAGGGAGTTGGTGTGTCGTCACAGTGATGTGAGTGACATACTCTACCACATCCGGTCCTTTGGTCTCAGGGGTCTTAACACCTTCTCAGTGGACAATTTTCTTGGACGTCCAGCTCGATACACTATTGATGCAGGCCGGCTTGGCCTCTGCTCGAGTTTCCAGTCTCTTTGCGTGCTTGGCTAAGACGCAATCTGCTGCCCTTATGCAGTTCATGCCTAAGAGAGCCAGCTAACCTCCCACTTCTTGGCGCCTGCCTTTCGTTTCAGTCTCAGCCATCATGTTGCAGTGGGTGCATGCTGCAGACTTCTGACTCTCCTGTGCTGCCTTTGGGTATGCTTCACATGAGACTATTCTTGTGGTGGATGAAACTCAGGGGCATCCGTCCTTCTTAGCCTACTTTCAGTTTGAGTATCGAGCACCATTGCCTTCGTGCTCTCTGGATGTGGAAAGACCCTCTCTTCTTTTTTTTTTTTACAAGGGGTCAAGATGGGTGTGGTCTGCTGCCATTAGGTTCACAGGATGAACAACTCCCTGACTGATTGGGATGCGGTCTTCAAAGGCAGACTGGCTTTCAGTGTTTGGATGGGCAAGCTTCTTTCGTGGCACATAAACTGCCTATAGTTGTGTGCCACCTTTCTGGATCACTTCCATCCGGCCCTGATGGGCTCTCATGTTATTATCAAAATGGACAACATAGCAGTGGTGTCCCACATAAATCGCGTTACGTATCCTTCTTTCGAACCTTTGGAATCAGCTCCGGACCGGATTCTGACCCTTAAGGTCGTTTTTTCAAGTGGTGGCTTCTCTCAAGCATGTGGGGGATCTGCAGGCTCTCTCTGTGAGTGGGCCTTGCATGGAGTTTGCCCAGGGCCTTGTGAAGGTGTTTCTGAACATTATGTCCCCAATGTTCTGTTCACGTCATTCCGCTCTCAAGTGGCCATGCTTAATTTTTTCTGTCCTCCACCCTTTGCCTCCACGGAGGAGGGGAGGCTTCTTTTGTTTTGCACTGTTCGGGCTGTATGTGGACTTTTCTGGCTAGTGGCAAGTGATCTCAATTATTTGTGTGCTTTGGGGCCGGCCGCTGAGGGCCTCTTATCAAATGATCTCACATTGATCACTCATTGGTAAATGGTAAATGGTAAATGGACTGCATTTATATAGCGCCTTCATAGACCTAATGGCCACCAAAGCGCTTTACATTTTGCCTCACATTCACCCATTCACACACTCATTCGTACACCGACGGCGGTGTCAGCCATGCAAGGCGCCATCCAGCTCATCGGGAGCAGCTGGGGTTAGGTGTCTTGCTCATGGACACCTCGACACTTGGTCAGGTGGAACCGAGGATTGAACCACCAACCTTTCGGTTCGTAGACAACCCACATGAACCACTGAGCCACTGCCGCCCCTCATTGGGTGAGAGATGCAATTTCTTTGGCTCATGAGGTGCGAAAGCTCCCTACACCCCTGGGCATTATAATTTACTCTACTAGGAGTGTCGTGTCTTCCCAAGCTCTTTTTAGAGGAGTCCCTTTGGAGGACATTTCTACCCGCAAACTTTTATCAAGTTTTACAACCTGGATTTGGGTCCTGGTTCCCGTTTTTTTTCCTGCATGGACCAGTCGTTTTGGTCCCAGTTGAGTTTGGTCTGGTTCCAAAAAAAAAGTTCTTTGGGCCAGATCTGGCAGCCCTTAGTTTGGCGTATTTGGTATATAATTCCCATCGCTTCATCGCAACGCAGCATTGAGTAAACCTATGAAAAAGAACTTCTTGGGCTACTTATGTAACCCATGTTCTCTAAGTAGGGAACAAGACATTGCATTTGCTTCTAAGCTCTTCTCGCTGCTAAGGGGGCTTCTTCGGTAGAAAATCCGAAGAGAAGATGGCGCATTCATTATATGACGTAGGTGACGTAGTGCTGCTGAGGCGGAACCCATGCCATCAGCCAATAAATTGGCGTGATTCTATACGGATTCATGTCATCACTATGCTGCATCTCGTTCCCTATTCAGAGAAGATAGATTATGTAAGTTACCCCGAGATATTATCTTTTCAGAAACTTTCCCATAAAATGTGAAATGTAACCTCCAGTACGTGTTTGATTGTGGTCTCTACATACATAGACCTACAAGAAATCTGATAATGCTATATTACAGTAATTAAAAACAATTACATGATCAGAAATTGCCTGAACAGAAACAATCTGTGCAATATAAATAAAGGTGACTTGACTATTGACTAAGGTTTGATTTATTTTGGTCATTAAATAATTGCCATACTTCCATTTGTGTGACATAAGTTTTGGTCATGCACATAGCTAGTAACTCCCAAAGTTGCATCTTGAGGCCTTGAATGTGAATACCTGGAGCTCCTCTGCTGTCTCCAATTCTAGACCAGTGACATCAGCAATTCTTTGGTTGACCTGTGTGATCACCGGATCTTCATCTTCAGAGAGCCACGCACTGGGAGACATAAAGAGGACGATCACATTAAGGATGATCACATTAACTGCTAACTGCCCTGGACTATAAGTGTCACGGTTCTGTCACTACAGTTCTGGTTATTCTTGGTTTTGTGACAGAGCTGTGACATGCCTGGTCTTGTGTTTGTTATGGTCTTGATGGTTGTGAGCACATGGCTATCATGTGATTTCTGTGTGCCATGTGCTCTTGTTAATGTTCTAGCCCCTCCCATCTTGTTACCTCGTTATTGGTTTATTTGTCCCACCTGCTTTCCCTCAATTACCTCCTTGTTTGCCTTCCTATTTAGTCTCCCTGTGTTTGTTGTCTGGTGCTCATTCGTTGTTAAATGTTACCTGAGTTTTGAGTTGTGTTTGTTCTGTTTCTGCCGTGTTCTTGGATTTTTGTAGTTAGTTCATGAGACCTGGATTTCTTTGTTTTGTTTGTTTGATTTATGTTTTATTTAATTAAAACATTACTTCTCCTCTGCATTTGAGTCCTCGCTCCATTTCCCACAACCCACACGTAACAATAAGTAACAAGGAAACAAACAAAAACCATTGACAGTTCTCAAAATATATACAATTTTAATTATAGTTTTGGAAAGACAGGAGCATGAGTAAATGAGTTTTTATTTTGCATACCTCTTTGACACACGGGATGCTACAGGAACTTTTCTTCCAGAGACTGGATCTATGACTTTAGCTCTGGAAAGCTAAATATAAACAGAGATTTGTGTTGCATTAGATCAATATTGTTAATTACTAATAATACATATTCTATATTTTAAAAAAATGGGACAGAAAATGATCAATAATACCAGTTATAAAATTACAAATGTATTTAATTTCATTTACATTCCCTGTAATTCTCCTACACACTGATACACACTGGCCAGTGTGATATTTTGAGAAATTACTGTTCTGTCAATGGCAGGAAAAGAGTAAACATGTCTACACTGAAATAATACTTTAAAAGAGCAGTTTAAAATAAATGTAACCTGTAATTATTTTATATAAAGAGTTGATGAACATGTTGTGGTGCTACTTAATCAAACATAAATGGCATTTAATGTACCTTTGGCCTGGCCAGTGTTTTGATGGTGTCCATTTCTCCTTCAGAAAGAAAGTCATGGTAGCGTAGTATCGTGGGCTGATCCCACTCCACTTCCTCTTTAAAGAGCACCAGCGGGTTTCCTCTTCCTGTTCTGTACCTGCACACCAGTTTTCTCTCTCTCTGAGGCGTCTATAAGCCATTATGCAATGTTAACTCCACAATGACACTTTTAATCTAATCTTCAACAGAGTACAGTTTTAAACCAATTTTCCAATCTTCTTGTTTTGTGTAAAGTATAAATCATTTACTTTTGATGTGTTATGTTTGTTTTATGCATCGGATGCCATGCTTGCCCGGGCCGCCACTAATATCAGGCTTGAGTGGACTCCTCCAGCCTGCCCTTTGCTTTTCAGTTGGATGATTGGTTTGACTTTCCACTCCAGTTTATATCTACCTGAAAGTGCTAAGGAGCTCACAGAGTCATGGAAGACACCTTTCACTGTCAGGACACCCTTCGTGGGTTCTTTGACCCTCACTACCCTCGATGGTAGCGTGGCCAGGGGGTAATCGGAGGTCGAGCTTGCAATTGCAGTGCATCTGTGCCATAGCCAGACCAAGGCACTTCAAAATCTGAATGAAGGTAAATGGACTGCATTTATAAAGCGCTTTCACAGACCCAATGACCACCAAAGCACTTTACATTTTGCCTCACATTCACCCATATACTCACTCATTTATACACCGACGGCGGTGTCAGCCATACAAGGCGCCATCCAGCTCATCGGGAGCAGCTGGGGTTAAGTGTCTTGCTCATGGACACCTCGACACTTGGTCAGGTGGAACCGGGGATTGAACCACCAACCTTCCGGACATTAACCACTGAGCCACTGCCGCCCCAAGGTAGTCCTGACCAAGAGCTGATGCAGGATATGTGCTCGGTGACTGACTGCACAGACTCTGGGGCAGCACCATCTTTGGCTTAACCTTGCAAAGATGAGAGATGCTAAGAATGTGTGTACCGTCTCCCAAGTTGGCCTCTTTGGCGACACTGTCCAGGAATTATCTTGGCTTCTGAGGTCCTGAATCCCATCTGTCCATTGCAGGCGCACAGCCTCCCTAACAGTCGCAGACCAATTCCATTGCGGGGTCTTGGAGTGAGCTGGGTGTTTTAACACCTCTATGGCTATGGTCACTAGATTGGGATGCAAAGCCTCCCAACATGGCAACCTCTCACTGCAAGGCACCCAACACAGGCAAGTCAATAAAGTTTGTCCCCTTGGTTTCCCCTCCTGTGGACATCAAGATTGGTTCGTGGCGATAGACCTGAAGGACCCATACTTTTAGGTCACGGTTTTACCTCAACACAAGACCATTCGTATGGTTTGCCTGAGATGGACGATCATATCAGTACAAGGTCCTCCCCTTCAGGCTGTCCCTGTCACCTTGCATCTTCACGAAAGTCACAAAGGCTGCCCTTGCCCCGCTAAGGAAAGTGGGCATTCGCATTCTACATTATCTTGACGAATTATTAATTCTAATGCACAATCATGACCTATTGTGTGCACACAAGGATCTGGTGCTCAAACCTCAGCCCGTTGGGGCTTCAGAAAAGGCGATCCCTGGTGCAGACCATCTCCTTTCTTGGTATGGAGTTGGACTCAGTCACAACACGTCTCACGATGGGGTGCACCCAGTCAGTGCTGAGCTGCCTGAAAGTCAGGGAGGACAGTGAGCAAGTCTTGCTGGCTGTGCCTTACTGGCTTACCCGGACTTGGTTCTTGGAGCTCATGCTTCTTGACTTGAATTTCCCTCAGGAAGGAACTCCTTTTGCAGGGGAAACAATCTGGCACTCATGCTTAGACCTCTGGAACCTCCACAGTGACAGACACTAGCACTCAGAGCCAGAGCCCTCTCTATGATGTGGCTGTATGCTTTGAATTGGTATCTTTTTACTAGTTGGTGCTCTTCATGAGGTGAATACCCACGGAGATCTGCCGTTGGGTCAGTGCTTTCTTTCCTGCAGAAAAGGCTGGAAAGGCGGTTATCCCCTTCCATCCCAAAGGTGTACATATAGCTGCTACAGCGGCACATGATGAGAGAGTAGACTGTATGTCCTTAGGAAAGCACGGCCTGATCAATAGGTTCCTCAGAGGTGTGAGGATGCTAAATCCTCTGAGACTGGTCCTTCTGGCCCTACATTTGAGCCCTTGGAGTCAATTGAGCTATTTAAAGATGCCCGTCCTGACTGCACTCACTTCCATCAAGAGGGCTGGGGACCTGCAAGCACTTTTTTTTTTACTTATATGTGCCTTGTTGGGGACTTGCCTTGACTTTGGTCCTGAGATTCCAGCTTGGCTATGTGAACAATTCTGCCACTACCCCTCTCAGGGATCATGTGGTGATCTTGCAAGCACTCCCTTGTATTAATAGCCTGACTTCGTCATACTCATATTCTAGTCTGAATGTGAGTCTGAAACTGCTCCATAGGGCTTTGATTATGAGGCGTGTCTTAACCGAACCAGGGGAAAAAACCTCTGCACTCAATTGGATAGTCGGTAGACCTACAACCAAACAGAGCAACGCAGTAAGTCAACTCCTTTGCATAGCACAGTTGTCAACAGAACTTACGTACTTATTTTAGAAGTAAATAACGAGTGTTGCGTCTTTTACTTGGTCCTCCATGAGTGCGACCAAAGGAGAAACCACAACGACCACAGGCTTTTCATTACGTCCCATCTTCTTAGCGACCGTCAGAGCCAGCTGATAAGTTACACTTTTGCCGAATCATGTAGACAGCAAAAATTTCTTTCCGATCGACAAATGCCTTGATTGCAGTTTTCGGTTTGTCTATTAAAAATTAATGCGCTGTCGATTTATTTTACAACAGACGTGACAGCGGAATCTATACATCTCAATTCTCCAGCTGCAGTCATCTTTGAGGGAAGACAGTTGATAACGTGATGATTACGTCCCTGCAGATCATCTGTCCATCATCGTATAAAGCCCGCCCTGGCAATTTGATTGGCCCGATCATTTTTTGACTGATCATAATTACTCCTCAATGGATCGAGTCCAGACCGAACTTCCCGACCAAAATATGTTGTGGGCGGGGTTGGGGCTGGCATCCAGGCATCGTATTAAGGCAGACCCAGCCTTATCCCTGCTGTGTCCAACAGGTGCCCTGTGCATTTATTTGGACCGCACAGAGAGCTTCAGATGCTCTAAGCAGCTTTTGTCTGTTTTGAGGGAAAACAGATGGGGAAGGCTGTCTCCAAACAGAGGATCGCCCGACGCCCACTGGATTGTGGATGCCATTCCTTTGGCAAACTCTGGACGGCCTCCTATTCTCCATTCAGGATGTGGTCTCTGCCTTGTCCTTTTTTTCTGCATATGAAAAACAACACTTTCCCTAGTGCAAACTCCTGGGACCTGATATGTAAACGTTACAATTTTCCATGCACAAATCAGGATTTATAAAAATAAAATAAAAAAATAGGTGTAAATATGTGAAGACATGGACACATACGAAACATGCTGGAGTGAGCGAAGTAATAAATCAAACAAAGCGATTTAAACTCTGTTTTACATCTGATATACACATTTAGATGAAATACTCTCATTAATGGAGTTTTTAAATTTCATGAAATCATTATCCAGAAGCTACATCGTTTTTATATTAATTAAAATACAAGTATTTGTAGTTTATGTGCTGCTTCTGTTCTTTAATGTTTCAACTACAACAAGGATTGCTTGACTGCAAATGAGCTCAAAAGGGAAATATATATATATATACACAGGTAATCATAACTAATTATGATCAATTATAACCTAAATATTTAAATCACCCAACAAAGGAAATACATAGCCCTTGAATTTGTACACACTATCTATCTATCTATCTATCTATCTATCTATCTATCTATCTATCTATCTATCTATCTATCTATCTATCTATCTATCTATCTATCTATCTATCTATCTATCTATCTATCTATCTATCTACAGTATCTATCTATCTATCTATCTATCTATCTATCTATCTATCTGTCTGTCTGTCTGTCTTTTTTTAATAACAAGGATTATAAATAATTATGAATATATAAACAGGCACATTTATACTCACCTTCATAACCCTCTTGCCTGTGCATAGAGCCTCATATGCTGTGTTCATGTCGTGAACAGGCGAGACAAAATGAGGGATGTATTTTGCAGTCCAGGTCTTAATGCTCTCTTTTATGTTTTTGTAAAGTGCAGGCTGAAGATCTCCTTCTGTGGGGTCTAAGAACAATTGCAAATTAGATGCATTATAATTGAGTGTGAATTAGTGCATTGGTTTCAAGTGATCTTCATTTAACCTTTGGTAATAATTGTCAATGCACACTGTGTATTGGCGGTTATCCCCAACATGTAGCAATTAAAAAACATTTTAAACATTTAAAAAACAATTAGCCTAATATTTAGAGAAAACTAGAGATTATTGAACTGACATAAGATTTGCGAGTAATTTAGAGCACATAAGAACTTGGTTAGATAAGGCTTATTTGGGAAAGTTTCTGTCAAACAAGTTATAAAAAAGCCACCGTTGAGCAGCAAACAGGTAGTTGAAGTTGCTGGTGTCTCTGGAGTCCAAGAACCTCTCCGCGCATGAAGTTGCATTTCCTACCCTATCTCATGACCAATTCGTACGAATTCGACATATGATTAAAAAGGGGCTAATTCTTCGTACGAATTCGTACGATTTGTCTAAACTCACGTGATGGGTAGGTTTAGGGGCGGGGTAAGGGGTAGGTCATTCGTACGAATTTATACGAATTGGCCAATTCGTAAAATATGTACAATTTAGCAAAATCGTACTAATTCGTACGAGTGAGGTCGTATGAATTCATACGAATTAGCCCCTTTTTATTCATTCGTCAAATTCGTACGACTTGGTGGTGAGATCGGGTTGGCATTTCAGTCGCCCCAAACCTAAGCTCACAAAGAGAAACCTTTACAGATCTGGTTATTTTAGGTGTCTTTACCACAGAACATGATTTTACCAAGTACAACATATTTGTTGATCCCTGAACAACATTACAATCAACCAACTTCTTGCATGTCTCGCCCATTTTTGAATTTTCCTCTGTTGTTGGGATAACTAACAGGCAAGGTTGGGTTCAGGGGTAAGGATATGTTTAGGATTTTTGAAGAGGAAGGTTGTTCAAGAATCAACAAAATATGTTGACCCAGGAATACGTCTAACTCTACAAAATCAGGATGTGAGTCTTTACTTAGGCTACTGTGCAAAAAAAAAATGTGTTCATGTTGTATTGCAAAACGCTTTTGCGGGTAAAGGAAGTGTCACCAGTGTAATCATAGATGTGTAACATCTGGACAACACACAAATAATTCATTATATTTATTGAATAATCCAGCAAACTCAATCTCCCAACAAAGGTCTGTGGAAACATATATTAATTCCTATATATTAATTCTATATATAGCCACTTGTTATAACTTATTATGGGCTCACACACCTCCAGAGGGTGTGACATCTTTACACTTTAAAATCCCTGATCACAAGATCACATCTGTTGGTTGTTCTATTCTGAAGTCCTAAAGTGAAGATGATATGCTGAACCAGAAGTTTTCTAAGGACCCCCAAGCTTGTTCCAGGCTGAGGCCTTGTCTTTCCATTCACCAAAGATCCTCTGACTCCCACTGGTTCTCTCTCATCAAGACCACATCAGCAACTGGAGCCTCAACAAATTGCATCAGGACAGTTTAATTCAAATGGACGAGACATGCAAGTATCAAACTTAGTCTCATTATTTGATAAGTATCATTAACCCTTTTAAAGAAGAGTAGCAGTTTAGAGTAGTTTAAGTGTTTAGTGTATAGTAGGGCTGGGTAATAAATATCGATTTCTCGATATTAATCGATTCTCATTTTTACGAACAGATGTCGATTCTTAAATCTCAAGAATCGATTAGTCATCCTGTTTCATTTGAATGAATGGGACATTGTATCGCGGCTGCGCGCATCCAAAAAATCGCAATAATCTTTGTCCTTTGTTACTATTGATATGAAACAAAGTCTCAATTTTCAAATTACGTCCATTTTCTTTAGAAATTCAAAAACATGAATAGAGTTTTGGCGCTGTTGCGTGAGATCGCTCTGGCTCAGCTCCAGAGAAGCAGCAGCGCTGATCTCTCTTCCGGGTTAATAATACCAGTTACAGCGCGAAATAAACATGAATGAGCATCTGAAAGTGTGTTAAAAGATATAGTACATTATAAAAATCCGTATCATGTCACATTGATTCGCTCAATCAGCGTTTCAACCGTGGAAAGACGTCAGTTAAACAGCTTGTAATCAATTTCATCGTCATATTTACCTCAGAAAACCCACATAAACTCGTTAGTCAGCTAGAGAAAATAACTGTAGAGAGGAGCATTTTGCTAAATATATACACCATATTACATATGTATTATTATAATCTTAATGTTCTTCAATATGTAATGCATATTTGAATAAATCTGGCAAGTTTTTATGACAGCCACCATTTAAATATATTTCATATAATCTTCTTATTATAAAAATAAATAAAAGTGTAATTTAAGTGATTCATTCATTATTACCTTCATATTAGGCTAATGAACCCTAGTAGGCTACAACTAGACTCCCACAGTTTACAGCATTAGTTAAGAGATTTGATTCCCTTGAGAATGGCATTTATTGTAACTGATATCCAAAATAATCGAATATATATATACGATATTGAATCGAATCGTAATCGAATCGAATTGCAAGCTTGTGAATCGAAATCGAATCGAATTGTGAAATTTGTCTCAATACCCAGCCCTAGTGTATAGTTAATAAAGTTTTGTTCATGTCACACATAAGGTTGTCCGTGTTTCATGCTCATATACTGGAGTCCCTAATCATGTAGATTTTGAATCTTATACTGTACAGCAAGAAAGACATGTCCCATGCCACGGAAATTATAATTTCTTAGAATTAATAACCAATTAACACTGAGTGTTCACGGGACAAGCAGGTTAATTGATTATAATATAAATTCAATTACATTAAAGGGGTTAAAAATTATCCAAAATGCATATTTGAGAAAATACATAACCAGCCAGTGTTCAAGGCTCTCTGCTTGCCGCAGCTCGATTCAAAGCGGTAAGCTTGTAATAATGTTTTTAGTTCCAGTGGTAATAGTGGATTTACGCGGGAGATTCGAGTGTGTCTTTGCGTCATTACGTCACATCTGTACACAAACACATCTGTACGCACACACATCTGTACATATAAAGGAGGAGTCTCGGCTAGTATAAGCCATAGCGTCTAGTATAGCCTTTTCTCACAGCACTTGATATAATTAAATTGAATTAAATTTGATGGCGAATCCAGAAAGGTTCAAACGACAATCGCCAGTACATTCAGAAGACTTCGTTCGGACTTCGGAGTGGCGACAGAAAAAAAGAGACACGTAATCACGCAATGCTGACATTGTTAACATTAACAATTTGAGAACAAAGTATAATTTGCACGGTTTTGCGTTGATATGATAACTTATAAGCGATTGATTTAATCAGCGCGATTTACTGAGATGTCAGAACCAGAACAAAAGGGGATGTTACTCTTACTAGTTCAGACGACATTTTCTAGTGACAATTCTTATGTTGGTCCCACTTCCAAAAAGAATAATCTGTGATTCTGAATGCCAGTATCCACACCGTGAGTGACTGACACACACACACACACACACTCTCCTCCATCAGTGTGTTCATCCGTGCTGTGCCGTGCCGAGGCACAACTCACGTAAAGTTTATAATTCCGCGAAAGACTGCAATTGCAGATTTCGAACAGAGATGGCGACAAAGAGGAAGAACGATTGAGGCTTTAAGTTAATTCTATTAACTAAATAAAATATTAATAATTAATTGTAACAAGTTATGATTATTAATATTTCTTTAGAGATAATTTGCTAATTAATTAGAGTTCTAATTACACGCAGGTATTAAATATAGTAGTACAATTTATATGTTCATACTTTCATATTATCATGATTTTTTTTTCTGAGCTAAAGAGGTAGATCTCTGAATGAATTTCCGTGCTTGTTAACTCCTCACCTCGCCCAGATGACAGCTGGATCTGATGGGAAAACGAAGCAAGCTGGAAAAGAACCTCCTCTTCAGTAACAACGGCTTCCTCGCCCTGACTGAGTTTGCTGAAGGTTTCTTCCATCCAGAGGAGGGCATACTGAAAGCGTCGATTGAGAGAAGAGATCGTGCCGATTTGGAACGTTTCATCTGGATCTAGTCTTAAGTTGTGGTTGGTTTCTGAAAAGCCACACATCAAGTTGACGTCACTAAAACCCTCAGAGTACAAACTGAACAAGATTTTTTTATGATGGCAATGTGTGTGGTTGCCAAGGCATTGCTAGGTGGTTTGATGAAAAGTGCCTCTGTTCTGGTCTCTAGATATGACTCCATATGGGATTTTCCACAATATAAAGGCGGTTTTACTAAAAATCATAAGATTGACAGCTATCGCATTGGAATTACTACTGCAGTTCAAATTACAATGTATTGGAGTGGGTTGGTTTTCCCGGTTTCCAGATTTAGGACAAACAACATGAGCGAGTGCAATTGACAATGGAGGAGATATACACACTTGTAAGTAGAGCCCGACCGATAAAGGATTTTGTAGGCCGATACCGATACAAATATTTGTTGGTTTTAAAATCCAATAATCCGATATATATATATATATTTTTTTTTCAGAAACGCGCAACAAAACATTAACAGATTTCCCTAACATTAGTTATTTGTAGTTATGTATGAGTTTTAAATAAAATAATATGATAATGCATTTTAAAAAGAAACTTTTATTCTTTTATTGTCGCAACAGAACAGAGGAACCAAAGGTCATTAATGTTAACGTTAGTGGTCTTCCACTGATGATAGTGGCATTAGCTAGCTTTGTGGTTAACAGGGACTGTGTAAAGTGCCCTCTGGTGGACAAACTATACAACTCCAACACTCATGATATGGTTCAAGCGTATTTCGTCCATTTTTATTTTATTTTTGAAATATTCATTTATTGGCCATTATGACTGCCGATACCGATAGTTTGGAAAATGCCTAATATCGGCCGATAATATCGGCCTGCCGATATATCGGTCTGGCTCTACTTGTAAGTTGTTAAGTTGATGTATCTGTGTTTTAATATGCTCCCATTCATAGAGATTTTTAGGCGGGTGCCGAGGCTTTTAGGTTAAGAGGTTTGTTTGCTGGGTTCCATGGCTGCAATACCCTGTGTTAAGGTCCTTGCCTGAAATTTTCGTGTGTGTTTTTTCGTATTCGTCATCCGGTGGCTCTGAATTGTCAAAAATCCTTTCAAAAGGCTTGCTAAGCATGTGAAAAACACAGAAAGTTGAACTCAATCAGATTTTTTTTAATGATTGACAAAGGTAGTGCGTAAACATGATTGACACATCGTGAAGTTGTATTTATTTTTTAATGTGCGAAAATTTCGACTGAGAATTGAAAATGAGCGTGCAAGGACCTTTACTATTGTATAAATTGGCAGTGGGCGGAGTCACACTGATCAAAATAATAACAGGGGATAAGAGAACAGAATAACTGGCAGTAGAAATGTTTTTCAGAGAAATAAGTATGTGAGCATGTTTCCTAAATCTCTGCAAACATGGTACTTTTATGCTTTAGTGGTCACACAGCACCTTTAAAGGAGTAGTTCACTTTAAAAAAAAAACTTTTGCTGATAATTTACTCACCCTCTTGTCATCCAAGATGTCCATGTCTTTCTTTCTTCAGTCAAAAAGAAATTATGGTTTCTGATGAAAACATTCCAGGATTTTCTCCATATAATGGACTTCAATGGGAACCAAACGGTTCAAGGTCCAAAAGAGAGTTTCAGTGCAAACTGTTCAAAGGGCTTTAAATGACACCAGCTGATAAACAAGGGTCTTATCTAGCAAAACGATCGCTCATTTAATTAATAAATAACAAAGTTTAAGTTTTATAAGCTCAAATGCTCGCCTTGCTCTGTTCTGCGATGCGCGTTCGGGACTCTCCTGTTCAAACTCGTTCATCAAAATGAACAAATCTTTTTTCATGTCATTTGGTTCATTCAACGAACAAAACGAACGAGTTGACTCGGAAAAAGATTTGTTCATTTTGATGAACGAGTTTGAACAGGAGAGTCACAGAACAGAGCAAGGCGAGCATTTGAGCTTATAAAACTTAAACTTTGTTATTTATTAATTAAATGAGCGATCGTTTTGCTTGATAAGACCCTTATTCATCGTCTGGTGTCGTTTAAAGCCCTTTGAACAGTTTGCACTGAAACTCTCTTTTGGACCTTGAACCGTTTGGTTCCCTCTGAAGTCCATTATATGGAGAAAATCCTGGAATGTTTTCATCAAAAACCTTACTTTCTTTTCGACTGAAGAAAGAAAGACATGGAAATTTTGGATGACATGGGAGTGAGTAAATTATCAGCAAAAGTTTTTTTTTAAAGTGAACTACTCCTTTTATCTGATTTATCTGTCGCATTTAGCTGATTAGAGCTGGGTGAAAATATGGTTTACATTTTGCAACAATACAAGCAATCAAGCAGTTGAGATGAGCTCTATGCAAGAATACTTTAACTTTATATAAAGAACTGGGTGATAATAAAGTGATAAAAATAAATAATAATAATAAAGTTTATCACTGGGTGATACAATTTTTTTTTTTTGTAAAAATCTGGCAGTTGAGATTTGCTTTATAGTGTTACAGTGATATACTAATGGTTAGGGGTTTGTTCAAATCACTAAGCGAACAACACTAATCAGGAGAGTGATAAAGTAAAAAAAGAAAAGCACCATGAAACGCACCAGAAAATAACATGATGCTCCTTGGATCTAATCTGTACATGTCTTGCAGTCTAACCAAAGCCATCACCACTCCTTCTACATCATCTGCGCCGGGGAGAGTCTGAGCGCAAGATTTCAGGTCTTCCAACACATCTGTGAGAAATTAGAGATGTAATTGACTGTGACCTCGACCTTTAAAGCACGTTCAGAAAACAACTAACAACTATTGTACCTTACTAAATAATAATAATATGCAGTATTTAAGAGTTTATTGAGGCAAAAGTCAATGGTGAGAATTGGATGCTAATCTAAAGTGTGATCAATAATTCATATCATAATCAAAAGTTAGTTAGGAGTAATTCCAGTGTCTGGATGATATATTGTGAATGTCTACAGTTGTGCTTCTACCTTTAGCGTGTCTTCCTTCGATGAGGTCCAGTGTGTTCGGCCAGACTCGACTCAGCTTCCGCACAAGCCGGTACGCCGCAAGAGGGTTGCTGACGAATTTCTCTGGGTCTTTAGGAGTGTCATCAAAGTCACTCACAAAGGCATTCAGAATCCTGAGAAATAAATGATAACAATAATAAAAATATTTTAAAATGTGCAAACAAACTGTGGTAAAAAATAAAGAGAAAACAGCATTTGTGCGCAGTGTGTTTCACCATAACTTGCTGATAATTAACAGACACTAAACTAAATTAAATGTATCATATTTAATTAAAGGGATAGTTCACTTTGAAATAATTTTTTGGTATGTTTTATCTTACCTCAAGGACATCCAAGATGTAGGTGTCTTTGTTTCCGCAGTAGTTTCAATTTTGATATTTTTAGGTCAAACCGTTCTTGTCTGTCAGTCATATAATAGAGGTCTATGGTCACCACCTCAAAGAACACTTGTTCATTTTCTCACACAAACTACTCGTTTCGTGTCTTAGTCCATCAATGTGTACTTACATTTACGAGTTATTAAATCATGTTTAATTTGGACTTCTCTGTGCATGCTCTTTAAGGTGGTGACCATAGACCTCCATTATATGACTGACAGACAAAAATAGTTTGACCTAAAAATATCAAAATTGAAAATACTGTGGAAACAAAGACACCTACATCTTGGATGCCCTTGAGGTAAGCTAAAACACAGCCTACCAAAAAATAATTTGTGAATAAAGTGAACTATCCCTTTAACGTGATTCAACGTTTAGCAAGCTAAATCTCTGCACTCTTCATACTCTCCTCTCTATGTCTCCACTGGATCTAAGATTCTTCTTTAAAACTTTTCTGTGTAATACTACTAAGTTGTTCGCGGCTCTTTTTAAGTTCTGCTCTACTCTATATCTTTATACGAGCCATTCCACCGAAAGGGTGACATTTCTGTCCCCAGGACATTATATGTATAAAATTGCATGAAAATGAACTCTAAAATACATTTTATTATTAAGCAAAATGTCATGCACATTTAGCTAACTACAAATTGAAAACATATAATTAAAAACATTAACAAAAACGACACAGAACACTAAAAAATAGCATTTTCTGCATGTCCCAACTCTCAATCTCTAAACTTTACCATGAAATATTATGATTAAAATCCTTCAGAAATCTGATTTTTCTTGCATTGTTGTGTGACTTTATATCCAAACTGCTATAAAATGAAAAAAGAAAAAAACATTTGATCTAATATTTTAGATAAAATACACATTTTAGTCATGTCCCCAGGTTTTCACTCAGTCCTGTTACACTATTACATTCCCCCGCTGAATAACATAGAATATTCCACAAGACATATTTTCAACAGTAAGTTTCATCATCTGGATCTTCTGAAGGCAATGGGCCGACTATAAGTCACTCCTCTCATTTTCATTTCTGTATATTTGATGAAATTGTAACTATGAATGAGAAGGTCAATCTCAACATACATTCCTGTTACCTAAATGTTTTCTTAGATTTAATTGTTTTATTTTAAAAATATTAACTTTTGGTAAGGCACTAGAAATGGCTCAGTGTCCTCACGCTATTAGCATCACTGCTATGTGGCCATATGCCATATATTTGATAACTTTTTGCTTAAAAACTCAATCCTGTTACCTTCAGTACTGTTACTAATTGTTTCTTTTTCTAAAAAAAATAAAATGAAACCACTATTTTTATCATTTTTGTTTGGCCCATAATTTATACAATTATTTAATGAATTAATTCTAAAAAAAAAATATAAGCTTGAGGCTTCGGCCATCTTTGAAATGAAAAAATGCCTTTGTGTTTTTTATATCAAAATACACCTTGCTTTAATAGTGATTTTATTGGCAAAAATATCAATTTTTTTGAATATATAACCAACAATTTATTTAAAATAAACACTTTCTTGTGGGGAAAACAAAGGAATTAATTGACATGCTTCTAAACTTGCTTTTTAAATGACACATGGTTTTTGGTATCAGGATTGAGAAAACATTCGTCCATATTCTGCTTAAACCTTGTAAAATAATAAATAAAGTTGCACGAGATTGACCAATACAAATTTAGAATAGTTAAATATGTGTAGTATTAGATTCAATGTTAAAAAAGCTCAAAAATAAAGTTTATTTTTGAAGAGTTACAACAAGCAAATGTCACCCATTCGGTGGAATGGCCCATACACTATCACACACGCATACACTTACCGTACCTCTTCAGAAGTTCTGCTTGGCGCTCCAGCTCTTCTATATATTCATGAAGGGATGTGGCAAACCTTTTTTCGATATCTATAAGTTGAATCATATGATCTACAGAAAGGATATCACGACAGTTAGCACTTGTTCAAAAACATACATGATTGAAGAGAGAAGTGTTTTCGACAATCGACATCCTAGATTCACTTTATTTAAACGGTCCCTTTAACATTCTGTTAATTGCAACCGAGCACGTGCACCCACATGTCTATTAACTCTCATTAGAGTATTAGTTGACTGTTCGGGTTGTCACAAATATCCTTACAGTCACCAGAACATCAAAATAAAGTGTTCACGTCATCTTATTGCGATGGACTAACCTGTTGAAGAGTAGAATTCATTTACAGCGACACAGGCAATCCAGACCGTTGATAACAACAAAACAACCGACTTTGCTTCCATCTCGAGCCGTTAGTTGAGCTGAATGTCCAGACTGGTTCTGTTCCAGGCTAAACTGGTCTCTATGCTGTAATGATGCAATGTGGATCGAGTTAAGTCACACCTTTTTTAAAAACACCTTTTTAAAAACAGATTACAGCTAATTGTGTTATTGTCTGACTCAATAATCTCCTATGATTAGCCCCACGCTTACAATGACAGGTTAGATAGATATCTGGAGAATTACACATTGAGGTTTTCATGTTGAAAGAGCTGTGGTCAGGTGTGTTTACAGTAAAAACATTACCAAATCAGACCATTACAGACACTGCTAGGCTTGACACGAGTCGTTTCAAAATTCCTGGCTATTCACTTGAATTCTAAAGACTATAGGCTAATATTGTACTGAACAAAATGTCATAATAAAAATTAAATATATGAACAGTGCTCGTATGTGTTTGTGTGTGTGAAATGCAGAAAGTTTTCTGTGAGGGTTGTGTACAGCATTAAAATGTCTAAGGAAAATTTGGGTAACGCTTCCTTTTACAGTACAGTACTTACATTATACTTACCTAGAAAATACTGGCTAATATAAGGTAAGTACATGGAACAGGGGTAGGTTCAGGGTTAGTACTAGCTATTAATTAAATAAGTAGCCTACATAGTATTTACATGGGTAACTGGACTGTAAAAGGAAGCGTTACCAAAATTTCCATAAAAAATGGACATAGAAGCATAACTTAAAATTTAGATATTTTTATTGCAAAATAATACAAAATAAACACTGAAAAACAATAATTTATGCATTACATGAACACAATGACTTCTATGACGTGATTCTCCTGTTAAATCTGCCGAGAAAGTTCAAATAAAAGGAACGTCAAATAAAAGAGAAACCCTTAACACACAGATCTCCCGATCAAGCGCTGCTCATCATGTCTCATAGCAGTGAGTCCTGACTGGATCCGATGCACGTTCCGGAGTGTGTGATTGTGTCCGTGTGCACAGGCACAGGCGGTAGAACGGAGCGGTCACTGGATCAGTCCACTTCAGTCAGGCCACACGGTCGTCTGAACTCTTGCCCTCTCTCGTGGATCCATTTGTTTGAAACTGACAAATGAGAGGAACTTGTGAATGCGAAGGCTTTAAAACAACCCACCTTTCATGCCATGTTAGATTAAAATTAGTTTAACTACAAAAAAGTAATTGAACAGCAACCTGTTAATGAGCATTGCCGGTGTGTGTGTGTGTGTTTATTCCACTTACCCCATTTACTGCCTACCAGAACAGGACAGGCTGCGTGTCTCGTTCTGTAGTCTCCTTCTCCACTTTTAAAGAGGTTGTACCAGAAGACCGCTGTTCCCTACAGAAAGAGGAGGATAGGAGTTCAAATCCAGCGGCAACCTTCCGGTCTCGCTCTTGAAACAAACACTGAGACTGAGTGACTTAAACTGCAGTTCATCAACCGGCTGCAGGAGAGAGTCAATCCCATAAACCCTCATGTAAAAGGGATACTCCACTTTTTTGGAAATAGGCTCATTTTACCATTCCCCCAGAGTTAAACAGTTGGGTTTTACCGTTTTTGAATGTGTTCAGTCGTTTTTTGTTTTTTTTTATATTTAGAAGAATATCAGTAACCAGACAGTTTCTGGTCTCATTGACTTCCATAGTAGGAAAAAAAATACTATAGAAGTCAATGAGACCAGAAACTGTCTGGTTACTGATATTCTTCTAAATATCAGAAAATCAGCAGAATGGATTTGAAAACGGTAAAACCCAACAGTTTAACTCTGGGGGAGTGGTAAAATTAGTCTATTTCCAAAAAAAGTGGAGTATCCCTTTAAGGTTTGGTGTCTGTACCTTTCTAGGCCAGATAGCAGCACCAAAATCCGGGAAAACCGTCGCTCCCCCTGCCTCAACATCACTCATCTGTAACATAGAAAGATTATTAACATCACAACATGGCATGTCATCAGAGTTTCAGTGTCTACCAACAGTACTAATACTCTAAGTAAGGGTTAATACCCGACGAGGTGTCCTTTGTCAGGTTTTAATGGACGACGGCGAGGCGTGAAGTCCTCCGCCGAAGTCCATTAAAACCTGACAATGGACACCTCGAAGGGCATTAACCCGCTTATACCATGGTCACTTGCCAAATAAAACATTTTTAAAACATTAGCTGCTAGTTTATATTTTAATTAGGCTAAATCAAGTTTTTACAAATAATAACTCGCCTGGTTTATTTAGCAACCGGAGATATCTATAGTCCAGCTTGTAGAACCCTTCAGGTTCAAAAATGCATTTTTTTTTCATGAAACACAAAGGTAGGCATAGTTTTGTTTTTTAATTACACATAAAACAATTAATCAAACAGGCTTCTTAGGCTTGAAACGCATTTTTTTTTTTTTTTGGAAAAATAAAGTCTCTGAGTGGATTTACTGCCCATTTCTTTTTTTTTTTTCGTGTTGATCTCATCTTTTTCGTCTTCTATTTGATTCAATTCTCCTGGTGTTATCTCTTTGTGTCGTTTTATTTACATTTTTTCTTTCTTCAGCAGCATCCCAGTCGTAAAGTTGTCATATTCTCCATAAATGTTAAAAGAAATAACGAAGTCGCTCATTGTTGTATTAGTAGGCTATGTTACCCAACTAACGTTAGATGTTTGTTTTGATAGAGCGTTTGACTGGCTGTTGCTATGGTTACTCGCAGCTGTTGTGGGCAGCGCATTTATTTATTCATTTCGAATGGTAAACAGGCAGTTTCACCAGAACTACTTTACTAGGTGTCCTCTATCACTTTTTAACGGACACCCTGCAGCCAATCAGAATCGAGTATTCACCCAGACCATGGTATAATGAGAGTTAGTTGAGAGAGAGAATGTCTAAAGTGGGCCATCGAAATATCAAAATTTGCAGATGTTGGAATTATTAATGCTTGTTTTGTGTCCCTGGCTGATATCCACTGGTGTTGTGTGTGTGTGTGTGTGTGTTCATGTGGATCCATAGTAGCCAATGACACAATACCTGATGCCAAGTCAAGAAGTGTAATCACATAACACATGAGTTCTGGAAGCAGGCACCACAAGATACACATACTTACATAATTTAAAAAAGTAGCCACACGATTTCCAGTGCCTAATGATTTGAAAGCATCAGGTTCATCTTTCTATGAAGATAAAATTTTAGAGTAAAGACAGGCAGAGAGGCAAGAAACGCTCGTCTCCGAGCGCACACACATGTACTTACGTAGTTCAGAAAGGTGGCAAGTCTATTTCCATCAACCTTGAGGTTGCTGTCAAAAGGACGCTGCAACAGACGTGTGTAACTTTTAAAGCAGACTGAAGTGCAGCAGGGGAATATCTCTGCCTCGGGGGCGACTTACTGTACACTTCATATGCTAAGCTGAGTGTTGGGTGTCAAATCAGTTCACAAACATGTACTCAATCTAAAACAAGATCTGCTTTCAAGTTCAAATCAATCAATAAAAAGTCCCATTAAAATGATCAGGAAACGTATTACCACCAGCATTCATAACACAAGCTTCTATTCCAACATTTAAATCACAGGCACTTTTTTGCCATCAAGTGACACACTACATCCCGTCATAAACTTCAAAATGATTATTTACATGTACTATATCGTTGCCCAAAATGATCTTTCTCCATCCACCGTGTGACAGTCGAGTTATTAGCCGGTGAAGACGCGGATCAATGTTTGCTCCATCACATCTGCTCACTGAAGAGTGCGTGTTCGTGATCCGCGATAATAACACAGTAAACTTCACAGTTCTGTTGCGATTCAGTTGAGCTACTGACTTTATTTATTTCTGTCATTTTGTTGTTAAGGAGTAGTTCACTTTAAAAAAAAAAATAAAAAAAACTTGTGCTGATAATTTACTCACCCCCATGTCATCCAAGATGTCCATGTCTTTCTTTCTTCAGTCGAAAAGAAATGAAGGTTTTTGATGAAAACGTTCCAGGATTTTCTCCATATAATGGACTTCAATGGGAACCAAACGGTTCAAAGTCCAAAAGACACTTTCAGTGCAGCTTCAAAGGGCTTTAAACGACACCAGACCAGATGAATAAGGGTCTTATCAAGGACACTTCGAGTCATGACTTGAAAAAGATGAGTTCATTTTGATGAATGAGTTTGAACAGGAGAGTCACGAATACATATCACAGCTTATAAAACTTAAACTTTGTTATTTATTTATTAAACGAGCGATCGTTTCGCTTGATAAGACCCTTATTCATCGTCTGGAATCGTTTAAAGCCCTTTGAAGCTGCACTGAAACTCTCATTTGGACCTTGAACCGTTTGGTCCCCATTGAAGTCCATTATATGGAGAAAATCCTGGAATGTTTTCATTACAAACCTTAATTTCTTTTTGACTGAAGAAAGAAAGGCATGGACATCTTGGAAGACATGGGGGTGAGTAAATTATCAGCAAAAGTTTTTTTTAAAAGTGAACGACTCCTTTAAGCTGTGTTGTTGTAGTGACTTTATTTGTCACGCTGCTGTGTTGACAGTAAACTTTGTCATTTTTTTAGTTGGGAGAACCTCCGTTGTTGGAAAGCGGATCTTTTGTGGATTTTTTTTAATATCATGAATCAAATATAGCACTTTGAAGAAGTCGAAGGGTATTGGGTGGCAATTACTTTATATACAAATTTTATATGCATTTCCTTGAAATGCAATACTCTACCCTTCTGTTATTTATTGTAATTCATGGTGCGTTCACGTGCTATGGAAAATATGATACTTGTGAAATGTTATTTACCTGGTGTTGCGTTCAAATGCTTTTGTTGTCGTAATGTGGTAAAAAGATGGAGATCCAGAACTGTTATTTAACTAAAACTATTTCAGATTGTTTAAGTCATCTGCAACAGCAAGAAAATAATTTATCAAAACTCAAACGGTAAATGATATGCAGTATATTTTCGAGATCATGAATAGTACATATTTTTACCATTCACGACTCTTGCGTTGCTCTCCGCTATTTTGAAAAGGTCAAAGGTTATCTCATCTCGGCAACTCGTGCATAAAAATATTCTACGAGTTGCCCAGTGGAAAATACCACATGAGGGGGTGTTCGTGTGCATTTTAAACGTCGGCTTTTGGTATTAACCATAATTACTATAGCATGTAAACGCACCATTCCAACCGTTCTTTTCCTCGAATCTGATTGGATGAGAGATGTTCCCCCAGTATCAGCACTGCAACCGTTTCACCGTTTGTATCGCTCCACTTGAGGCAACCGTCATGGCGAATCTGCCATATTTTAAAAAAAATACTACTGTTGTTGTGTCACTAAATGTAGTTTTAGTAGTTTTTTTTAAGGCAAAGAATGTATTTTATACCACAAATATGTGACTCATATATAAACATAGCGCCTATTGAGACGGTTTGGCAGGTGTGAGCTCCAGTCCAGGCCATCAGAGAACCGCTTCATCTCGGCCAGTCCTTCGGGAATTAACCACTGCCTCTCATTATATGTAGATAGAATTCATTTCGCCAATATCAAACGGGCAATCTTTGGTCTAAACGGGCAATCTTTCTGGATTAAGGGGAAAAATAAGTTTCAGAACTTCTTATTTAGGCTTTTTAACTTAAATCCTGTAGCAGATTGCTGCTTTTGTACGTTTTGACTGAATTGTTTTCTTGTGTTAATTTGCTATTGTCTTTTAAAATGGCGATTACTGTTCATTTAAATATTGTTGTTCAATAAAGATTATTTTATATAAATAATATACCGTATTTAGTATTGAGAAAGAGTCAGTTAGTGATCGTGAGTTGGACGTCAGTGAATGTTACATTATTACGCCATTAGATGGTGGAAAAGAGAGACTGGTTGTAAACAAGGAATACGATTTGGTAATTCAAACTGATGTTTAGTAATGAATTTAATATTATGGACATCGACCTGAAGAATGAATGCTGTATCAGATGCAGTGTTGGGTGCAACTAATTACCAAGTAACTAGTTACTGTAATTTAATTACATTTCCATTGAAAATGTAAAGTAAGGGATTAGTCTTAATTTATCTGTAATTTAAATACAGTTACTTCTGATGTAATTGAGGTAAATACTGTGTATAGATCAATCCGATCTCACAGCGATTCGTATGCATGCATTTTATGAGGTGTTTAAATCGTACGACCGCACTCGTACAAATTCATATGAATTATTGTACAATATGTATGAAAAAAGTGTGAAATGTCATGAGATCAGACATAAAACAATAGTGGGGTTAACATCAAAATGTATTGTCTGATGTTTAAAAGTATGTTTTTATAATGTAACCTTCTCCACCTTGGTCAGTTTAAGGATAATTCATGCAATTTTTTAGTATTTATTTGAAAGAATTAAAACAGATTCATGTCTATCCTTGTATTATTCAGCTGGTTGAGATTGATATGGGATTTTGAAAGTAATTAAAAGTAATTAAATACTTTTTAGAGAGAGTAATTAGTACAGTAATCTAATTACACTGTTGAAGAGGTAATCAGTAACTAGTAATTAATTACTTTTTTAGAGTAACTTACCCAACACTGATCAGATGCAGGTAATACACTCGTTTAGTCGATCTCTCTCTCATAATACACTACACATAATACATTGAGCTTCAATGAAGCGACTCAACATTCCTTCGTCACTCTTACTCCTGTGAAATTACTCATAAAATAATAATAAACCTTCCTAATAAAGCATTTCTGTGGCTGACAATGAACATTAGAGCTCAACAATTTAACGTACATCTGATTTAATTTCACTTTGTTCATTATTTGTTACTTCTCCCAACCAAGATTAGAAAGGGCCTAAACAAATGTTCTATGGATAAATTATGGATAAAGGTGAGACATGGATATTGTGTGTCAATTGACAGTAAAAAATAGAATTAAAATAGAAAAATAGAAATGTTTTACTAATATTTCTTCATGAACAAGCCCATGATTGTTTTGGTGTGAAATATCATGCCAGATCATTTAAGGAAATGCAGTTCTTACCCTTGAGAAATCATAATGTGGTTCATATTGACCTCCAACACCATAGTTAGCAACCTAAGATGCAAACGAATTCATAAGAAGAGTCAGTTATCCAATCAGAACAGAGCAATTCCTTATCACATAGGCAAACAAATCGTGTGCCTTTTACCACAATGCAATGCATCAAACCCAAAACATCGATTTTGATTTGTGTTTAAATACCTGGAGAGGCTGTAAAAAATTGTAACTTTTGTGTGCATAAGTTTCAACTCTTTATTTTACACATCTTAAACGTACATACTAAAGTATTAACAGAAAATTATGGATAATTACAAGCCTAAAACCAAACCCCAACCCGAATTATATAGCAAGTACACGTTAACTAATATTACTCAGCACGTATTTCTATAATTGCACTGCAGCAAGGGCACCTATTCTACATTATACTGGTGTGTATGGAGTATTTGGGACGAATCACCTGTAGCAGTTCTGCAGTGTCCACCGTTAATCCAGTGATGTCCTCTATTCTCTGATTGACCCGCGCGATCACCGGATCTTCTTCTCCTTCTAACCACGCGCTGTAGACGCACCAGAACACAAAACATTAATGACAAAAGCACGGCCGAATCTCATTACAAACAAGTACACTTATTATATGGGTCATGAACTGGAACCCCTTTGCTGTCACCCCCCTTTTTGAGAATGGGGGTTAAAATGCACTATTCAAACTTAAATGGTTGTAATTTAAGAATGCTTTGGAATATTTATACCCAAGTTTGGTCTTGTTTTAAAGAAAACACTCAGCAGAATATTGCTGAAGTGAAAACACTTCACAAAATGAAAGTATGAAAAAGTTATGGAAGTTTAAATTGACAGAAAATCAAATATACTGCACTATATATTTTATATTTTATACAAAACATATATTTTACAAAATATTTTTTACTCTAACATTTCTATAAAATCAAAGCCATACATCTTATCAAGTTGTGTTCCAAATTCGAAGTTGATATCACAAAAATTGAAGTTCCCATGAGATTTTGTTTAGGCGTAGTACCAAAAATAGCCACCGGGTGCCATTGAATTCCTTTGAATTTAGTTGTATACATTCTGCCTTAACAAATTAATACATTTCTGTCCAAATATCAATTCTGTCACAAAATTTGGAACCTTGAGACTCTGACATTTCTGACAATATCAGTTTTGTCAAGATTAGAAAAGGTTTGGATCATAAATTATGAAATATAATGATGCCCAAAAGGGGAGGAGCCTGATAAAATAAGTACCGTTTCTATGGTAACGCAATGTTCAATTATAAAACGGTTTTCACACGATGAATTCTGAGTTTATAAGCTTTCAAATGATACCTAATTTATGATAACTACTAAAATATGTGATATAATAAAAAGGCGATAAAAAATAATATTATATTTTAGAGGATAATAAATATAAATATCATCATTTTTAGAGGATGAATATTATACTATAATTTTCTATTTTTTATTGAAAAATACTAGATTATATGTTTTATTTAGCATAAAAACGGAAGTTTCAATGATTAAAAGTGGGTGCATCGACTTTTTGTGACAAAGGTCAAAACTCCTGTTATGATGCAGATTTTTTGAGGTGCACTCTTGTCATAAATTCATCAATTACTCTTCCTACATAATTTTTAACACAAAACAGGGGTAGAATATAGAAGTCTTAGACCTTTCCAACGATATATAATTTGTCATAATTAGATTAGGATTTAATAGAAATATAGTGAAGTAAAGTTAGGTGTCCCGGTACTGGGACGGTGACAGTTAAGGGGTTAAAAAAAATGTATATTGTTGTCTGAGGTCAAGTCATGACGATCGCTTAGTTATTACATTAAAAAAAAACATCAAAACGAATGAGTAATAATGAGTAATTTTCCATTTTCTAGCCCAGCTCAAAAACGCCCGGTTTTTATGGGCGTCTCGCACTGAAGACTTGAAAGTTAACGCCCACTGCTGTGAGTGGATTACAGTTTTGCATATTCTATACCTTTATTTAACCAGGAAATCCCATTGAGATTCAGAATCTCTTTTACAAGAGAGACCTGGCCAAGGTAGCAGCCAAAACACAACACATACATACATAATAAACACCATATTATACATAATAAAAGTTACATTTTCATGATAAATATTATAATGAGTTTCACTCTCGATTCGGTGTGGTGAAGAGATGAGTCCCCCTGAAGAGATGGGTCCCACCTTAGGACCCCATAGTATGCCTGATCTAAATATGTTCTCGCTATAACTTGATAAAAGCAGTTGTTGCCATCAAGTAATACGTTTATTTTGTTTAGCGCTTTTCATAGTAGTTTGCGTCAACAGCAGAGGAGAAAGTCCGCGAAATGTAAAAATATTACTCTTATTGTGTCATGAAATGTAATTTTAAGAGTAGTTGTTTAAAGCTCAAATATGTGGTTTATTTACTATAAGTACTATCTATTTTTTATCTACTATGAAAGCGAACTAAAAAACACTAAGAACGAGAAATGTTTAAATTTACAATCTACAGCTTTGGTTATATACTAGTGAAACATACAAGTTAAAATACATTAATGACCCGTTATAAAGTAATTCAAACGTCTCTTATAATAAAGTGATTTTTTCTAATTTGTAACCAGGCACTAAAGCGATTACCCATAAAACTAGCTTTGAAGCTTGGGTCCTAAGGTGGGACCCATCTCTAGTCTTCACCACACCGGTTTGTCATCACGAGGTAGGCATCTATGTCATTTAGCTATGCGAATCGGTGGGCGGAGCTTTATGGTGGGGTTTTATCCTCTTTGTCGTCATAGTTCCCCACTTTGAAAAACGAGTCGTTTGCTGAGGCTGGTGTCAATAACTATTTTTATTGGACTAACAAGGACGTTTTCAGTTCTGAAACTTACAGGATATTCTTATAATATGATGACCTCTTAGATGTCAAAAGCTCAAGGAAAATTTCATTTCTCAGTTCATCAGCCCTTTTAGGGGTGAGCACAATGACCAAATCACAGACTTGACTTTTTTTTTTTACATCACAGTAAAGGCATGTCTCGTAATCTGGCTATTTTGCTGGAAATTGAATGAAGAAACCAGCAATATCACCATGACCAAGAGCAATGTCGTTCTAAATATCAGTATCTAAGCACAAGATCATCGTCTTCTCATCTTCACATTAGTTCATGCTTCTTTTCCATTCTCTGCTAATTAAACCATCTTAAAGGGACTTTTTCGTTTGGAAACAGGCTCATTTTACAACTCCCTCAGAGTTTTACCATTTTCCAATCCATTTAGAAGAAATATCACTAACCAGACAGTTTCTGGTCCCATTGACTTCTAGAGTAGAGTATATATTTTTTCTACTAGGGAAGTGAATGGGACCAGAAACTGGTTACTGATATTCTTCTAAATATCAGAACATCGGCTGAATGGATTCGAAAATGGTAAAACTGCTCTCTTATTAGCCTATTTCCCAAAAATTGTTTGCTGGTTGTAGATTGGCCAGGCTAGAATACACTTTGAGCACTGACATCTATTGTAATATAAATGGTATGGCAAAATCAGATAGCAGATCTATCATCATCATATCCCCCAGCCCTAGTTACCTCACCTTATGCTCCAATAAAGCCAGGCATGAACACCATTAAAAGATCTGATGTATATGAGATGTGCTCACCTTTTGGAAACTCTATAATGGGCAACCGTCAGAACGCCGGTTTTAGGATCTCTCACGGTGGCCCTCGCAAGCTACAGACAATAAACATTATTAGCTTTGAGACTGAACCAGAATAAAGTGCAGAATATTCCAGTTTCTGAGATTACAAAATGTAACAGGATAGTTCATCCAAAAATAAAAATTGTGTCTTTCCAAACAAGTTTTTTATTTATTTATTTATTCTGTGTGATGAACAGACCAAAGCGTCAGTAGTTGATCTTAATTCCAGTCAAACCCAGCATTCATAGCTTGCAGACATAGACTGTCACATGTAGTAGTAAGCAAATGCAACATTTTTGTGAAGAGGAAATGAAAAGTTCGACAGACATGGTCACCATGAACTGCTACTGTTGTACAGAAAACATAACAGCATACAGACTTGAAATGACAAAATATTAAGTAGTAAAAGTGAGTCTTTTAAGTTTAAAGGGTTAGTTCAGCCAAAAATTAAAATTATATCATTAATGACTAAAGATATTTTAGATTTAGTCCGAGAGCTTTCTGTCCCTCCATTGGAAATATATGTGTACGGTGTACTGTCCTTGTCCAGAAAGGAAATAAAGACATCATCAAAGTGGGTTAGTTACAATGTGTTGAAGCATCGAAAATACATTTAGGTCCAAAAATAACAAAAACTGCGACTTTATTCAGCATAGGCCTACTTCCTGCTTCTGGAATGCGGAGTAGGGATACAGAACTTCCGGTGGACAGTATTTCTCGATAAGGATTTCGATTATCAGCCCTAATGTCTAAACCATCCGAGGTAGACTGAGCACGAGCTATGAGGTTGCGAAACGAAGGTTTTTGCTCCTGTTGAAGCTATAAGTTTGTATGAAATCAACCTTGTTTAACCCTCAGGTGCTCTTCGGTCATTTCTGACCTAAAAAATATTTTTTTGACATTTTTGAAATCACAGCTTCATCGGAATGTTACGAAACTTGGTGACTTTTATGGCATTGGGTATGTAAATACAAAAAAAATTGAGGTCATGATCCGAAAAATGACCAACCATAGGAAATGAAAGGGAAATTGAAAAAAATAAATAAAAAATTCTCTGAATTTTTGTACGTGCAATCTACACATCGGCCAAAATTCTAAAAAAAAAAAAAAAAAAAAGGACACCACAGGAAAGGGGTGACACTCTACAACATCTAGAGTGCAAAACAGACACACCCGCCAACACACACACACATACAAACACACTTTTATACACTTACACACCAATAAATTTGGAAAAAAAATTCTGTTTGAATTTTTAAAAATCACAGCTTCATCGGGATGTTACGAAACTTGGTGACTTTTATGGCATTATGTATGTGAACACAAACAAAAAATTGAGTTCATGATCTGAGCATGCTAAGTGGTCTTAAAAAAATAGTCACACTTGTGGTCTTTGGTCAAAAATGACCCCCATTGGAAATGAATGGGAAATTGACAAAAACACAAAAATTCACAATTTTTTATTTATTTATTTTTACATTTTTTTTTTAAATAAAAAATCGTTTTTGAGATTGTTTCAACTATATATTCAAATCCACCACCACCACCACCACCACCAAAAAAAAAAAAAAAAGTGTTCATAAACATCTGGGGAATTCACATGCTTCTCCATAGAGAGCTGTACATGCCATCTAGTGGTTAAACCATGATTCTACGCTTTTTCTCTATACTGTAACCAGATACCAGATGGTATTTCCATGGCAAAAATAGACCATAAATATTGATAAATTGAATCAAAATGTCTCAAAATACTAAATTACAAAGAATAAATATTATAGAACAAAAATAAATTGCATTGGTTTTACTGGGATGGAGGAAATGTAATTTTTAGGTGCCCGGTCACTTTTGACCGGGAAGATAACAAGTGTGACTCCGAAACAAAGAGCACCTGAGAGTTAAAGAAAAACATGTTATATCCGCGATCTTATGAAAGAAAACTACACTACCCACAATCCTAAGCGTAGCAGCAACGTCTGCTGATTGGTCTAACTCGCTGTTACAAAAGAAATGTTTACCTTACTGGCGAACGGCTAGAGCTATCAGACACATGTGATGCGAATCCACAACAGAACTGGAAGACGACACAATGCTGAATAAAGTCGTAGTTTTTGTTATTTTTGGACCTAAATGTATTTGCGATGCTTCAAAACATTGTAACTAACCCACTGATGTCACATGGACTACTTTGATGATGTCTTTATTTCATTTCTGGACAAGGACAGTATACCGTACACACATTTCCAATGGAGCGATAGAAAGCTCTCGGACTAAATCTAAAATATCTTAAACTGTGTTCTGAAGATGAACGGAGGTCTGACGGGCTTGGGACGAGATGAGGGAGAGTCATTAATGATTTAATTTTCATTTTTTGGGTGAACTAACCCTTTAAGCTTTACATGTTTGTTTTTAGATGTCATAAACGGGCAAAAAAAATGGACTGCAAACCTGTGAAAACCTTGAAAGGTTGTCAATGCAGATGTCACTGTGATTCATTTTCTCAGTTTGTTTTCACAATGAAAATAATGTAAGTGGGTAAAGTTAAGGATTAAATTAGCTAATGCTTTTCGAATGACGTCTTTAGCTTAGTGGGTTTACTATAGGAGAACAACGGTGCAGTAACATTTATCTTCTATTGACCCAAAAAAAGTGAGATTTTATACATTATAATCACAGATAAAACGTTAAATCTGTTTGGCTCAAAAGGCTAGTAAATAGTTTCAATACGGTTATCGACTGTTTTCATAGAGTTTTGTTGTTTTACAGCATCTCTTTATTGTATAATTCCTATCAACACTGAGCCAGAGTTGACTATGTGATTTTTCTTTACATCATTTTTGGATGAACTATTCCTTTGTTAACTGGTCTACTGGTTTCATCCTGACCTTGGGTTTGGCTAACTCCTTGATCTTCTCGATCTCTTCGTCAGACAGGGCTTCCAGATAGCGGACGATGTGAGGACTGTCCCACTCATCCTCCTCCTTCATCGGCTTCAGCAACAGACGCGGGTTCCTGTTGCCGTCCTGATAACGGCAGAACAGTCTGCTGCGTCTCCTCAGAGTCTGTGCGGAGATCCAGATTAAATGAATAAAGCTTCCCGACAGCTTATTAGGAGGATTTTCATTTATCGAAACTTGATCATTCAAATTTATAAAGTTTTAAATTAGGTTTAGATAAATGGAATTATATGGGGCGAGAATGAACTGAAAAAAGGAAAAACATTAAACTACATATATGTGAATAAAAGCCTCTCCTCAGAAATTTTGGGAGTAAACAACTCGAATCATGGATTAGTTTTACAATCTTCTTATGAACTTTTTGAAGTGGTAGGGATCACTCAAATCTCTGATTTTATCAAAAATATGTTGCTGAGGTTTAATTTTTGGGAGAATTATCCCTTTAAGCACTAAATCATCATATTAGACTGATTTCTGAAGGATCACATGACATGGGGGAATGACTGCTGAAAATGTATCTTTGCCATCACAGAAATAAATTACGTTTTATACTATATTCAAATGGAAAGCAGTTCCATTCATTTATAATAATAAGGGCATGAGAGATTTTTTTTCAGATATCTTACTGATCCAAAACATTTGAAAGGTAGTGTACATATAAATATATTTACAATAAACAGTTTAGACACTGTGCAAACTTTTAAGTGCAACATTTAACATTTTTGCTTTCGTAAGCTGATGTTATTTAAGGAGTAGTTCACTTTTAAAAAAAACTTTAGCTGATAATTTACTCACCCCATGTCATCCAAGATGTCCACGTCTTTCTTTCTTCAGTCGAAAAGAAAGTAAGGTTTTTGATGAAAACATTCCAGGATTTTCTCCATATAATGGACTTCAATGGGGACCAAACGGTTCAAGGTCCAAAAAGACACAATCAGTGCAGACTGCAAACTGTTCAAAGGGCTTTAGGCGATGAATAAAGGTCTTATCAAGCGAAACGATCACTCATTTAAAAAAAAAATAATGACAAAGTTTTAGTTTTATAAGCTCAAATGCTCGCCTTGCTCTGTTCTGTGATGCGCGTTCGTGACTCTCCTGTTCGAACTCGTTCATCAAAATGAACGAATCTTTTCCCGAGTCAACTCGTTCATTTCATTCGTTGAATGAACCAAATTACAGGAAAAAAGACTCGTTCATTTTGATGAACGAGTTCGAACAGGAGAGTCACGAACGCGCATCACAGAACAGAGCAAGGCGAGCATTTGAGCTTATAAAACTAAAACTTTATTATTTATTAATTAAATGAGCGATCGTTTCGCTTGATAAAACCCTTATTCATCGTCTGGAATCATTTAAAGACCTTTAAACAGTTTGCAGTTTGCACTGAAACTGTCTTTTGGACCTTGCACCATTTGGTTCCCATTGAAGTCCATTATATGGAGAAAAATCCTGGAATGTTTTCATCAAAAACCTTCATTTCTTTTCGACTGAAGAAAGAAAGACGTGGACATCTTGGATGACATGGGGGTGAGTAAATTATCAGCAAGTTTTTTAAAAAGTGAACTACTCCTTTAAGTGCAAATAATTCAGCAACCACATTTACCGAATCCTCATGCATGATTGCTCACCAGCTTGACGCCCTCTCCCCTGCACAGCGCCTCGTAGACCTCTCTCTCGGGCAGGTAGTCTTTGGGCCGCTTGTAAGTGTCGAGCTGAATGGGCCTCTCGTCCGCGGGCTCCTGTTGGCTGCGACCCATGTCCCTCAGCTCCTTCGAGAGCAGACGCTCAAAGTAGTGCAGATTTCCTCCTGCCCTCTGGTGGCTGGGATCTGCACGTACACACAGCATAGGACACGCATTACTCGTGAAGAAATTTAAAATCATAAACAGAGCTCAACAAGTGTCTCAGCTGAAGGGAATAATACCTTATTTATCGGCTTTAATATATCGGCCACATTTTCTTACCAGGCCGATAATATTAAAAATGAACATATATCGGCCGATACCGATATGCTGGCCGATATATTGTGCATCTCTAACTCCAACGCATTCGTGACACTCCTGTGATTAAAGGCGGCACCTCCAGTTTACTTCCCACCGGAGCCGCGCTTTCGATTTCAAAATAATGGCTGCGTGAAATCAACGTATTGGGTGAAGCGGTCATAGACATGTTTTATTGGGAATAAAACACAGCTATTGACCAATCAGAATCAAGGACTGGATAAAAAAAAAAACGATATTAATTAAATTATAAAATTCATCACACACTCAAGAAAGAGAGACAATGGCCTACCGATGGCCACCAAGCGTCGGGTGAGTTCGATGGCTCGTGGCAGATCCCCCATCTGATAGACAGAGTAACTGAGATAATCTAAAACATCAGCCTTGCTCGTCTTGGCGTCTTCTCCCGAGTCCATCTGTCTCAGCGCCTGCTGCATCCACAGCACTGAATGATAGTAGTCATTCTCATTGTAGGCCAGTTTCCCCATGTCAAAGCAGTCATCCACCGTCAACAGAGCATTGTAGCGCACCCCTGTGGACAGAACGTCACATCATTTATGACCTTCATATTGGAAATCTGGCTGATTTGCTTATTATCTTTTCAGGACAATTTACATAAAGCAAATAGTTATTCACTGACATACTAAAACTTCAGGCTTGTTCACAGACAGCACAGAATGACGCACAGTTGAACGTGTCTTTTTCAAGAGAAAGGAGCAAAACAAAGAATATTAGAGCAAGACCGATATATCGGCAGGCCGATATTAGGCATTTTCCAAACTATCGGTATCGGCAGTTATAATGGCGGATAAATGAATGTCAAAAATAAAATAAAAACGGAGGAAACACGCTTGAACCATGTCATGAGTGTTGGAGTTGTATAGTTTGTCCACCAGAGGGCGCTCTACACCGTCCCTGTTGGCAACACTCATTGAGTTGATCACGAGACATACATTGCTTGAATAACAATTAAAAGAACATCCCAATCAGTTCTCTCAACTCAAATAAGCATGACAAAATTTGTGACTATCATGTCCAGTTTTGCTGCTGTTAAATAAGCCGAGAGTGAAGCGGAATTAGCTTGTAATAGTTACGTTACGTTGTTAGTGTAGTTGACTGACTGTCCTTTTAACTTTTGACAATGTGACTGAAGTATTTCTTTAATAGCGCGTGACAGTTTTAGCAATGAGACGCATCATCTCTCCTCGGCCTGTTATATAGAAAATGTATGTTTTACAATTTGCAGTATGACGTAATCCATTGCTAAATTATGGCTCATCATAGACTAGCTAACCACAAAGCTAGCTAATACCACTATCATCAGTCTGTTCTGTTGTGTTTAAAATGGATTATCATTTTATTTTAGTTAAAACTCATAATTAACTACAAATAACTAATGTTAGGAAATCTGTTAATGTTTTGTTGCGCGTTTCTGAAATTAAAAAAAATATCGGCCGATATATCGGAATATCGGATTTTAAAACCAAAAAATATTGGTATCGGCCTTCAAAATCCTTTATCGGTCGGGCTCTAAAGAACATTCTAAGTTTTGATAGATGAATATAATGCCATATTACCAAAACAAGGTATAATTCCAATTTGAAATAGAGGGATTGAGTTAGAGACTCCAAATTTGCTATGATGACAGTTTAGACGGTCCTCTATCAGTGTGCCAAATTTCATAACTTTCCCCCAAGCGCTTTTTATGGGGTGCCATACACTTCCAGAGCAGAAGAAGAAGAAACGAAATAAGAAGAACGCCAATAGATACAATAGGTGCTTGGTGACCTAATAAAAACTAGCACATAAGCACATACATTCACTAAAAAATCTTTAATATCTTCAACTTCTTACTAGAACATGACTTCGTCATGAAGACGCTACTGAAGTCTCAGAAACCCATTGCACTGTATTTGATTTGTTCCCCATGTAAAGAGTTGCACTGATGGGTTTCGTTTTATCCCCGTGAGCCCTGTATAAAATGAACACAAAGAGATCTGGAGTTACCCGCGTGCTGCCTCTGACCTGGCAGTTTGCCTTTGGAGAAACTCTCCGAGTCCAGTTTATACGTGTCCTGCAGACGCATGAGCGCTTTGGCTGCTCCCTTCTCATCCTCCTCATCAGGGAAATACTGTCTGTGCATCGACATGTTTGATATGAAGCCTACAGAGGGAAAGAGAGATAGAAAAGGGAGCTTTGTGGAGGTGTTTTTTTTATTATTTGAACATGGCTTGAAGAAAACAATTTAAGAATGAAATGACAGTGCTTTGCCCAATGAGAATCAAGTACAATACACCAATGGCAGTAATATATGGTCAAATATTTTTGAATAATGAGTTTAAAGGAAAAGTCCGGTCAATTTTGACATTGAGCTCATTTATTTGTACATTTGGAGTGCTGTCAGTAGAGAGAAAAACGACAAAAATCGGTGTTGCCTACACCGTGTTATTGTCTTTTTTAAATTTTCACCCTGTTGACTTCAATGGGGCATGTTGTAAACCTGCTTTTAGCCTCTTAACCTCCTTCATTTGTCATTACGAGTGCACAGCCATGTGAGTGGTGTTATTAAGAGTGACCACGGTCAATCCGACTGCGGGAGACGTGAAAGATATTAAAGGAGAACTCCGGCGCAAAATGAACCTTTAGTCTAATTACACATTGTTACCTAGTCAACCGTTATCTGAGATTTGTTTTCATGATTGCCGAATGTAAATAGTTTTATCTCTAAAAACAGTTTAGCCTATAACGCTAGTATAACGCTAGTATATAGGGCATAGAGTAAAAATAAAAATCGCTTGTTATTACCACTAACAAGGCTCAAAATAGCCCCACACTAACACAACAGCATAATAAGGGTCCCTACATTCAAACCGAAGCATTGAGATCTTTGTCAGTGTCCACACAGTTTAATAAGAAGATATTTTATACACACAGTCAACTTCACGAATACAGTAAGAAGCCATCTTTGAAAAATAGTCTCTACCAGTCGATCTACGAGCGCCGATCCAAGTGCGCTGAACTGTGCAGAATCTCATATGGTCCGTTGTTTCCAGAAGAAACACAAACACAAACCGTTTTCTTCTCTTCAATATGTACACGTAGACTACTGCTCGCGCTCACCTTATCACCTTATTCACATCTCACCAGCGCACTTGGATCGGCGTTCGTAGATCGACTGGTAGAGACTATTTTTCAAAGTTGGCTTCTTCCTGTATTCGTGAAGTTGACTGTGTGTATAAAATATCTTCTTATTAAACTGTGTGGACACTGACAAAGTTCTCAATGCTTCGGTTTGAATGTAGGGACCCTTATTATGCTGTTGTGTTAGTGTGGGGTTATTTTGAGCCTTGTTGGTGGTAATAACAAGCGATTTTTATTTGTCATTACTCTATGCCCTATATACTAGCGTTATACTAGCGTTATAGGCTAAACTGTTTTTAGAGATAAAACTATTTACATTCGGCAATCATGAAAACAAATCTCAGATAACGGTTGACAAGGTAGCAATGTGTAATTAGACCAAAGGTTCATTTTGCGCCGGAGTTGTCCTTTAATAAAAATGATGTAAATTCAGCCAGCTCACATACCTCTATTTGCTTCCTGTTTTCGGTCGAAGCCCACAGTAGTCGATTGTCGAACTCACGTGCGTGATCATTGGTGAATATCATGTCAAACCTCCTCCATGTGTTCAACACCTGATTCGGATGAACTATCCATTTGAGCTGATATTCTCAGGACTCCACACAGCACCGTCATCGGCGACGCGAGACTCCACTGTTGCTTAGTTACCAATGATCGCATGCGTGAGATCAACAATCGACTACTGTGGGCTTCGAACGAAAACAGGAAGCAAATAGAGGTATGTGAGCTGGCTGAATTTACATAATTTTTATTAATATCTTTCACATCTACTGTAGTCAGATTGACCATTAAACAGTCGAGTTTTACCGTTTTCGAATCCATTCAGCCAATTTTCTGATATTTAGAAGAATATCAGTAACCAGACAGTTTCTGGTCTCATCGACTTCCATAGTATATTTTTTTCCTACTATGGAAGTCAATGAGACCAGAAACTGTCTGGTTACTGATATTCTTCTAAATATCAGAAAATCGTCTCAATAAATTCGAAAATGGTACAACTGAACTGTTTAACTCTGGGGGAGTTGAAAAATTAACCTAAAAAGTTGAAAATTGAGCCAAAAAAAAGTGGAGTATCCCTTTAACTGTAAAACTGACTGATTTCCTGCTCTTTCCAGCTGTGGTAGTTGTATGTCACTTGCTCGTTCTTCTCACATTAGTATGTCATAATAATCTGCTTCATGTTGGGGTCCTGATATCCTACTTCCAGTGACTGTACATGATCCTTGACTTTCATTTTAAGTGGAAACATTCTCAAGAACTCCACATGTCGACACGTTGCAACGCGTGCTCACACAAGTTCACATTAGGGTGAGAGTTGAGCATCTGCAGTGACTGACTTTATTCACAAACAATCAGGCAGATGAGCAGTTTGGGTTGTATTTGTGTTGCATTTTTGATCATCTTGGTTTCTCAGAACGTTTTTTTCTGAGCAAGACAGAGTGAACCGAGACGCTAACAGTTTCATAAATGTGCAGGTACAACAGTAATATTAAACTGTCCGTAGTATTGCTGCAGAAATAATGAAGCTTTTGGGGTCTGTTTTAGTAATTTGTTAATGCTTTTACACTTTTAAATTTCCTTTAAAGTTTTCAAAGGTTGAAGGGTAAGTAGGATTGTGTCATGTCATTATACCCAGGATTTGAAAATGCTTATTATCATGTTCATAGAGCAAACCTTTGACTGACTGTTCACAGTTTAACAGAAGTTACTTCCATAATTTGCACATGCATCATGGGGACAGACTGTACCATCTGATGGGTCTTGAAGCACCAGGCTCTCCAACTCCGACCACTCTGTGTTGAGTCTCTTCATCAGCTTGTAGGCGTTCACCGGGTGAGCCAGGAAGCCTTCGGGGTCCGACGTGGATGCATGTGTCAACAGATCTAGTTTATTAGCCCAGCTGAAGCCAGCAAATGGGCACCAAAAAAAAAAAAACACACAAATGAGTAATGGGTTCACGTTAGGCTGCACGATTCTTGCTAAAATGTGAATCACGATTTTTCTCCATGGGAATTGAGATCACGATTCTCTTACACTTGCCATTTTTTCAACCCAAACAACAAAAAAACAACAAAAATCACAGGACATTCAGCATAATAAAATGCACGAGTAAGTCACGTGTAAAACAAGTCATTCAAAAAATATATATTTTAGATAAAGATTCACCTCTTTACAGCTTCAAGTTTCATCTCTTCCGCCTCAATGTATTCTTTCAGTGATTTGACGAGCTCTCTCTCTGTATATATCAGGTCTGTCATTTGGCCTATGAAAGGAGGTGGAAAAGTTTTACCAAAAGGAAAAAAAAAAAAAGAGCACAAGACCAAAAAAAGCACATGATTTGGCAAAATTTACCATCCACCATCCATTTACCTACCACATGAAATGTGGAACACTTTGGGAAATATTTACATTTTTAATATTTCAGCTGTCGAGGCATAAAGTGTTGATTCTTGCATTATATTTAAATCTACTCCCATTGCATTGTACAGTGTAAACAGCATCATTGAATGGGGATTTTGGTACAGATAAAGTCTTGGTTTGAAGCATTCTTTAATTGCTTTCAGTATATAAAATCATAATTTAGAATGTAGCTGCAAACATCCATCACGGGGCCAAGCCCTTCCAATGGTCCCATGGGTTACAAAAGTAGCTAAAAAATACATTGGTTTCAAAACTTTAAAAATAACTAAAAAAAAAAAAAAAGTAGCACAATGAGATCAATGGGTTCAAGAAGTAGCTAAAATAATACTTTGGGGGTTTTTACATTTCTTTCTTGATGTTGATATCTGTAAGTTCTTAAAAAATTTTGACAGAACATTGGTAAAATCATTCCGGTAACAAGGGTTTAAACATGCTTTTGTTTGGAAATTCGGTAATTAAGCTTAATGGGTCTCAGAGATGACCGACTTTTGTTTTGATATGGAAGAGAGATTCAAGGTGAGAATGGACATTTTTAAATGACCAAAAAACATTTCAATTGAGAGTCAAATAAAGTCTTGAATAGGGTTGGGTATCGAGAATCGAGTATCGATTGGAACCGGGACTAACTTTTCGTTTTTCCCGGAATAGTTCAAAAGTTAAAATTTCAATTCCTAGTTTCGATATTCACAGTCCGCCGAGCGGAAGAAGAAACCGCTGAACAACACCAACGAAGAAGCGTCTACCGGAAGTGTTGGCATAACCGCGTACCTTACGTCGGCGGTCCAAAGTGTGGCTTCACTTTTCTAAAAATTTACGAAATCTCGGCAAAATGCAAAATTTGTGACAAATATTTGTGACAGAAGGAGTATTTCCTTCAGAAAGACCGTTGGTTAGCAAGGTTAGCTAAACTTTTTTGACCCTGCCTCTCAAAAGAATCGAAATCGAGAATCGTTAGGAACCGGAATCGAAACAAGGAATCGGAATCAGAATCGTTCAAATTCAAACGATACCCAACCCTAGTCTTGAATGAACTTGGCATAAAAGTACTAATTTGGACTTTCCGCCATATGGGAAATAAGCACAGATTTTCGGACAAATTGTAAGTTGTTAGCAAAAATAGCCATTTTTCAGATGTCATGGTGATCTTCCCAAATTTGGCATGGCCTCCTAGATCATGGTTCCAAATTTTAACCTAGTTAACTCGACCTAGTTAAGTTCACAACATCATAACTTTTTTTGACCAGTGGGTATTGAAATTACATTCAGTCATTTCATTTCTTTGCGGCTCGTTCCAAAGATCATTTCTGCCAATTTTCATAAGAATTGGACACATTTTGAAGGAATGAATAGTGAAAAAACAGAATACTGTACTTTTCAAAATGGCCACTATTGTAATAGACGGAGTCTTAATGCATGATGTTGAATGTGATCAATCAGTTGTAATAAGCTTATTTTTTCTAGATCAAAGGGTTTCAAAAGTTATAACTGTTTCAAATGTGAATTCTTTAACTGGTGGTGGCGCTATGGAGTTGACCCTTACATTGGTCACATTACTATTCATTACCATCACTACAAGTGTACCAATTTTCACCATTTTCCTACGGTTCATACGACTGCCATAGACTCCCATTGGGGAGGAATAATTAGCAGAAAACTAACCGAAGCAATACGCCCCTAAATAACAGTTGATTTACATGCTACTAAAAGGAACAGTTTTAAGTTGACCATTTAGTAACTGGCTTGAGTTGTTTTGGCAACTTGGTTTCAATAGAAGCGATTTTTAGACTAATAAGGAAGTTTCCAGAATGATTTATCGCATAATGAAAATAATATTTCTTGAAATGTTTATCATCAGTTTAAATTTCTGCAAAATTAGTAATCACCAAATGAATTGCAAAAGTAATGTTGCCAAAACACTCCCTCATCTGCCACTTTGCAGACAAACAGCTGTGTTGGTGTGGACAAGAAGCTCAAACAAACAGCTAACCCTACATTAGCACTACAAAGCCAAAGAATTGCCACTGTTTGGGGAAATCAACCATCCAATGGTTCACTCACAGAACAGTTGTCTCTGCAAGTTTAATTGCAAAAAAGAATGACTTTATTTAGAAATGTACCGATTGACGTGAAGATTTCGGCTTGCGTGGGTGAAGAGAAGAACAGAGTCAACAGTGTTAGCCCCAGAAACGTTGCCATCGTCAAGCAAAACCTACAAGAAAACCAAAGAGACATTTTAGAAATGTATCCCAGTGGAGTGATGCATCTTTATCTGAACATTGCTGAGGTTGCCAAAATACATTTTGAATAGTGTACACAATACCGGTCAAAAGTTTGGAAACATTTTTTTTTCCAGTCACCAAGGCTGCAAATATATATACTTGCAAGTCTACACATGTGCACGTATTTTATTATTTTTTTTTACAATTGAGGGCAGACATTAAATACCAAGTCATGTCAGAGAATAGACTGCAGAAAGCTCTGGTGTTTAACCACAAATGGGTCAAGAAACAGCTGCAGAGTTTTTCTTGACCAGAAACGATACAAAGAACATTGTGCTTGTGTACTGTAGATTGAAAAACTTGCCATGTATACTAAGCAACTATACAACAATATATGTTTACACAGCAACCAAATCAACTTGCATAGGCAAGAAATTAAATAAAACCTGAGACCAATATATTCAGCTTGATGTCTGACTCAAAGAGTTTCTAAACATGTTCATCACATTTATAAGGATTGATGTCAGTATACCACTATGCATTCATCAGATTACAGTTTATTATAATTTTTTATTACAAATGGATTATACAACTTTTTATGGTTTTAAGAAGTGGAATTAGATGCTGTCATAAACAACAAACGCTTTGGTACAAAATGTGACCAACTCCTTAAACTAATGACCAGTCATTACTGTCAAAGCATAAAACCTGCCAGAGCGAAAGTTTAACTGGGCGTGGGTGAAATTGGTTAAACTCGAAATGGAAACCACAGAGAGAATCCACACGTCTCTTAAACAAGTTCACCAGAGAGACCTCATGATTCCATTCGTTTTTAGATTCACAAAGTCACAATCCAATTCCAACATAATCTGTGTGAAGATTATGCATAAAACTCCTACTAAAATGTTTCCTATTAAAAATTCTCCTATTCTTTTATGGATGTGCTTTTTTAAGGATCAAAATCTAAGCCTTAAGTACTATTCACTCCCATTTTTAAAGCTTGGAAGAGCCAGGATACTTTATTAATATAACCGTGTGTTTGGCTGAAGTAAGAAAGTCATATACACCTAGGATGGCTTGAGGGTAAGTGAAACATGGGGTGATTTTCTGTTTTGGGTGAACTAACCCTTATTGACTTAAGCACTTTGGAAAATAGTTAATCAAACAGTATTACACAGTCAGATTTAATCTACTTCTTAAACATCTGGAGTTCAGATTGACTGCCTTCGCACCTACTTTAAAGGTAAACTCCCATGTAAACAGCTGTGTTTGACTCTTTAGTTGTGCTAATGGTTCTGAATGCTGACAGGTCATTGGACGAACGAAGCTGAGGATTCTTGCTAGTGGGAAAATAGGACACAATTCCCACTTTACCGATGATCTGTATGCTCCATCTGAACAGAGTTGGGAACTCAGATGAATAAACCAGTGTTCACCAAATGATTTGCCTCAAGGCAAATAATGTTACTGTTAGAAAAAGATTGATTATATTTTAAGAGCAAACAAAACTTCCTCTAAACTTTCAAATGTTTCTGAAGTCAGTGCACAAGAGCGATGACGACATCTTCTAGAAAATGTCCTGTCCACCCCATGAGGATTTGCCTTGAGTTTCAGCCGCTGCAGGATATCAGCAAAAAATCTATCAACACTTGACAAAACTATCCATTATTTTACACATTCAGTTGCATTCAGACACAGCTGTTAGCTCTTAGAAATACAGTAAGTTAAATAATATTCATATTCATTAGACTCATCCCAGCAGCTAAAACTGTGAGCCTTGAATTCAAGTGAAAAGTAAAAATGGTAATGGTATATTATATTTATGACACATATAAAGTGTTTAAGGAATGAAAAGAAATATAAAGCAGTACTAAACGTACAGGCTAACGTCTCCACACTTGTTTTACTACAGGGTTTAACTTAACTTACATGAATTAAAACACGGTTTTCATCTCACATTTCACCATCAGCTGATAAGCTGCACTTTCAAACATGCACTAGCCTACTCTGAATAAAAAAACGAATAACGTTAGAATAAGAAACATTGTAGTGTAAAGGTGAAATAGAGGTTTATGTCACTATAACGCTGTTGCATGACATGCAGATTTGTTACAAACAATCGAGTTAAATGAAAACCATTAAACATGTATGAGCTCTTACCTCGTTTTGAGTGTAAAGTAAAGTGTGATGGGGCAGAGCCAGAAAAAGAGTTTTATAAACACCCTGTTTCAGAGGGTTTAACGTTACAGTGATTTTGGTCGCTGCCACGTACAGAAGACCCCATAGACAAACACTTTCCACTCGCGCTCACAATCCTTCTAATAGACGCGCACACGCATTCCACAACTACATGACGACCCACTATATCAGGAAAAACATTTAGCAAACAGCATTTAATGGCGTGAAATACAACATTTTATCATCTGAGGCATATTTGACTACAGCCAGTCTTCATATTAAAAGTCAACGAATCTCTAATGGCATTAAAAGACGACGTGTAAACTCAGAGGAAGGTTAATCAGTTTTCTTGATTCGTCTCTGCGTCGCCTAAAGCCTTAAAGAGAAAACCGTTTAAGCAGATTTTTGATCCTGTTAAGTCCAAATGAAATGCAGGTTGATGGATCTTAATCGAGCCACTGAATTAGAATGTTCTACCTCTAAAGTCGACCATCTGAGATCGACACGACACAAAAGATCAGGGTAGGCTATATACGGTGGTTTACGGTAAAACAAGATTCATGCAGGACTGCACGTTCTCTTTTTGACTTGGGCTCTGGTGAATCATTCAGCAGCACTGTCTGTCAGCAGTGATTATATGGAGGCTATTTGACATTACCTAAGGGGGTAGAATTCCTTTGTTTCAAATAAATAGATTATGATCCACAAATATATTTTAGATATAAATAAAAATTTGATTTGCCAATAAAACCTATATGGGAATAGATTTTTTTATGTCACAAACACAATTCTGACTGGCATTAATTTGTGAATGGGTTTTTGTGTATTTGTGGATGGCTTTGTAAATGGATTTCCACGTGGACTCAAATCAACAAGTACTTGGACTCCACCCACTGTCTACTCAAGCCAATCAGGGGCCGTTTATACTACAGTTTTCAATAACAGAACGTTTTTATGCTATTTGGCCATTTATTTACACAATGGTGTTCAACTTTGAAAATGGGATTCAAAGTACAAGTTTTTGAATATACCAAAAAACCATAGGAAAAAATGCAAATCTGTGAAAACGGTGATGGCATACGCATGGGTATTCAGTCTAAAAAGTGGTGCGGATATTTTTTTTTTTGCTGATTTATGAGTTAAATAAAACCTGTGGAAAACATAACATACTTTGACGTTTCATTGTACAATGCACACTGCACATACAAACCAAGCTGTCTTATGTATTAACTTTTTTAACCCGCAGCTGTTCTTCGCTCATTTCTGACCAAAAAAATTCTGTTTTGAATTTCTAAAAATCACAGCTTCATCGGAATATTAACCCATAAAATGAAAGGGAAATTGACAAAAAAAAAAAAAAAAAAAATTCTCAATTTTTGCACGTGCAATCTACAAACCGGCTACAATTCTAAAAAAAAAAAAATAATAAAAAAAAAAAAAATACACCACAGGAAAGGGGTGACACTCTACAACATCTAGAGTGCAAAACAGGACACACCCACCCACACATACAAACACACTTTTATACACAATACACACCAATACATTTTGATTACAAAAAGTATCTTTTGAATTTTTAAAAAATCACAGCATCATCGTAATATTACAAACTTGGTGACTTTATGTATATGAACAAACAAAAAATTGAGGTCAAGATCTGAGCATGCTAAGTGAGTGGTCTAAAAAAAAAAAGTCTCACTTGTGGTCACTGGTCAAAAATGACCCCCATAGGAAATGAATGGGAAATTGACAAAAAACACACACAAAAAAAAATCACAAATTTTTTATTTATTTTTTACATTTTTTTAAGAAAAAAACGTTTCTGCGAGTGTTTCAACTATATATTCAAATCCACCCCCCAAAAAAAAAAGTTTTCATAAACATCTGGGGAATAATCTGATTTGTTTGCAGTGGTTTCTCACATACTCACAAAACAAAAAGGGCCCTGGATGAGTTCCATATATTGTTTATTATCCAGAAAACACCAATGAAAAAAAAAACAAGCCAATGATGAAGCATGTGTGCAGTTTAAACCCCACCCCTGATGATCTCATTTAATGCCTTTCTGACCAGATTCTCAAACCCTTTGCAACACAATATACTTCAATTTTTACATACAGAAACTTCATACAATTTGGATTTTCAATGCTTTTATTAGAGGAGCGGTTCAGAGATGACATTGACAACTGATTAAAGTTTAGAAGAGATTCGATTTAAGAACACTTGAAATTAGCATAAATGTTCACGTAGGTCCCCGTGGAGTCACACAATCACACATGTCTAACACACAAATATAGGATAATGAGGTTGAACAGGTCTCATCGTTCCAGCAACAGTCAGCTGTAAGGGGGAATAATCAAATCAGTTATTCTGATCATTACAATCAAAAATAAGACTGTTCAACTTTAGGCACTTTGTGAAATCCAAAAATCATACATTTTACTGAATGTAAAAATTGGATAGTAAACATAGTATTGAAAAAGGCTGTATTCTTACAGGTAAAGTTGATCTCCAAACAGTCCTCGGGATGCTGCTGGTAATTGTTGGGTTCTCCAGAGCACCAGTTGGTGTACGAAAAACGCAGATCCATCACTCCACAACCACCGTCCATCCTGAAGAGAGAATATAAGAGTGCACTACTGTTGGCAGACTTCAGGAAGAAGCTTTAGTTCAGATTTGAAGTCAAAACATCTTCATTAGAAACTTTGCCTTTACTTTTTAAAGCAACAATTGTAGTTTAGACAAACAAACAGGTCTCTTTAGGACACACAACTGAACTTACTTGAACAGCATCATGAGCACCAATCCAAGTACGTGTGGAAGGAGAAGGCAACAGACTCAGCAGGAAATCATTTTCCTGTTCATTACGCACAGATGCGAGATTCGCTCCAAGACTTTGACAGTTTTTCTAAAGAGAAAATCAATTTTAGCAGAACACAAGTGACATTTTAGACATTTGCAAGAAAAGTTTGCTCTGATTTACTCAGTACCAGTTTTCTGTGTCAGTTATTTGCAGAAAAGAAAGTTCACTTTACAAAATAACACTCACTTTATAGGAAGGGTTTTATTAATCACTAGGATTTACCTGTTATTAGCAAGTAAAATCTAATTTCTAAAGGACACCTGAACTCCAATACACAATGACTTCAACATTCAATAGATCGTTTGAGAGATTGTGTTCATTTGAATAGAAATTAGCCCAGATTTCACATAATGGCAAGTTACTAAACTAAACTGCAAAAGCAATGAAAGAGGGGAAGGATTCACACCCCAGTGCATGATGGGAACACAAGCATTATAAAAGTGGATTAAGTTTGATCTTAAATTTTCTACACAACTAAACTGAGCTCTAGATCAAATTTCTTTGTATCGTAACTTCTTGCCTGAACTAACTCTTCCTTTTAGAGATTACATTAGTTTTTTCCTGTATTTAATTATCAGCTTAAATTAATCTGACAATGCAGTTGTGTACACGTCTTTACATCTGTGTTTTAGATGTGCTTAAAGACACCTAATATAAAGTGTGTCAATCCTCTCGTGTGAACACATTACCTCCGCTGTGATCCAGTTACTCGCATCAGAAAAGTACTTGTAGCATCCGAGTCCAAATGTCCTCCATTCAGCAGGGCATCTTCCGGCATTTGTGTGATCATCTTCTGAAAACACCATAAACCCCTTATTCATCATGCAAACACTAATCAATGGAATATTGTACATTTCCAAGAGGTTTCTAAATAGCAAGGGTTTTTACAAATAAATGTGTTGGTTACCTTCTGTACTATTCCCCATGGAGAAGATGATGAAAAGAAGCAGACAGCTTTTCAGCATTGCCATGATGAACCTGAAATTAATAAGCAGGAAAAGTTAAATGTCTGCATGCACTCATAAACGCCACACTGAGATCCTCAATGCGTTAAACACAATGTACAAAAACATTTATTCAGAACTCACTTTCAAATTGTTCCTCTCAGAGTCTCAGTGAAAGATTTTGTGACGAACAAGAACCTGTGAAACACTAAAACATTGTCACATCATATGAAGATGGGTAATATTTATACACATAATATCAGGCAATAACTGTCCCGGAGTCATCAGTAACACCTGCCGCACCATCAGCGCCCGATCACCCGACTCCGCCCATCCACTCGTCATCACCAGAGGACTGACTCACCACACCTGCACGCGCTCATTTGACAATTCAACATTTGACTTATGAACGCTTCATGACTTTCTTATTCCTTTTAAAGAATATAATACTGTGCTTAATGCAACGTGTCCAAATATATTTATATTTTTTAGTACCTGTTCGTTTTGCGGTGACGAAGATGAAACATTAAGACACTATGTATTCCTTGCAATTTGGTTTAGAAATTTTGGTCTTATATATTTTCCCCTATTCATGCACACTCCTTTAATTTGAAAGATATTATTTGTTATTATACTGATTCCCACACATCCAAAGAATACATTTTGAATTTTTTTTATTTTATTTGGCAAATTTTTCATCCATGAACAGAAATTTATGAGATCACTTCCTATTTTCTCACATTTTTTGGTTGAAGTAGACTCACTGCTTAAATCTTTTAATTTAACTATAGCAATAAAAAATTTAATAGATTCCTGAACATACATGAAAAAATATTTTGTAATGGATCTGATAGTCTGGATTAAACAGCTTTATATCATACAGTACATTGTTTATTTTATTTGTATTAGCCTATTATAATTATTAGTTTTTTAATGTTTTATAGATAATTATTTTTATGGCACTTGATTTGGAATTATTCTGTATAATTTGTCTTTGTTTTACCTCTTTTATGTTCTCCTGAATATATTTGTATATTTACATGTTTCTTAAAAAAAAAAAATACATAAATACATAAATACATAAATAAATAATGTCTGGAGACATTATTGGAGCCTTATTGAAATTCATACTGTACCCCAGTAAGATCCTGCTGATATTGGAGATTACCTTCAACCCTAACATTTGTTCTGCTCATGTCCTTTGTGTTTCTATCTGCGGTCTATAATCAGATAGCAATGCCAGAATAGTGAATAAATTACTGATCTATATTTAAACAGGTTTAGAACATGATCTGATCTTGTTCATAATTTAGTTTGTCCAAATAATCTGATTTGTTTGCTTTCTCACATACTCACAAAACAAAAAGGGCCCTGGATGAGTTCCATATATTGCTTATTATCCAGAAAACACCAATGAAAAACAAGCCAATGATGAAGCATGTGTGCAGTTTAAACCCCACCCCTGATGATCTCATTTAATGCCTTTCTAATAACCAGATTCTCAAACTCTTTGCAACACAATATACTTCCATTTTTACATACAGAAACTTAATTCAATTTGGATTTTCAATGCTTTTATTAGAGGAGCGGTTCAGAGATGACATTGACAATTGATTAAAGTTTAGAGGAGATTTGATTTAACATTTGAAAATAGTATAAATGTAGTTCACATACGTCCCTGTAGAGTCACACAGTCACACACGTCTAACACACAAATATAGGATAATGAGGTTGAACAGGACTCATCGTTCCAGCAACAGTCAGCTGTAAGGGGGAATAATCAAATCAGTTATTCTGATCATTACAATTAAAATAAGACTGTTCAACTTTAGGCACTTTGTGAAATCCAAAAATCAAACTTTTTACTGAATGTAAAAATTGGATAGTAAACATAGTATTGAAAACGGCTGTATTCTTACAGGTAAAGTTGATCTCCAAACAGTCCTCGGGATGCTGCTGGTAATTGTTGGGTTCTCCAGAGCACCAGTTGGTGTACGAAAACGCAGATCCATCACTCCACAACCACCGTCCATCCTGAAGAGAGAATATAAGAGTGCACTACTGTTGGCAGACTTCAGGAAGAAGCTTTAGTTCAGATTTGAAGTCAAAACATCTTCATTAGCAACGTGATCTCATGAGAATACGTATGTATGTGTACGTAAAGTGTCGTTCTATCATACGTATATATAATTACGTTTTATATGCGCAGAAACGTATAATACTGACGTATTTACAGTACTAAAACGTAAAATATTTACGTATTGACAGCACAAAAACGTAATTTATTTACGTATGAACAAATCCACCGACGTACACATTGTACGTATCACAATTTATGCATATTAATATCGTAGCATTATGTTTTGACTCTATTGCATCCCACTGTCTTATTAATGAAGTTTTCAGTCGCATTATTGATATAATACTCATAAATATTTACATTTTGCTCGTTTCGCCTGCATGGTGTTAAACAATACACTATAAAACCTTAAAAAATACATTCTTTAACGTTACTCGTTCAACCATTTTGTAATAGTTTATTTACCTTGAGACACATAAAGCGTTTTTTCCTATAAAACACAACAAAAATTCACAAAAGACATCAATTTTAATAGTTTGATGTAATCCAAATCTTTAGAATCCATAGTTGTTTGCAAGAAACAACTCCTAATTCAGCGATTTCAGCCTCTTATCCAGTCGTCGTGATCTCCATTCTCAGCAGCGACCGTAACGTTACATGTCAAACCCCCCGCTGGTGATGAATTCAAATTCAAATATTGCGCCCATACGTCATATTTTACGGCAGCGATATCAAACGTTCATTGGCTCTTCCCTGCTTCGTCACAGTTTGCGACATGAAGGACTGTAGACGGTTGGTTAGTTTAGTTTTGAATTTTGAAATGGAGAAGCGCGAACCAACCGAAGCCGGATTAACATTTTCATTAGTAATTTAATTTCTGCTCTGTACTTCATACAAAACTATTACAATACTGCAACTGCCAGAGAGAAGACTGCGACTGCAACGCTTCATCATGTGAACGGCTTTTGGTATCGGTTTTGACATTTTCGCAATAAATAAATTATTGTGATTATACTTGTCTGTTAGTTATGTTTTTCTTCATAATTGTAGTTTTTTACGTAGTTTTAAGGAATTGTTATGGTAGGTTTAGGGGTAGGAGTAGGTGGCTCAAAATATATTTTAATGCTATATTGTTAATAAAACTGCCCTTTCCCAACACCTGTCTGTTACGTTTTATCCTTTTTTATATTAAGTATAAAATGGGTATGTTTAGGTTTGGGATTAGGGTTACGGGATCTTACATTTATCTATAAAATAGTAAAAAGGGAAATTATCCAGATATCTTTATGATATAGAATATACGTAAATAGTTTACGTTTTGTAGCTGTAAAAACGTAATAATGTTACGTTTAAATGTTGCAGATACGTCTATATTATACGTTTCAGCATCTATCCAAACGTACTAAAAAGTACGTTTTCTATCTTTGCAAAAACGTAAAATAGCTACGTATTAACAATGAGACCAGGCTGTCATTAGAAACTTTGCCTTTACTTTTTAAAGCAACAATTGTAGTTTAGACAAACAAACAGGTCTCTTTAGGACACACAACTGAACTTACTTGAACAGCATCATGAGCACCAATCCAAGTACGTGTGGAAGGAGAAGGCAACAGACTCAGCAGGAAATCATTTTCCAGTTCATTACGCACAGATGCGAGATTCGCTCCAAGACTTTGACAGTTTTTCTAAAGAGAAAATCAATTTTAGCAGAACACAAGTGACAACATTTTAGACATTTGCAAGAAAAGTTTGCTCTGATTTACTCAGTATTCTGTGTCAGTTATTTGCAGAAAAGAAAGTTCACTTTACAAAATAACACTCACTTTATAGGAAGGGTTTTATTAATCACTAGGATTTACCTGTTATTAGCAAGTAAAATCTAATTTCTAAAGGACACCTGAACTCCAATACACAGTGACTTCAACATTCAATAGATCGTTTGAGAGATTGTGTTCATTTGAATAGAAATTAGCCCAGATTTCACATAATGGCAAGTTACTAAACTAAACTGCAAAAGCAATGAAAGAGGGGAAGGATTCACACCCCAGTGCATGATGGGAACACAAGCATTATAAAAGTGGATTAAGTTTGATCTTAAATTTTCTACACAACTAAACTGAGCTCTAGATCAAATTTCTTTGTATCGTAACTTCTTGCCTGAACTAACTCTTCCTTTTAGAGATTACATTAGTTTTTTCCTGTATTTAATTATCAGCTTAAATTAATCTGACAATGCAGTTACACGTCTTTACATCAGTGTTTTAGATGTGCTTAAAGACACCTAATATAAAGTGTGTCAATCCTCTTGTGTGAACACATTACCTCCGCTGTGATCCAGTTACTCGCATCAGAAAAGTACTTGTAGCATCCGAGTCCAAATGTCCTCCATTCAGCAGGGCATCTTCCGGCATTTGTGTGATCATCTTCTGAAAACACCATAAACCCCTTATTCATCATGCAAACACTAATCAATGGAATATTGTACATTTCCAAGAGGTTTAAATAGCAAGGGTTTTTACAAATAAATGTGTTGGTTACCTTCTGTACTATTCCCCATGGAGAAGATGATGAAAAGAAGCAGACAGCTTTTCAGCATTGCCATGATGAACCTGAAATTAATAAGCAGGAAAAGTTAAATGTCTGCATGCACTCATAAACGCCACACTGAGATCCTCAATGCGTTAAACACAATGTACAAAAACATTTATTCAGAACTCACTTTCAAATTGTTCCTCTCAGAGTCTCAATGAAAGATTTTGTGACGAGCAAGAACCTGTGAAACACTAAAACATTGTCACATCATATGAAGATGGGTAATATTTATACACATAATATCAGGCAATAACTGTCCCGGAGTCATCAGTAACACCTGCCGCACCATCAGCGCCCGATCACCCGACTCCGCCCATCCACTCGTCATCACCAGAGGACTGACTCACCACACCTGCACGCGCTCATTTGACAATTCAACATTTGACTTATGAACGCCTCATGACTTTCTTATTCCTTTTAAAGAATATAATACTGTGCTTAATGCAACGTGTCCAAATATATTTATATTTTTTAGTACCTGTTCGTTTTGCGGTGACGAAGATGAAACATTAAGACACTATGTATTCCTTGCAATTTGGTTCAGAAATTTTGGTCTTATATATTTTCCCCCATTCATGCACACTCCTTTAATTTGAAAGGTATTATTTGTTATTATACTGATTCCCACACATCCAAAGAATACATTTTGAATTTTTTTTATTTTATTTGGCAAATTTTTCATCCATGAACAGAAATTTATGAGATCACTTTCTATTTTCTCACATTTTTTGGTTGAAGTAGACTCACTGCTTAAATCTTTTAATTTAACTAGCAATAAAAAATGCAATAGATTCCTGAACATATATGAAAAAATATTTTGTAATGGATCTGATAGTCAGGATTAAACAGCTTTATATCATACAGTACATTGTTTATTTTATTTGTATTAGCCTATTATAATTATTATTTTTTAATGTTTTATAGATAATTATTTTTATGGCACTTGATTTGGAATTATTCTGTATAATTTGTCTTTGTTTTACCTCTTTTATGTTCTCCTGAATATATTTGTATATTTACATGTTTCTTCAAAAAATAAATAAATAAATAAATAAATAAATAAATAAAAAACCTGCACCCGCTCATCAGCACCACCTCCAGACGGTGTAATGGTCAAACCCCTAATCTTTGAAAAACGTCTGGCATTTTTAGTTGATCAGAGAATAATCAATCAGGCTAGGTTGCAAGGAAGAATTAGGAGGTCCACAGAAAATGTCAGGAGAAAAAGTTGCTTTGCACTAATATTTGTGAAAGATGTATTCATTGTATTCAAATACATTTGAATTATTAATGATTATTTAAAATTAGCAGTAGACTATAGTATTTTCCAGGTATTATTTTAATTAGGCCTATTTGTAGATTACAACATAATCATACATTTTAAATGTGTTATGTTTAACGTTTCAAACAAATGTATAACATCACTCTCGCTATTTTTCTACATAAATAAACCCTAAACAATATATATATTTAATTTTAATATTTCAATATATTTTAATATTTCACCGTTTCCAAAGACGCTTGAAAAAACCTGCAAAACTAAAACTGTGCAATACCTGGACAAAAGCTGTTTACTAAACACCTACTGATTTGATTTAGTTAACTGTTAAAAGTTAATAACAGTTAATAATAGTTAACTAATAAAAGTGAATTGATAAAATAAAATCTATTTATGATTATGACATTATTTTTGAAAACATTCTCATTTACAGCATTTTTACACAAGTGCTTTTTCACAGCTTTGCAGGCAGGCACTACCTTCGAGACCTTCGTTGCCGCAGTTCTTCTGGTCTTAGTCTCTGTTTTTTCTGTTTCTTCATATAATTTCAGATGCACTCGATGATGGTGAGATCCGACCTCCGTGTGGAGCATTGGCTGTTGTCAGAATCATTGTGCATTCAAAAAGTTCACTGGATTATTACAATTAATGGCACAATTAATGTCTGGAAATGTAAGCTGATATTTCCTACTGAGACACTACAACAAAATATATAAATAACTGGCTTAAAACCATTTATTTGAGGCGATAATACTAGTGTGCCTAAAAGACTTCTGCACAGTATATAGCTATACAGTCATGGTCAGAATTGATGGCCCCCCTGGTAAATATGATCAAAACTGGCTGTAAAAAATAAATCTGCATTGTTTATCCTTTTGTTCTTACATTAAAAAAAAATGCAAAATTCTAACCTTTCATTGAAGTAAATGAATTGAAAGTGGGGGTAAATCAAATTATAAAATAAATGTTTTTCTCCAAAACTCGTTGGCCACAACCACGGCCCATTATAAGATTTCTAGCAGAAGGCGACAGGTTTTGATTTTTTATCTGTCGATATTTGATAGAATCCACAATGCCATGTATCTGAACAAGAAGTCCAGGACCTCCCGCAGAAGTTCACTCTGACGCTGATGAACCCAAGATGCTTTGTGTACCTTGCCACTGCTATGATGTTATAAACTTCATTTTTGAGATCTTCGACATCCACATCATTTTTTCTTACATATCCAAGAATCAATTCACTTGCATGCACTAACTCACTGACATCACCCATATTTCAAAGACATTAAATTGGCAAAATAATTGTACAAGTGTAAAATGATCTGATGACCATGAACAAAGCAAATGTTTTTAATTGAATCAAAATAGGCCTTAACCAAAATCAATTCACTGCCTTGAAAAAAATATATAAATATTGATGCAGATCGCTCAATTACAATGTTCAACTTTATTAATCTTCGCGATACCATATAGATCTGGAGACATTATTGGAGCCTTATTGAAATTCAAACTGTGCTCCAGTAAGACCCTGCTGATATTGGAGATTACCTTTAACCCTAACATTTGTTCTGCTCATCTCCTTGGTTTTTCTATCTGCGGTCTATAATCAGATAGCAATGCCAGAATAGTGAATGAATTACTGATCTATATTTAAACAGGTTTAGAACATGATCTGATCTTGTTCATAATTTAGTTTGTCCAAATAATCTGATTTGTTTGCTTTCTCACAAAACAAAAAGGGCCCTGGATGAGTTCCATATATTGTTTATTATCCAGAAAACACCAATGAAAAACAAGCCAATGATGAAGCATGTGTGCAGTTTAAACCCCACCCCTGATGATCTCATTTAATGCCTTTCTAATAACCAGATTCTCAAACTCTTTGCAACACAATATACTTCCATTTTTACATACAGAAACTTAATTCAATTTGGATTTTCAATGCTTTTATTAGAAGAGCGGCTCAGAGATGACATTGACAATTGATTAAAGTTTAGAGGAGATTTGATTTAACATTTGAAAATAGTATAAATGTAGTTCACATACGTCCCTGTAGAGTCACACAGTCACACATGTCTAACACACAAATATAGGATAATGAGACTGAACAGGACTCATCGTTCCAGCAACAGTCAGCTGTAAGGGGGAATAATGAAGTCAGTTATTCTGATCATTACAATTAAAATAAGACTGTTCAACTTTAGGCACTTTGTGAAATCCAAAAATCAAACTTTTTACTGAATGTAAAAATTGGATAGTAAACGTAGTATTGAAAACGGCTGTATTCTTACAGGTAAAGTTGATCTCCAAACAGTCCTCGGGATGCTGCTGGTAATTGTTGGGTTCTCCAGAGCACCAGTTGGTGTACGAAAACGCAGATCCATCACTCCACAACCACCGTCCATCCTGAAGAGAGAATATAAGAGTGCACTACTGTTGGCAGACTTCAGGAAGAAGCTTTAGTTCAGATTTGAAGTCAAAACATCTTCATTAGAAATTTGCCTTTACTTTTCAAAGCAACAATTGTAGTTTAGACAAACAAACAGGTCTCTTTAGGACACACAACTGAACTTACTTGAACAGCATCATGAGCACCAATCCAAGTACGTGTGGAAGGAGAAGGCAACAGACTCAGCAGGAAATCATTTTCCTGTTCATTACGCACAGATGCGAGATTCGCTCCAAGACTTTGACAGTTTTTCTAAAGAGAAAATCAATTTTAGCAGAACACGAGTGACAACATTTTAGACATTTGCAAGAAAAGTTTGCTCTGATTTACTCAGTACCAGTTTTCTGTGTCAGTTATTTGCAGAAAAGAAAGTTCACTTTACAAAATAACACTCACTTTATAGGAAGGGTTTTATTAATCACTAGGATTTACCTGTTATTAGCAAGTAAAATCTAATTTCTAAAGGACACCTGAACTCCAATACACAGTGACTTCAACATTCAATAGATCGTTTGAGAGATTGTGTTCATTTGAATAGAAATTAGCCCAAGATTTCACATAATGGCAAGTTACTAAACTAAACTGCAAAAGCAATGAAAGAGGGGAAGGATTCACGCCCCAGTGCATGATGGGAACACAAGCATTATAAAAGTGGATTAAGTTTGATCTTAAATTTTCTACACAACTAAACTGAGCTCTAGATCAAATTTCTTTGTATCGTAACTTCTTGCCTGAACTAACTCTTCCTTTTAGAGATTACATTAGTTTTTTCCTGTATTTAATTATCAGTTTAAATTAATCTGACAATGCAGTTACACGTCTTTACATCTGTGTTTTAGATGTGCTTAAAGACACCTAATATAAAGTGCGTCAATCCTCTTGTGTGAACACATTACCTCTGCTGTGATCCAGTTACTCGCATCAGAAAAGTACTTGTAGCATCCGAGTCCAAATGTCCTCCATTCAGCAGGGCATCTTCCGGCATTTGTGTGATCATCTTCTGAAAACACCATAAACCCCTTATTCATCATGCAAATACTAATCAATGGAATATTGTACATTTCCAAGAGGTTTCTAAAAAGCAAGGGTTTTTACAAATAAATGTGTTGGTTACCTTCTGTACTATTCCCCATGGAGAAGATGATGAAAAGAAGCAGACAGCTTTTCAGCATTGCCATGATGAACCTGAAATTAATAAGCAGGAGAAGTTAAATGTCTGCATGCACTCATATGCGCCACACTGAGATCCTTAATGCATTTAAACACAATGTACAAAAACATTTAACATTTATTCAGAACTCACTTTTAAATTGTTCCTCTCAGAGTCTCAGTGAAAGATTTTGTGACGAGCCAGAACCTGTGAAACACTAAAACATTGTCACATCATATGAAAATGGGTAATATTTATACACATAATATCAGGCAATAACTGTCCCGGAGTCATCAGTAACACCTGCCGCACCATCAGCGCCCGATCACCCGACTCCGCCCATCCACTCGTCATCACCAGAGGACTGACTCACCACACCTGTCCTGCACCCGCTCATTTGACAATTCAACATTTGACATGGGTGATTCTCCAACTACAGGCACTTTTGTGTCCTTGGCCTTTTTTTGTAAATACATAAACAAACAAATGCAAAAATACATTGTATTTATGAAGTTCATGCTCCATCATCCTAGTAACCACCAAATCTGGCCCCTGTTTTCTTTTTAAAATGCCTTTGCAAGGCTGTTTATTAGCAGATTTTGCAGTTTTATGCTTGTCCCCAGCCCAGACTGGCCCTCTTTGAATGTTAAAAATACAAATTAAAGAATCGATTAAAATTTTTTTTTTTACATGTTTGTCTTAAGGACTAATAAAATAATATCTTACGAATCGAAATTCCACATGTATATCACAATTTTAAACTAATTTTGGAATAAAATAAGTCTGTCCCCAGGTTTTCCGTCATTTCCACCTCCCTCAACAAAATCCACCTTAATACATCCACCTTAAATATTTTATTTACTTGGTAACCATGGCAATATTAGTGAAATGACGTATTAGTTGAAGACGAAACTTCAGGCACATGTGCTCTTCAGTACAAGAAAATAAATCAAGGTAACTCAAGCTTTTATACAGAGTATTTTTATTCAGCGTCATTTCCACCGTGGCTGTAGTTTGGTTGAATTATGTACAACAAATATGAAAATAATGTATTTATGTTTATTATGAGTAAACAACATGCTAAGTCTAAAAGCAGCTAAGCATGACATGAGGGTGTGCTAATATTGCAGAAAAACTGCTAAAATGTCATTTCCACCTCCGTCATTTCCACCTCTGAGAAATTACAGGCATAGCTTTGGACATGATATAAATGCAGTTTTTGTGTGCTATTTGTGTGTTCTCATGACATATTTGTGATTTTTGGAATGAAAACTATATATTAACATTCCAGTACACTCTATATGTATTTTTATTCATCTATATTTCTATTTAAGATGCCGAAGTCGGTGGCCAAGAAGTCACAGTTTTTTTACTGCTGTTGTTTATGTAAAACATGTTAGTTATGTCTAGCCTGTTTTTACGTAGCCTATGTGGTTATGGCTAAGATGTTACACTTGTGTTTTTTTATGATGGTAGCATTTTAGTGTGTAATGCACACAACGTGATTTATAAGCTGGGGCATTCCATGCACTTTTATGATTCATGCACACAGACACTATGACACTACATTCAGTATCTCTATCTCACACAGACTCTCTCTCTCTCTCTCTCTCTCTCTCTCTCTCTCTCTCACACACACACACACACACACACACACACAGTGTACAGCTTTATTTGAATGAAATTAATGTTTTGAGCAGGTTCATATATTTTTCATATCATTTGTAATCATTATTTTCAAAACTATTATGTATACTGTTCAATTTATACATGTTAAATAATAAAATACAAGGTTAAAAATATTTTGGACTGGCAATTTAAGTAAAAATTAACAGAAACTATCTTAACCGTCATTTCCACCACTTTCCACCACTACACAGTTTTTAAGTAAAAACATAAGAATAACAAATTATGTGGATCTAAATGTATTTTAAATCAAGTATTAATAGTTCATTACTCACAATAAATGTGTTAGTGACTTTAAAAAATAATCATAGACCTGAGCAAAAATGAAATGCTGTAGGCAAAAAATCCCAACTCGTGGCAACTCGTGGCATTTAACAACTTTAAATGGAAATGTATTAAGTTCATGAAGTATTAAGATTTCTTTTGTTACATGATTAGGTAGCCACTGATGTTGTTGACTGATACATAATCTTATATAATCAGTTTTACAATATTATATTGTAATAAAATACATAAATTGAAAAGTGGTGGAAATGACATCTTTGAAATCGCTCTTCAGAAAAACTGTTAAAAATAATAATATTCCATGGAATTCTAAAACTGCCCACTATTATATTGTGTTAGAAGACAAATTAATGAAGCTAGGAAGATTGTTTTAAGTGTGTTTTAAGAGAGTGAATTTTCAAAAACTCACAGTGCCAAAAGTGCTCCTAGTTGGAGAATCACCCTTATGAACGCTTCATGACCTTCTTATTCCTTTTAAAGAATATAATACTGTGCTTAATGCAACGGTGTCCAAATATATTTATATTTTTTAGTACCTGTTCGTCTTGCGGTGACGAAGATGAAACATTAAGACACTATGTATTCCTTGCAATTTGGTTTAGAAATTTTGGTCTTATATATTTTCCCCTATTCATGCACACTCCTTTAATTTGAAAGATATTATTTGTTATTATACTGATTCCCACACATCCAAAGAATACATTTTGAATTTTTTTTATTTTATTTGGCAAATTTTTCATCCATGAACAGAAATTTATGAGATCACTTCCTATTTTCTCACATTTTTTGGTTGAAGTAGACTCACTGCTTAAATCTTTTAATTTAACTATAGCAATAAAAAATTTAATAGATTCCTGAACATACATGAAAAAATATTTTGTAATGGATCTGATAGTCTGGATTAAACAGCTTTATATCATACAGTACATTGTTTATTTTATTTGTATTAGCCTATTATAATTATTAGTTTTTTAATGTTTTATAGATAATTATTTTTATGGCACTTGATTTGGAATTATTCTGTATAATTTGTCTTTGTTTTACCTCTTTTATGTTCTCCTGAATATATTTGTATATTTACATGTTTCTTCAAAAAATAAATAAATAAATAAATAAATAAAAAACCTGCACCCGCTCATCAGCACCACCTCCAGACGGTGTAATGGTCAAACCCCTAATCTTTGAAAAACGTCTGGCATTTTTAGTTGATCAGAGAATAATCAATCAGGCTAGGTTGCAAGGAAGAATTAGGAGGTCCACAGAAAATGTCAGGAGAAAAAGTTGCTTTGCACTAATATTTGTGAAAGATGTATTCATTGTATTCAAATACATTTGAATTATTAATGATTATTTAAAATTAGCAGTAGACTATAGTATTTTCCAGGTATTATTTTAATTAGTCCTATTTGTAGATTGCAACATAATCTTATATTTTAAATGTGTTATGTTTAACGTTTCAAACAAATGTATAACATCACTCTCGCTATTTTTCTACATAAATAAACCCTAAACAATATATATATATATATATATATATATATTAATTTTAATATTTCAATATATCTTAATATTTCACCGTTTCCAAAGACGCTTGAAAAAACCTGCAAAACTAAAACTGTGCAATACCTGGACAAAAGCTGTTTACTAAACACCTACTGATTTGATTTAGTTAACTGTTAAAAGTTAATAACAGTTAATAATAGTTAACTAATAAAAGTGAATTGATAAATAAAATCTATTTATGATTATGACATTATTTTTGAAAACATTCTCATTTACAGCATTTTTACACAAGTGCTTTTTCACAGCTTTGCAGGCAGGCACTACCTTCGAGACCTTCGTTGCCGCAGTTCTTCTGGTCTTAGTCTCTGTTTTTTCTGTTTCTTCATATAATTTCAGATGATGGTGAGATCCGACCTCCGTGTATTCAAAAATTTCACTGGATTATTACAATTAATGGCAGAATTAATGTCTGGAAATGTAAGCTGATATTTCCTATACTGAGACACTACAACAAAATATATAAATAACTGGCTTAAAACCATTTATTTGAGGCGATAATACTAGTGTGCCTAAGACTTCTGCACAGTATATAGCTAGTGTAGTGTACAAGTGTAAAATGATCTGATGACCATGAACAAAGCAAATGTTTTTAATTGAATCAAAATAGGCCTTAACCAAAATCAATTCACTGCCTTGGAAAAAAAAAATATATATTGATGCAGATCGCTCAATTAAAATGTTAAACTTCTTTAATCTTTGCAATATCATATAGATCTGGAGACATTATTGGAGCCTTATTGAAATTCATACTGTACCCCAGTAAGATCCTGCTGATATTGGAGATTACCTTCAACCCTAACATTTGTTCTGCTCATGTCCTTTGTGTTTCTATCTGCAGATCATAATCAGATTTAGCAATGCCAGAATAGTGAATGAATTATTGATCTTACTAGACAGGTTTAGAAAACATCCAATATTGTTCATAATTTAGCTTGTCTGATTTGTTTGCTTTCTCACATACTCACAAAACAAAAAGGGCCCTGGATGATTTCCATATATTGTTTATTATCCAGAAAACACCAATGAAAAACAAGCCAATGATGAAGCATGTGTGCAGTTTAAACCCCACCCCTGATGATCTCATTTAATGCCTTTCTAATAACCAGATTCTCAAACTCTTTGCAACACAATATACTTCCATTTTTACATACAGAAACTTAATTCAATTTGGATTTTCAATGCTTTTATTAGAGGAGCGGTTCAGAGATGACATTGACAATTGATTAAAGTTTAGAGGAGATTTGATTTAACATTTGAAAATAGTATAAATGTAGTTCACATACGTCCCCGTGGAGTCACACAGTCACACATGTCTAACACACAAATATAGGATAATGAGGTTGAACAGGACTCATCGTTCCAGCAACAGTCAGCTGTAAGGGGGAATAATGAAGTCAGTTATTCTGATCATTACAATTAAAATAAGACTGTTCAACTTTAGGCACTTTGTGAAATCCAAAAATCAAACTTTACTGAATGTAAAAATTGGATAGTAAACGTAGTATTGAAAACGGCTGTATTCTTACAGGTAAAGTTGATCTCCAAACAGTCCTCGGGATGCTGCTGGTAATTGTTGGGTTCTCCAGAGCACCAGTTGGTGTACGAAAACGCAGATCCATCACTCCACAACCACCGTCCATCCTGAAGAGAGAATATAAGAGTGCACTACTGTTGGCAGACTTCAGGAAGAAGCTTTAGTTCAGATTTGAAGTCAAAACATCTTCATTAGAAACTTTGCCTTTACTTTTTAAAGCAACAATTGTAGTTTAGACAAACAAACAGGTCTCTTTAGGACACACAACTGAACTTACTTGAACAGCATCATGAGCACCAATCCAAGTACGTGTGGAAGGAGAAGGCAACAGACTCAGCAGGAAATCATTTTCCTGTTCATTACGCACAGATGCGAGATTCGCTCCAAGACTTTGACAGTTTTTCTAAAGAGAAAATCAATTTTAGCAGAACACAAGTGACAACATTTTAGACATTTGCAAGAAAAGTTTGCTCTGATTTACTCAGTACCAGTTTTCTGTGTCAGTTATTTGCAGAAAAGAAAGTTCACTTTACAAAATAACACTCCCACTTTATAGGAAGGGTTTTATTAATCACTAGGATTTACCTGTTATTAGCAAGTAAAATCTAATTTCTAAAGGACACCTGAACTCCAATACACAGTGACTTCAACATTCAATAGATCGTTTGAGAGATTGTGTTCATAGAAATTAGCCCAGATTTCACATAATGGCAAGTTACTAAACTAAACTGCAAAAGCAATGAAAGAGGGGAAGGATTCACACCCCAGTGCATGATGGGAACACAAGCATTATAAAAGTGGATTAAGTTTGATCTTAAATTTTCTACACAACTAAACTGAGCTCTAGATCAAATTTCTTTGTATCGTAACTTCTTGCCTGAACTAACTCTTCCTTTTAGAGATTACATTAGTTTTTTCCTGTATTTAATTATCAGCTTAAATTAATCTGACAATGCAGTTACACGTCTTTACATCAGTGTTTTAGATGTGCTTAAAGACACCTAATATAAAGTGTGTCAATCCTCTTGTGTGAACACATTACCTCCGCTGTGATCCAGTTACTCGCATCAGAAAAGTACTTGTAGCATCCGAGTCCAAATGTCCTCCATTCAGCAGGGCATCTTCCGGCATTTGTGTGATCATCTTCTGAAAACACCATAAACCCCTTATTCATCATGCAAACACTAATCAATGGAATATTGTACATTTCCAAGAGGTTTCTAAATAGCAAGGGTTTTTACAAATAAATGTGTTGGTTACCTTCTGTACTATTCCCCATGGAGAAGATGATGAAAAGAAGCAGACAGCTTTTCAGCATTGCCATGATGAACCTGAAATTAATAAGCAGGAAAAGTTAAATGTCTGCATGCACTCATAAACGCCACACTGAGATCCTCAATGCGTTAAACACAATGTACAAAAACATTTATTCAGAACTCACTTTCAAATTGTTCCTCTCAGAGTCTCAGTGAAAGATTTTGTGACGAACAAGAACCTGTGAAACACTAAAACATTGTCACATCATATGAAAATGGGTAATATTTATACACATAATATCAGGCAATAACTGTCCCGGAGTCATCAGTAACACCTGCCGCACCATCAGCGCCCGATCACCCGACTCCGCCCATCCACTCGTCATCACCAGAGGACTGACTCACCACACCTGCACGCGCTCATTTGACAATTCAACATTTGACTTATGAACGCTTCATGACTTTCTTATTCCTTTTAAAGAATATAATACTGTGCTTAATGCAACGTGTCCAAATATATTTATATTTTTTTAGTACCTGTTCGTCTTGCGCTGACGAAGATAAAACATTAAGACACTGATGTTTTCCTTGCAATTTGGTTCAGAAATTTTGGTCTTATATATTTTCCCCCATTCATGCACACTCCTTTAATTTGAAAGATATTATTTGTTATTACACTGATTCCCACACATCCAAAGAATACATTTAGAATTTTTATTTTATTTTATTTGGCAAATTTTTCATCCATGAACAGAAATTTATGGGATCACTTCCTATTTTCTCACATTTTTTGGTTGAAGTAGACTCACTGCTTAAATCTTTTAATTTAACTAGCAATAAAAAATGTAATAGATTCCTGAACATATATGAAAAAAATATTTTGTAATGGATCTGATAGTCTGGATTAAACAGCTTTATATCATACAGTACATTGTTTATTTTATTTGTATTAGCCTATTATAATTATTTGTTTTTTTAATGTTTTATAGCTAATTATTTTTATGGCACTTGATTTGGAATTATTCTGTATAATTTGTCTTTGTTTTACCTCTTTTATGTTCTCCTGAATATATTTGTATATTTACATGTTTCTTAAAAAAAAAAAATACATAAATACATAAATACATAAATAAATAATGTCTGGAGACATTATTGGAGCCTTATTGAAATTCATACTGTACCCCAGTAAGATCCTGCTGATATTGGAGATTACCTTCAACCCTAACATTTGTTCTGCTCATGTCCTTTGTGTTTCTATCTGCGGTCTATAATCAGATAGCAATGCCAGAATAGTGAATAAATTACTGATCTATATTTAAACAGGTTTAGAACATGATCTGATCTTGTTCATAATTTAGTTTGTCCAAATAATCTGATTTGTTTGCTTTCTCACATACTCACAAAACAAAAAGGGCCCTGGATGAGTTCCATATATTGCTTATTATCCAGAAAACACCAATGAAAAACAAGCCAATGATGAAGCATGTGTGCAGTTTAAACCCCACCCCTGATGATCTCATTTAATGCCTTTCTAATAACCAGATTCTCAAACTCTTTGCAACACAATATACTTCCATTTTTACATACAGAAACTTAATTCAATTTGGATTTTCAATGCTTTTATTAGAGGAGCGGTTCAGAGATGACATTGACAATTGATTAAAGTTTAGAGGAGATTTGATTTAACATTTGAAAATAGTATAAATGTAGTTCACATACGTCCCTGTAGAGTCACACAGTCACACACGTCTAACACACAAATATAGGATAATGAGGTTGAACAGGACTCATCGTTCCAGCAACAGTCAGCTGTAAGGGGGAATAATCAAATCAGTTATTCTGATCATTACAATTAAAATAAGACTGTTCAACTTTAGGCACTTTGTGAAATCCAAAAATCAAACTTTTTACTGAATGTAAAAATTGGATAGTAAACATAGTATTGAAAAAGGCTGTATTCTTACAGGTAAAGTTGATCTCCAAACAGTCCTCGGGATGCTGCTGGTAATTGTTGGGTTCTCCAGAGCACCAGTTGGTGTACGAAAACGCAGATCCATCACTCCACAACCACCGTCCATCCTGAAGAGAGAATATAAGAGTGCACTACTGTTGGCAGACTTCAGGAAGAAGCTTTAGTTCAGATTTGAAGTCAAAACATCTTCATTAGAAACTTTGCCTTTACTTTTTAAAGCAACAATTGTAGTTTAGACAAACAAACAGGTCTCTTTAGGACACACAACTGAACTTACTTGAACAGCATCATGAGCACCAATCCAAGTACGTGTGGAAGGAGAAGGCAACAGACTCAGCAGGAAATCATTTTCCAGTTCATTACGCACAGATGCGAGATTCGCTCCAAGACTTTGACAGTTTTTCTAAAGAGAAAATCAATTTTAGCAGAACACAAGTGACAACATTTTAGACATTTGCAAGAAAAGTTTGCTCTGATTTACTCAGTACCAGTTTTCTGTGTCAGTTATTTGCAGAAAAGAAAGTTCACTTTACAAAATAACACTCACTTTATAGGAAGGGTTTTATTAATCACTAGGATTTACCTGTTATTAGCAAGTAAAATCTAATTTCTAAAGGACACCTGAACTCCAATACACAGTGACTTCAACATTCAATAGATCGTTTGAGAGATTGTGTTCATTTGAATAGAAATTAGCCCAGATTTCACATAATGGCAAGTTACTAAACTAAACTGCAAAAGCAATGAAAGAGGGGAAGGATTCACACCCCAGTGCATGATGGGAACACAAGCATTATAAAAGTGGAGTAAGTTTGATCTTAAATTTTCTACACAACTAAACTGAGCTCTAGATCAAATTTCTTTGTATCGTAACTTCTTGCCTGAACTAACTCTTCCTTTTAGAGATTACATTAGTTTTTTCCTGTATTTAATTATCAGCTTAAATTAATCGGACAATGCAGTTACACGTCTTTACATCAGTGTTTTAGATGTGCTTAAAGACACCTAATATAAAGTGTGTCAATCCTCTTGTGTGAACACATTACCTCCGCTGTGATCCAGTTACTCGCATCAGAAAAGTACTTGTAGCATCCGAGTCCAAATGTCCTCCATTCAGCAGGGCATCTTCCGGCATTTGTGTGATCATCTTCTGAAAACACCATAAACCCCTTATTCATCATGCAAATACTAATCAATGGAATATTGGACATTTCCAAGAAGTTTCTAAAAAGCAAGGGTTTTTACAAATAAATGTGTTGGTTACCTTCTGTACTATTCCCCATGGAGAAGATGATGAAAAGAAGCAGACAGCTTTTCAGCATTGCCATGATGAACCTGAAATTAATAAGCAGGAGAAGTTAAATGTCTGCATGCACTCATATGCGCCACACTGAGATCCTCAATGCATTTAAACACAATGCACAACAACATTTAACATTTATTCAGAACTCACTTTTAAATTGTTCCTCTCAGAGTCTCAGTGAAAGATTTTGTGACGAGCAAGAACCTGTGAAACACTAAAACATTGTCACATCATATGAAAATGGGTAATATTTATACACATAATATCAGGCAATAACTGTCCCGGAGTCATCAGTAACACCTGCCGCACCATCAGCGCCCGATCACCCGACTCCGCCCATCCACTCGTCATCACCAGAGGACTGACTCACCACACCTGCACGCGCTCATTTGACAATTCAACATTTGACTTATGAACGCTTCATGACTTTCTTATTCCTTTTAAAGAATATAATACTGTGCTTAATGCAACGGTGTCCAAATATATTTATATTTTTTAGTACCTGTTCGTCTTGCGGTGACGAAGATGAAACATTAAGACACTGATGTTTTCCTTGCAATTTGGTTCAGAAATTTTGGTCTTATATATTTTCCCCCATTCATGCACACTCCTTTAATTTGAAAGATATTATTTGTTATTACACTGATTCACACACATCCAAAGAATACATTTAGAATTTTTATTTTATTTTATTTGGCAAATTTTTCATCCATGAACAGAAATTTATGAGATCACTTCCTATTTTCTCACATTTTTTGGTTGAAGTAGACTCACTGCTTAAATCTTTTAATTTAACTATAGCAATAAAAAATGTAAAAGATTCCTGAACATATGAAAAAATATTTTGTAATGGATCTGATAGTCTGGATTAAACAGCTTTATATCATACAGTACATTGTTTATTTTATTTGTATTAGCCTATTATAATTATTTTTTTTTTTTAATGTTTATATAGCTAATTATTTTTATGGCACTTGATTTGGAATTATTCTGTATAATTTGTCTTTGTTTTACCTCTTTTATGTTCTCCTGAATATATTTGTATATTTACATGTTTCTTCAATAAAAAATAAAAAATAAATAAATTTTAAAAAACCTGCACTCGCTCATCAGCACCACCTCCAGACTCAATCAATGGGTTATGGCAAGAGCAATGAGAAAAGGAGACAAAAGGTACACTGTAAAAAATATTGATGGTTTAACTTCAAGTTCATTGAACTGGAAAAAGTGAGTTACAATGAAGGAGATTGATTTAATCATCAGAAACTCAAAATTATATGTTATCTGACCTAAATAAACTATTTAAGTTGATTTGACAAAAGAAAAAAATGTTGTGATTACTACACTGTAAAAAATATTGTTGGTTTAACTTAAAAAAGTAAGTAACCTGGGTTGCCTTAAAATGTTAAGTTGACTGAACTGGAAAAAGTGAGTTAATACAATGAAGGAGATTAATTCAATCATCAGAAACTCAAAATAATAAGTTATCTCAACTAAATAAATTATTATAAAGTTGATTTGACAAAAAAAATATGTTGTGATAACAAATCTTGAAAATATTTTTTTACAATGTAGTTTTTTTATATAAAATTAAAAAATCAGTAAAAGCAAGGAGGCTTTTGGAGGAATCTGTAATCACAAGGCTAAGAATTCGACACACAGGTCTTAATCTTAATCTCAGTCGTATAGGGAAACTTGCAAAAGGATAATGCATTAAACTCGATCAAATATGTCTGTTTCTTTAAGGTATTCAGCTGGCTGAAAAGGAACGTAAACCCTCCACTGATAAATGTGTGTAATCTAATTCTTTAACTTGTTCTAACAGTATGATTCATTGTCTTCATATTCTATTAATATATGCTCTACCGTTTCTCTCCTGTCACAATTAAGAATAAACAAGAATATATATATATATATATATATATATATATATATATATATATTCAATCCACATTGAAGCTCCACACCCCAAACAATTGGTGGCAGTAATGCTCTAAATTGGTATACGCCAACTGCCAATAAAAAAGAAGAATGTTGTTTAAAAATGTAACCCAATGGCTGGGTTTGTCCATATTTTACCCAAAATTGGGTTAAAACAACCCAGCATTTTTTAGAGTGAGACGCCCTTTTGGCCACAGGAGCGTATGCCAACGGCACCACCATATTACGGAGGCCAACTTTCTCATACTTCTCATGACAAGAATTGAGAAAAATGCCTGTTTTGTGTACAAATCGCCACACAACTGAAAACTGGTCTCGAGGAATTATCTTTCACAAGCAAGACTGAACATTTGTTTCTGGTCATGATATAATAAAATGAAATGCCAGAACGACTCAACTTCAGGTCACACTGCATTCCCTACGGTCATAGCCCAAGCTATACGCTTCACAGGAAAACCTCCATAAAATTTGTTTAAAGAAAGGCCTACCTGGGCCTGCTCAAGGGCCTAGGAGCACAACTTCAAATTAGAAGGGGTCCCTTCTAGGGAATGTGGCTAGGGCAGGGGTTCTCAAACATTTTGGTGCCAGGGACCCCTTTCAGGGGAAAAAAAATTCCAAGGACCCCCTCATATTTATAACAGTTATTGAGCACAAAGTTAATGTGTGAGCGGCAAATGAAATATTTTTGCACAAAATGAATGGTCTCCACCCAGGGTACTATGCAGGAATTTCTAAATAGCCTACTGAGGTAACGAAAGTGATCTTGCTAGGAATCACTTAGGATCCCTCACTTAGGAATTTTTGATGTTCTTGATCTACACATGTGCATTTTAAGGTGTTTTAAGGCCCCACAATTGGATAACTATAGATTTAGTAGAAGCATGTCAGTCAGTGGCATACATTTTTTTTTTTGTCAAGATGTCACGAAACACAATCACATATTCCAATCAGGAATGGCCTTAAAAGAGAAATGTTTCAATAATTAGGCCTATTCTGCACACAAATAAAGCCCATAAGCCTATAAATACAATGATAATGGCAGTATGTTTAATAGGTGCGTGCGTTGTTAATTTGAGCTACTGTAATTAGCTAAAAAAAACATACAGTATATGTTAAATATATGAATCCATAATGTTAATCTCATGGGCACAGTATGTTTCTATTGACCTGCTTTTTCCTTTGTTAAAGTTGAGCTTGATTAATACTTTGCAAACTGATTGTTTCAGTCGTTTTTTAAAACTTTTATCTAAAACAGCTGTTTAGTTTATGTTAATTAAGGCGTACATCTTATCTCGCACTTTATGACCGTTGACTGAAACGTCGTGCGGGGAACTTTGAGTTCACTCCGACTCAAACATTTTGACATTGACGAGCTATCGTTGTTAGTCTGCTGAAGCACCTCAGACGAGAAGGTCAGTATCATCGCGATGTGCATCCTTGCAACCTCAGTTGTGGGTACGGCCCTGTCACTATGCACTTTTATTTTGATAATGATCAGACTTCTAATGTCAAATCTACAGTAGCAGTGCTAGAACTGACTATTGTGCGCGCACGCGAGACGCCGGCGCGCAATTACATGGGAATTTTTCCTCAGCAGTGGAAACAGGAATACTCTTATTTATGGTCATAGATAAGACAAGAGTGCATCATCCGAAACGGTAAAGTGTCCATTTTTTATTTGTGTATAGGCTACATTATAAATGACTACAAAATGTCATGCCTTTTAAAAATACAGAAAAGAACCGGATGCGGGTTCATGCCGTCTCTCTGTCCCCTTTCTGGCGCACGTCCCGCAAAATCAACAGCAGCGAATCTACTTGACGCAAAGACATAGATTATCTATCTATAGAAAACTTTAAGTGTCTACTTTGTATTGTTTTATGTTAAATGCTTTATGTAAGTTACTTAGGAATAAACAGCATGTTTTCAGATGATAAAGAAAACATGACTTATAGCATGGAAAAAAACGTTAGGTTGTAAATTATTTCGCGGACCCCCTGGCTTTAGCTCGCGGACCCCCAGGGGTCCGCGGACCCCACTTTGAGAACCACTGGGCTAGGGAACCCGAAGGAGCCCCAGCCAATTACTATTCAGGGGAACATACTCACCCGCAATGCCAACAGGAAGGCCTGACCTGGCATCACTTACATTGGACACTTCAGTCTGGCCAACTTCCTGTCAACCTTTGGACACTTGCCTTAAGAAAAGGCATCCAACCCGAGGGATTGCGAAGCTGACAGTGCCCAGATCTCACCACTCTGCCCAGATCTCAGAGATAGGGTATCCTGGTGAGGTCTACTACTGATAACCAGTAGACTGGCTACCTAGTGCCATATTTGGGAACTCGCCTTCAGGGAGTCCTGGCGAGGTCTACTACCTGATAGCCAGTCAGACTAGCTGTCCAGTTGCCCATATTTGGGAACTCGCCTTCAGGAGACCTGGCGAGGTCTACTACCTGATAGCCAGTCAGACTAGCTGTCCAGTTGCCCATACGTGGGAACTCGCCTTCAGGGAGTCCTGGCGACTGATAGCCAGTCAGGCTAGCTGTCCAGTTGCCCATACGTGGGAACTCACCTTCAGGGAGTCCTGGTCAGGTCTACTACCTGATAGCCAGTCAGACTAGCTGTCCAGTTGCCCATACGTGGGGACTCGCCTTCAGGGAGTCCTGGCGAGGTCTACTACCTGATAGCCAGTCAGACTAGCTGTCCAGTTGCCCATACGTGGGGACTCGCCTTCAGGGAGTCCTGGCGAGGTCTACTACCTGATAGCCAGTCAGACTAGCTGTCCAGTTGCCCATACGTGGGCACTCGCCTTCAGGGAGTCCTGGCGAGGTCTACTACCTGATAGCAAGTCAGGATAGCTGTCCAGTTGCCCATATTTGGGAACTCGCCTTCAGGGAGACCTGGTGAGGTCTACTACCTGATAGCCAGTCAGACTAGCTGTCCAGTTGCCCATATTTGGGAATTCGCCTTCAGGGAGTCCTGGCAAGGTCTACTACCTGATAGCCAGTCAGACTAGCTGTCCAGTTGCCCATACGTGGGAACTCGCCTTCAGGGAGTCCTGGCGAGGTCTACTACCTGATAGCCAGTCAGGCTAGCTGTCCAGTTGCCCATACGTGGGAACTCGCCTTCAGGGAGTCCTGGTCAGGTCTACTACCTGATAGCCAGTCAGACTAGCTGTCCAGTTGCCCATACGTGGGGACTCGCCTTCAGGGAGTCCTGGCGAGGTCTACTACCTGATAGCCAGTCAGACTAGCTGTCCAGTTGCCCATACGTGGGACTCGCCTTCAGGGAGTCCTGGCGAGGTCTACTACCTGATAGCCAGTCAGACTAGCTGTCCAGTTGCCCATACGTGGGCACTCGCCTTCAGGGAGTCCTGGCGAGGTCTACTACCTGATAGCAAGTCAGGATAGCTGTCCAGTTGCCCATATTTGGGAACTCGCCTTCAGGAGACCTGGTGAGGTCTACTACCTGATAGCCAGTCAGACTAGCTGTCCAGTTGCCCATATTTGGGAATTCGCCTTCAGGGAGTCCTGGCAAGGTCTACTACCTGATAGCCAGTCAGACTAGCTGTCCAGTTGACCATACGTGGGAACTCGCCTTCAGGGAGTCCTGGCGAGGTCTACTACCTGATAGCAAGTCAGACTAGCTGTCCAGTTGCCCATATTTGGGAACTCGCCTTCAGGGAGTCCTGGTGAGGTCTATTACCTGATAGCCAGTCAGACTAGCTGTCCAGTTGCCCATATTTGGGAACTCGCCTTCAGGGAGTCCTGGCGAGGTCTACTACCTGATAGCCAGTCAGACTAGCTGTCCAGTTGCCCATATTTGGGAACTCGCCTTCAGGGAGACCTGGCGAGGTCTACTACCTGATAGCCAGTCAGACTAGCTGTCCAGTTGACCATACGTGGGAACTCGCCTTCAGGGAGTCCTGGCGAGGTCTACTACCTGATAGCCAGTCAGACTAGCTGTCCAGTTGCCCATATTTGGGAACTCGCCTTCAGGGAGACCTGGTGAGGTCTACTACCTGATAGCCAGTCAGACTAGCTGTCAGTTGCCCATACATGGCAGACATCACAACCTGCAAGAATTCATTTCCGGGAGGTATATTTCGGTAACAGGATCCTGGGTGGGAGGGAGGGCTAACTTTCGCGTTCGCGAGGCACACTCGGTCTCTCCCTCTGTACAGTGCATGCGCAGCGCGCTATGTATGTTATGCGCACAGTATGTCTCGCTCTAGATTCCGGGAGATTTTAACTAATTTGCGGGCATCAGGGAGACGCTATCAATATGCGGGAGACTCACGGAACTTCCGGGAGACTTGGGATGTCTGACATGTGAACTCGCCTTCAGGGAGTCCTGGCGAGGTCTACTACCTGATAACCAGTCAGACTAGCTGTCCAGTTGCCCATATGTGGGAACTCGCCTTCAGGGAGGCCTGGCGAGGTCTACTACCTGATAGCAAGCTAGAAAATGGGTTGCCTAGTTGACTGTTAAGGCCTACTACCCGTCAGTGAGTCTAAAGCCTGGACTACTAAGACCAACCACCTGAGGCAAGCTGGCCTAAAGAGCCCTTTTGGGGGCTGCCCATCAATGAGGCCTGCTGAGGCCTACTACATGACAGCACAGCCTTCGTTGGCAGATATGTTGTTTACACAGTGCCTACAGCATCCTGGTGTACTCACAACAAAAACACAACACCCTGTAAGCAAGGGAAGTACAACACAATCCACCCTGCCTCAAAAGAGGCACCAGATTCAGGGGCCTACCATCTATACACATAGGCGTCAACTCATGGCAGTGCTCTGGATCAAAAACCAAAATGAAGTGAAGTTAGAAATGTCCGCTCTTCCCGAGCTATAGTGGTGTGAGGCTGCGTTCACACCAAATGCGAATAGAGCAACCCTTCACATCTAGCACAAAAAAGTACGTTTTTTTTAAAGTTCTTTCACTTTTGGGAGAGTCTTTTGTTTTTCCAACATATATATTATAGACTGTGGTCTGCTGGACGTAGTTGATGAGAGCATTGTCAGGGGATTGTTAAAAACAAAGTGCACTTTGAGGAGCTCATCTAAATCACCCATAGAACCAGCTGTTTGACAAGGGGAAAGGTTATTATCCAGTGCAGTGTTGGGCAATCTCATCTCATCTCCTCCTGGCCAGAAGTAATGATGCTGTGATTGATCGGGCGCTGACACTTGGTGTCACATTAAACTCAAACTAAGCAGGATCATTTTTTTAAACTACACATTAACTGTTAAAAGCCAATGATTTGTAGTCAAGACTGCTTTTTGGCCCTAGAGTGTATGTGTCGTGTTCAGTGGTCCATGTTTACTTTTTGTAAGAACTTTCCTTCGTCAGCAGGATCTTTACAATGGTTTCCACTTCCATGGCTTTTGGTGTACCTTGTCCCACATTTCAAACTTGCACTCTCTTACCCCCTTTGAGTCTGTAAATAGCTTTGGTAACACTTTATTTTACGACCCGCAAACAACTATGTAAGTACACTGAAATTACGATGTACGTTTCTGTAATTATAGTGTACTTCCATGTAGGTATAAGTGAACAATATGTTAAGTTTGGGGTAATAAAGGGGTAACAAGCACCACTTTAATTTACAGCCCGCAGGAGTTACACTTACCCAGTAACTACACAGAACAAGGGGGTAACAAACGCTACTTACTATGTAGCAATACGAAACAACACTATTTGCACTGTAATAATTACAGAGAAAGGTACTGTTATCAAAAAAAATGTTTTAATTACACAGTATATTTGCCATGACATTTAAGTGTCATTGCAATTCAATGGGCTAAGGTAAGTACTAATTACCATATGGTAAGGTCTAAATTAAAATCATAGCAAAAACAAAATTATTTTGATCAAGAAATGCCAATAAATTTAATTTGTATCATAGTATATATATAGATATATATATAGATATAGATATATATATGTGTGTGTGTGTGTGTGTGTGTGTTTAATGTTTAACCCACAAATGTCAAAATGACCCTGTAACATTGCACAAGAACATATTTAGCCAGAAATGTGATATGTTTTATAAACAACAGACGTACAATTTTTGCCTGGAATATATTAACAGAATACGTACCTGTTATTTTTTAACTAATTAAATAATTTGCTTGTATCTGCTTGTTACCCCTTTATTACCCCAAACTTAACATATTGTTCCCTTATACCTACACGGAAGTACATTATAACTACTGAAACGTACACCGTAATTTCAGTGTACTTACACAGTTGTTTGCGGGTCGTAAAATAAAGTGTTACCAAAGCTTTATACTAGAGCTTGTGACTAAACATTGTAACTAAAGGCAGTGGATCCTCAAACTGTCGGCAAAACCACAATAGCTCCTATATTTACAGTCTGATATTTGCCCTCTAATCATTGCCAATACAGCCTGTGCATAACACTTCATCTTTATACACAAGATTTTTACCAAATCTATCAAATGACTGGAAAAGCTGAGTGCTCACATAGATACAATAACCTTTTGTCAATAACCTTTGTAAGTCAATGGAAGCATAATGCTGACCTTACTGCCTCAAATGAGGCCATAAATAACTGACAGAACACAAATCTTCAGCATTCACCGGTGAAAAACTTCAAAGCTCAATTTGAGCTTGATTGTTAATAAAATGTTAATAATATAATGACAGGCGCCAGTGCCACAACAATACTAACTTTGTTCCTGTTAAAATATTTGTTTCTGGTTCGGAGCCTTGCAACCAAAGAAATGGAATAACATGCAGTACAGATTATTAGAAAAAAAAACAGTATTAGCAAGTTACAAAACAATAAATAAAATAGAATACAAACATAAAAAACAAGTGTCGCCAAATCAAAGAAAAGATCAAAACCAAATGATTCCTGTAACTGATGACCCACACCTTCTAAACTAACAACCCAAAAGAAAATGTATAATCAAAACTTCAAATCTTCATCATATTTGACGTTTTACATAAACTAAAACCAAAAATACAAAAAGTGAACTTTATATTTTTTTTATACTTTATAGTTTTTTATATCTTCATATTTCAAACTTTTCAGACATTTTTTCTAAAATAATTGAATGGATGCTATCTTTTGGCATGAAAACAAACTGAGGTTTCTACATTTTTTTCATGATTTCTCATGTTCATTGCTATTTTAAAATAAAGGTCTGAACACGCCTTATGAGTAGCCTATGAAAATATTCTTGTTACAAATTGATAAATTATGGCTCCTCTGTAATTTATTTTGAAAATCAATCACCAAATAACAAATGGAAAACATAAAAAGTTAAGGAGAACCGACAGGTAAGAACTGTAACACAAAGATGATGAGAGAAAATGAGAGAAAGTTGTCAAAACCTTGGCCAAATTTCTGAGAACATTCCCTGTTAACTTGGTTTATTTATAGTATTTAAGTTACCAGTTTATATTTGACAAACTTTTTTTAAAGTGCACTTTACAAAACCATCGTTTTCTTATTCATATTAAAAAAAGTAAAGAAAGAGACTTATTTCGTTTTCTCAACGGGTTTCCTCAAGGTCACTTGTTCTGCACAAGCTCTTTATGAAAATTCCAGTGCAGGGGATTTTAATCAGATTAAAATGTATTGTACTCTGCGTGTGTCATGGAGGGGGTGACTTTTCATTCACTTCAGCTCAGTGTTTGGAAGAATACTTTGTGTTCAGAAATCAGAAACTCCTTTGGCAACCATTAACCCCAAAATTAATCATTCAAAGTTTTAAATAGCATTTTTTTTGTGTGAGTATTTTTCATTTAAAGTAAAGAGTACAGTCGTGGTGAGTTGTGTCAATCTGCTGAGGAAAACTCTTGAGATCTAGAAATATCACAGGAGTCTTGGATCAATATGGGCTTTGCGGATCTTCTAGATGAAGTTGGCGGGTTTGGACGCTTTCAGCTGATTCATGTGATGCTTCTGTCCATCCCGGGTCTTCTGATGGCTTGCCAGAATTTACTAAATAACTTTACTGCTGGTGTACCGGAGCATCACTGTCGCATACCCAATATAACGGCTGCCCTGAATGAGAGCACCTCATCGGTCCTGCGCGCGTTTATCCCACTGGATTCATCACTGACACTGTCCAAATGCACTCGGTACACTGAAACTCAGTGGCATTTAATCACTGACAAACTGAGTCACAGAAATTTGACTGAACTGCTGACAGAGAGTTGTGCTGATGGCTGGACATATGACAAGACTGAATTCAGCTCATCTATAGTATCAGAAGTAAGTTGTTTCATTAGGTCTGACATAAAATATGTAGGCCTATTTCTCAACATTATTGGTCAAAATGTATGTAGTGGAGTACAAATGTTTTAGGATGAAAGACAGCAAAGAAAAGTTTTGAAAGTTGTAGTAGTAGTAAAATCTTTATTTGTCCCTTTACATGGCAATTTAAGTAGCAAAGTTCTAAATAGGCAAAATATTGCAAATTCTGCACTTCTAGTTTTATGCAAATTAGTGGCAATGAGAATTGTGTACAAACTGCAGACATGGAGCCTGGTCAGATTTAATTTTTTCATATATATTGCAGCACAAGATGCTCCTTTGGATGCTGTTTTCAAATCACGCTGGATAATATGGATCACTAGGTTTAGTCCATGCTATAGCCAACAAACGGCTGTAAGCAAAATAAAAACAAACCAAATACTGAGACATTCTTAAATGAACATGAATTCAACTTATTATATCTACATGTTAATAAAATTAGAAAATATTACTAGGGTTGTTGTGTAGGACTCAATAACCACACCGTGTAGCCCCGTTCATGCTGCGTTTACTGAACTGACGCAAACCTTGCATTTGTTCACCCTTGCTGTAAATCACTGCCGTAACCTGTCACTCACAGTGCATAACATAACAGAGTCCAACAGGAAACAACACTGCACGTTTTCAGACATAACATTTTCTCTCTGACCAGTATGACTGCAGCTTATTTTGGCGGTGGGGGTGTTTGACCCTGAACCAACCCCTGCAGAAAGTGAGTGGTTTTGCATTCTGTGCATGGTATCAAACCTCGCTTTCATCCAAGCCTGAGCTCTGGCTTTCTGGAGCCCTGAGCTTCCACGTGTAGTAGCTCTCAAACAGTCCAGTGGTTGCTTTAGTTCACGCCCAATCATGAGCAATGCAAGTGACACTCCAGTAGTGGAATGCCCGGATGGTCAGGAGAGTTTGGTCGAGTGCGTTGCTGAAGGTTTTCCCCCTTACTCCAGACAAGCACGGATTCCATTTTTAAGTGTTTTATTCAGTCTTTCCACCCCCCCACATTAGATGGACCGCATCGTTAGAAACTCAGTGAACTCTGCTGATGCAAATTGGGGCCTGTTATCCGTTATGACAACTATGGGGAGGCCCCAGCGCCCAAACAGGTTGTCCGGGCGGTCGATGATGGAGTGTGCAGTGATGGAGCTCAGCTGGAAAACCTCAGGCCATTTTGAATGAAGATTGTGCACAACCAGCAGGTAGCGAGCGTGAGCAAGTGCCCCGTGAAGTTCTCCACAGAGGTCAACCTGAATATGTTCCCAGGGTGAAGACGGCCAAGGGGTCGGGGTGAGAGGGGCTGTGGCAGGCTGACCAGTTTTCCCACTCAGGAGGCAGCAGGCGCAGTTACGTACCAGCTCCTTAACATCAGAGTCTATGTGGGGCCACCACACTGTGTCACGGCAGCACTGCTTCACCTTGACCACCCCCAGGTGCCCCTCATGTGCCATGTGTAGCACTCTGGACCTGAGAATCTTCGGAATGACCGCACGGTGGCCACGGGCCAGACACACTGCCCCCCAGCAGGAGTGCTCATTGCGGAAGCGGTAATAGGGGAGCAGCTGGTCATCCACTTTGTCCGGCCAGCCGTCCTGGACGAAAGTTACGGAGAGTTGTGAGGGCCTCGTCTGTAGCTGAGGCCTGCTGCAGCTCCGCCAGAGTGACTACTGAACTGAGGGGCCCGTGCAGGATGTGGACCCAGTCTTCGTCGCTCTCTGTGTCTGGTGTTACCTCGTCTCCTTCGTCACAGACACAGCTTTAGACAGGAGGTCATCTACCATGTTGGCCCGCCCAGGCATAAGCTCCAGACTGAAGTTATACTGGTTCTGCCTGTCAGCCCACCCCAGCAGTCTCATGGGCCTGTGCCCCAAGCCTTTAGTCATCAGCAGTGCCGTCAGTGCTTGGTGGTCTGTGCGGATGGTTAAAAGCCTCCCATATAGGTAAACATGCCAGCGTTCGTCAGGCCAGGGTTTCCCTCTCCCCCACCGAATACTTCTGCTCTGCTGGAGTACTTGCCCTTGAGGCGAAAACCACCGGGCGTTCCACCCCCTCTTGAATCTGTGAGGGGCGTAGAGTCAGAGTAGTGTGGCATGAGTCTGAGGTAGTAAGCGGCCATCCCCAGGAAGGAAGACAGCTGGGATGGTGAACGCAGGTCTGGCAGGGACAGAATGGCCTCAGTGTGGTACATTATTGGGGCGATACCCTCCATCAAGATCCTGAAGAGCAGGAACTCGACCTCCTCAACCCCGAACAAGTATTTCTCAGATTTCAGTGTGACCCCATGCTGCTCAAAACACTGAAATACTTGCTCCAGGTGATCGTCATGCAGTGCGGTGGAGGGCACATGCACCACCACGTCATCCAGGTAGATGGAGACCCCCTGGATACCAGCCAGTATGAGTGACCGTGGCTGTGACGTACTTATCATCCGATAAGGTGAGCGTGGTGAAAATTCACTGTCCCTCCTGCCCGAGACAATGGCACAGGAGCACACACTTCCTCGCCTCTGCTAGGTCCCAAAGTGTCCCAAAGCTAGCAAATGATCCTCAAACAATGTCACTCATCGATCCCAAGGAACAGCTGGATCGCCGGGAACAGGTAGGAAAGGTGGCGGTGGTGGTAAGACGAGTTCAGACATCCTCGTTCGCCAAATGTTGTGTTATAAGATTCAATAACCACACCGTGTGGCTCCGTTCATGCAGTGTTCACATAGCTTCACTTAACAGTGTCTGTTAGGGCTCTCTCTTAGTCAAAAAGTACGGAGCCCCTAAAGAGACATGGTGGTGGAAAAAAAAATAGGATGGGAGAATTTTTTTTGTTTAATCTTTTGCATTCCCTCGCAAGTTATTTGCGTTCCCAGCAATTGTGAAGGGAATATCTAGATCATCATTTAGTCAACAAAATTAGTTACACACTCGATGCTCCATAGGAATCAAGTGACGGAGTCAGGACCACCATTTTTGTCAAGCACGAAGAGTAATGCATGTGTAATGTTTTGCAGTAACTCTTTTCTCTCATTTGTCACAGTGGGATTTAGTTTGTACACTTCGTCCACTCAAACAGATGAGCCAGACCATTTACATGGGAGGAGTACTGGCAGGTGCCATTATATTCGGAGGGTTATCAGACAGGTAAAGCATCTATATCTTTCTGTGTACACGGTCAGATTTTCTTCAAATGTTCTTTTTTCAAACTCATTTGCCCAGTTAGATAGAAAAGAACTGATAAAAAAACTGATGCAAATCGATAGTTCTGATTAAACAGTTGATAGAAAACAGATCGGTATACAACAATTTCCCACTGTCACAGAAATTTTGATATAGAACTAAATTAAATATTTTTAACAATTAACTTATTGACTAGAAATTTATTTTAAAATGTACAGATCCCATGAGACAAGTCTGCAAGTCTTTATGGATTACAAAAAACTCCACAGAACCATTTTAAACTGATGAAGGAGATTTCAGATTCAACTCTTTATTGTGTGTTTATATTCTCGTGTAGGTTTGGGCGAAAGGCTATTCTGATTTGGTCATATTTTCAGCTCGCTGTCTTAGGCACATTCACAGCTCTCTCTCCGTCGTACGTGGTGTACTGCATCCTCAGGTTCCTGACAGGAATGTCTGTGTCCGGAGTCATTCTCAACGGCGTCTCGCTCAGTGAGTGTCTCTCTTCACTGTCATCCAGCATACATTATACAAAAATGGGTGACACTTTACAATACGGGTGCACTAATAAGCTAACTAATGCACAGATAATACTGAATTAATGTGTAACTAATGATTATTTAAGCTATTCATTAATGATTACCACATTAGGAACTAATTAAGAGTCTGTAAGGTTAATGTATTAGTTCATACATGTATGTAATTGTGGATTAATTCCATAATAACTCATTTTTTAACTAATAGTGTTAATTACCAGAATGAGCCAAAGCCTTGTATTTCAACTTCCAGATAATATGACAGGTACACTAATATGCATTAATAGATGATTAATTACTTCATTGTTAGTGCAAATTCATGTGCAAATTACTACAATTACTTAATGACTAGTTAATAATGATGTGCCCCATCAAGTAAAGTCATAACATAATGATACCTTTGCAAATCATTAGCTAATGATTAATTAAAGCAGACAACTGGAAGTTGAAGTGCATAGCTTTGACTAATTGTGATAATGAACACATTAATTTACACTATTAGTTAAGAAAATATGTTATTAAGGAATTAATACACAATGACACATTGAATTAATAGCAATTCATGTATTACTTAATCTATTAATCATATAGACTCTTTATTAGTTCCTGATGCAGTAATCATTAGTTCTTCATTAGTTATACATTAACTCATGATTATCTGTGCATTAGTTAAGGATGAATTAATGCACATTAGTGCACCTGCACCTGTTACCCAAAAATGATTTACAAAGACAGTTAAAATACAATAAAAAGAATCTCTCAATGAAATAAGGCAATTACTTAAATGTTTAAATGCATATGCTATTTTACAAAAAAAATATATAAAGGTAAATCAATGGAACTTGGTGCAGCGTCATGGTGTTGATGCTATGGGAAAGCCTCCAACATTAAATGTTGAATAGGCATCTGACTCAGAGGAGTTAGATGTTCAGTATGTGATATGTTCATTGTTTCCACACACTTCTTTTTATTTATTTCATATTCATTAATTGCTGTAATATTGGGTGTGTAGCTACGCTGCTGCATTGCAAAAGTTACAGTTCTGCAAGTGTATCATACTGATCTCCTGCAAGAGATATACTTCCTTTCTGGGGGTTTATGGATGTAAATGTTGTTTGGGTATTGAGAGATGTGTCCAATTCTAGATGAATATTGTGTCCCAATTTACGGATTGGTGTGTCACAATTGATCAAGACAAAAGGGTCCATATTTCTCTGCCTGAAAATTGGAAGTTCCCCGGGCTGCTTCACAACTAAAGCATGCTTATGTTGATTCTTCTGTCAATCTTGGCCGAGGGTACCCAACGGGTGAATAATATTTGATGTAACAGGTGGAAAAATACTTATGTTGTCATTTGTGATTTGGGTGTGGAAACAAAAGGCAATGGCCCACTGTGGGTCCAATAGTCAAGACTATTTCGTCTCAGTTCGGTAACCACTGATAAGCAGCTGCTTCCAAAAGGTCCCGCCTTTGATCATCTTCAGTCTCAAGTCCTCTAGTTTTCACCAGTCCGCACCGTACAATGATAATTCACAGCTTCACGAATTCACACTTACATGGAGGGGGGATGCTGCAAACTGCCAATGTTATCATCTTCTCTTCCCTCTTATCATTGATTCCTGAGTGCTGTCCACTCGAGTTAATTATCTGTACGTGCTCCTTAGTTACTCCTCCACCTTGGAGGTCTTCAGCTCCACTCTTGGGTTTTACTGTTCTGCCAGCTCCATCTTGGGAGTCTTTAACTTCCACCCAGCATCATGGATCTTCGTCTCTGGATAATACTCTTGCTCATTCTGTCCTGGCTTCTTCCTCCCCAGTTCTGGGAGGGGAGAGTACTGTCACAATCCTTAATCACTAGTCCAGTCACCAGAGAACTACATTTCCCAGCATCCCTCATGGTTCCCACCTGCACACAGTAAGCCACAGATGCACGTTCTCATTCTTTTTAAATTTTTACCATGTTGGGCTGCGTGTCTTTTTCCTCAAATGCATCAACTCAGAATGCCTAATGCTGATTGCTTGCTTTAATTTCTTGTGTTATATGAGAAAATACATAATTTTTGTCTACCTGATGTAGTAGATTTAATGCAGATGTGGTTCAGATACGGAATTAAATTAGTTTAATGGTGTTGGTATTCATTTTTCCCATAACGTCAACACCAGGACACAGCATTGAATTCCCTTATCTCAGGCTACATATGTAACTCGGTTTCCTGAGAATGGAACTAGATGCTGTGTCTACATGTCTACATCATCGGATCTCTTTTAACCAATAGAACTGCCGTTTCCACACATGCCTCAGACATCGGCCATGCTGGAGGTGTTCCCATAGCATCAACACTGTGATGTAGCATCTCCTTTCCTTCTCAGGGAAGGGTGTTAAATGCGTAACCTGAGATGTTTTCAGTCCTGGTCCTGTTGACCTACCGCTTTGCACACTTTACATATATCCCCTATTTAACACACCTGAATCAGATCATCAGCTGATTAGTTGGGAGCTCCATGGACTGAACTGAGTGTGTCAGATAGAAAACGGGTAGAGTGTGTGTCCCCAAGATCAGGATTGAAAACTGCTGGGTTAATAGACATTTAGGCTATGTTTACACGGAAACAATTCTGAGGAGAAAACGCAAAAGTGGCGTTGCGTCATCACTTTTTATTCTGCGTTTAGACGAGCGTTTTGTGTGGGAAATCCGCGTGCAAATGGTGACGCAAAAGTATGTGAAATTCAATGTAGTATGCACTTCAGGTGGCTAGGAGTGCATACTACAACAACACCAAGTCCACGCGCCTGCGTACAACCTTCACTGTCAAGCAGTATTTGCGTTTTTACCGTTTACACGGGAACGCGGCATTGGAGCGTTTTTAAGATTTCCACTCTGGAGGGTGGTTTCACTTTTTTGCGTTTTTAAGCCCCAAAAATGCCGTCGCCGTTGAAGGAATACAAATTTATTAAATGTTTCATAAAGGTTTAACAGTATTTTCAACTGTAAAATGTATACAGTGTTTACCATTTTGAGGCCAATAAGATTAAGCCAAGCATTCCAGGTGTCACACATTAGCTTTTGTCTTTATGCGCTTCCTGGCCATTAAGTTCAAGATTCAGCTTTGCTTTTGTAATGGTAAAAGTGTGACCACGCTGGTCAGACTGATTAGATTAGCGTCTCTGGTAATCTGCTGAATCATTTACATTTGCTTTGTTTCAAGAGACTCCTCCTCAGTGTAACTCCTCCAGATTAGCATCTCAAGGCACAGAAAACTGCTATGCTGATGAACTGAGGTGCCTGTTGAATCATATACATTTACTTTTGTTTCAGTTTCTCCCCCCTCGATGTAAACTCCTCCCCTCTAAATGTATAAATTGTAAGGGAATATTCTCCCTTAGTTAGACTATCTTAGACTATCTTAGACTATCTTTGAGATGACTACAGCTACGCAATAAAGAACTTCTGCGTGTAAGATACCTCAAGAGTCTCCTGGTCTGTTGCGTGGAAGAAGAAAAACTTCACTACAGATGGTGCCGTGACCCGGATAGAGAAATCTTACCTGAATCCAAAACTTCAAGCAACAAAAGATTTCAACAGAGAATCTCAACTGAATCTTGAAAACTTCAAGCAGAACAAGATCTCAAAGCGGACTGAGTTCCAGAACAAGAACAAAAACTTTTCTGACTGAGTTCCAGACTGAATCTTTTCATACAAGCAACGATTCGGTGAGTTTTCACTCTATTCAAAGAACCAGACCAGTACCAAAGTTGTGCCTCTGCGCCGTCAGAGAAAGAGTTATCAGGCAGCTGTAGTGTTTGATTAACTAAAGTTATCCTTTAAAAGTGGTCTTTTAAAGATGATAGATATCCTCTGTTGTCAGGCAGGGAAGATTGACATTAAATGTTAATATTTTGGGATCCTCTGAATAAGTCAGGGAAGTTGTAAGATATCCTCTGAATAAGTCAGGGAAGTTTTGTTCAACGGAATAGTGCCTCTACGTTGCTAGAGAAGGTATCCTCTAAACTTAGGGAAGATTAACATTACGTGTTAATATTGGTGATAACCTCTGTTCGCAGAGAAGGATTAGCATTTTTTTTTTGCTAGTTATTGTGGTCGTATCCTCTAAAAGTTAGGAAGGTGAAAGATCCTTTCCATTTTCTTTCAGGGAAGATTAGCGTAACATGCTAATAGTTTGTGTTGTTTGTTTGTTGTTGTTTTGTGGTGTTACCCTCTAAAAATGTACTTTAGAGATGAAAGTTTGAACCTCTGTACAAACAGGGAAGTATTAGCATAAAGTGCTAGTAATATTGTGGATTTCCTTTGCTCTGTCAAAGAAGGTTTACAACAGTCGATCTGTGTAAACAAGTGTAGCCTCTGTTGATCAGAGAAAGTTAGTTGTTTTGTGTGATAACAAAGAAACTCACAAAATGGTTGTGACGAATGCTAGGTTGGTTCCTACAACTGAGAAAAGTGGCCTTGCCACTCCATTGTGGTCAGATAGTGAATTTAAGTCATTATTAGGAGAGCACATGGACTCCATAGTGACTCCGTCAGTCAGATTGAATTTGACAAAGAAATTTGGCATTCACCCAGAAAAAGTATGGTCTATAGATGAGTGTAAAAAAGTGCTAGGAGCAAGTATTCGCAAGAACAATGTGAAAGCTATTATCTGTTGTTACAAAGAATACAGTTTATCCATTGCACAAGAGCAAGCTAGGTGTATTGCTAAGTTAAATGAACAGAACAAACAATTGCAGACTCAATTGTCCTGTTTCAAGACAAAGGTGGGCCATAACCAGGCCTCAGCCAAATGTAACACTGAAGACCAACAGTCAGATGAAACTTTTCCTGACTTACAAGCATTGTTTGAAAGAGATGTAGACATCCCATCAGTAACTGATAAGCATGTAAATTCAGTGAATGTGAGTGGGGCTAGAAAAAGATCGCAGGGAATTGAAGAGTCGGAAAATGTCCCTTCCAGTGCTTCTGTTGTTCAAATCCAAACTGTTGCTACAACGCTCGGACCTAGAGACATAGAGAGATTGTCCCAGAGTTTACCGCCAGCACGCACACAGTTCACTGAATTTAGAAGAGCATTGGTCAGCAAAATGCGTCTCTACGACATGTCGTTAACAGAAATCACACAGTTAATGTCTCAAATTCTAACTGAATCTGAATTCAACAGTTTTGAGTCTGCTGTTACTTCTGAACTGCAACATGCCAGAAAAGATGAATCAAGAGAAGGTGTTCTGAAAATCCTAAAGAATATCCTAGGACCCAAGATAGATTGGTCTAGAATTACAAACTGTGTACAAAAGAAAGAAGAAACTGTGAATGAATATACTGAGAGGTTTTGTCAGTCAGCTGTAACGTACAGTGGAATAGTGGATGATTCTGAAAGTGTACTCAATGACAAAGGACCGCTGGTCCGCATCTGGTCAGATGGCCTTATAGCTGACTACAGAAGTGCTTTGCCATTTTTGGATCTGACTTGGTCTCACAGAACTCTTAGAAGTAACCTGGAGAGGTTAACTGCTTGGGAAAGAGATTTTGATGTTAAGGCAAGAGTACAAATTGCAGCAGCTTCTTTTAAGGTCAGCACAGAAAACCCACAGAAACGTAAATGTCCTAAGAGAGAGGGCAGGTGTTATTACTGTGGTCAGCCGGGACATTGGAGCAGAGAGTGTAGAAAAAGCAGAAAGAATTTTAAAGAAGGCAACCTTTTTGCCCAACTTCTCAGTTTGCTTGCTACTCTGAAGCCGCCATTCCCCACGTCTTTAAACGGGTGGGGCAGCTTGTTGAAGTGTTAACCATTTGGACTGTGAGTGCTTAATTTCCCCAGTAACTTACAACAGAGATAAAAAAAACTTATGTTTGTTTAACGGAACAAAAAGGAAAGTGACTGTCTCAGCTTTTCCTTTGGGTAACTGCTTTAAGTAAACTCACAGCCTTAAATGTTATTCTACAGCACAGGCCTTTCATCAATAATAGTGTTAGGTCAGACTGTAAATGTACATGTCAATTTTGTCACCTTTTCCCATTGGGGAAATTGGTTTAACTACCCTCACCCATTCTCACGTATGACGTCTACAACGACTGATGTTTTGTTAGAGGATGAAGAAAAAAAATAACTCATGATTGGGTTACGCAGATCAAAGTACACATGTCACAGGACAGGTCAAGCTATTAGAGCCTAAGTGGCATGTGCCCCATCAAGGGATGTTGATTGGCAGTATTGTGTCAAGGAAGAAAAAGCTTGGTATTATGTGTCACATTGAAAAGGGTTCTGTCACATTGCAAAGTGTTCTGCAAAGTTCTGCCCAATGACAGGGACATAAAAAGGACACGAACCAGTGAGGAACCCAAGGGAAGAACCGAAATGCCATATGCGTCGGGGGTCACCCCTTGGGCGAAGATTCCCTCATAGGCCTTCCCCATCCATTTAGTCTCATCCTCACCTCACTGTTTTCTTTAGGTGTCAAGAATTAAGAAATAGGGAAAGAGGGAACAATAGAAGACTCAGTGTTTACTCAGCAGGATACAACCCTTGTCTTTGAAGAAATACTGCTCTCTTGTTTTCTTTATCCTCTGTGCAGATACCACTTGATGGCTATCCCGAGACCCATACGCACAGACGTCTTCACCTGCGTATGAAGACACCACTTCCAGAAAAACAATGAGACCCACTGCCGAGCCAACTATCACCAAAGTGAAGAAGAAAAAAATACACAACGCAGAGAAAAGACTTACGGAACCTTCAGTCATTCATCAACATTATCAAGATGTAGTAACCACCAGGACATCGCACAAAGTGAAGACTCCACAATCCTCGTTTTTGCTGGAAACCTTGCAGGCCACAGCCGAAGATGGCTGCATTGACTCACTTGTGCACAAACATGATGGTTAAACAGTCTTGATCTTTCAGCAAAAATTACACCAGATGTAACTGAAGTTTAATTTTTCCGTAAGAGCTTCACGGACCCTAATTGCATGTTTGTTTTCTGTGTCAGCATGTAATTACAGAAAAAGCAAACACAGAACATAAGTATGTGCCTGTAACTAGCACAAGTTACATGAATGAACTTTCTTAAGTGTTTAAATTTGTACATAATGTGAGAGTTATTAATACTCTCAAAAGGGGGGACTGAAGGAATACAAATTTATTAAATGTTTCATAAAGGTTTAACAGTATTTTCAACTGTAAAATGTATACAGTGTTTACCATTTTGAGGCCAATAAGATTAAGCCAAGCATTCCAGGTGTCACACATTAGCTTTTGTCTTTATGCGCTTCCTGGCCATTAAGTTCAAGATTCAGCTTTGCTTTTGTAATGGTAAAAGTGTGACCACGCTGGTCAGACTGATTAGATTAGCGTCTCTGGTAATCTGCTGAATCATTTACATTTGCTTTGTTTCAAGAGACTCCTCCTCAGTGTAACTCCTCCAGATTAGCATCTCAAGGCACAGAAAACTGCTATGCTGATGAACTGAGGTGCCTGTTGAATCATATACATTTACTTTTGTTTCAGTTTCTCCCCCCTCGATGTAAACTCCTCCCCTCTAAATGTATAAATTGTAAGGGAATATTCTCCCTTAGTTAGACTATCTTAGACTATCTTAGACTATCTTTGAGATGACTACAGCTACGCAATAAAGAACTTCTGCGTGTAAGATACCTCAAGAGTCTCCTGGTCTGTTGCGTGGAAGAAGAAAAACTTCACTACACCGTGTAAACGAAAGGCACATCCGATAAAATATTTTTACGCTTTCACCCGCGAGCGTTCCTTAATATCAACATTGAGCTGACTGCACTGCCACTATTGGATGAAAATAAAACTGAATTGAGCAGTGAAGCTACTTTTAAAAATTACATATTGTATAAAGCTGTATATAAATAAATGTGACTTGACTCAAAATGTTTGTATATATTGCAAAAGTAAGCAATAAGGTACGAGAGGCTGTGCTGTACTATCATGAATAAGTAACGGCTGAAGGGCGTTGTTAGGCACGTCCGTTACTTATTCACGATACAGTACTCGCCTTGAGTACCTTATTGCTTTTATAAAAAGGTTACCCCACAATAAAACTGTTAAAGTAAAAAAAAAAATAGCAGTGTTGCACAATGATACACAGAACCGTTGGGTGAAGCGGTCATGGCCGTGTTTTATCATGAATAAAGCACAGCTATTGACCAATCAGATTCAAGGATAAGTAAATAAGTAAATGTTACTCGACTTGACTTTAAATTTTTGTGTTCTCAGAGGTGGAGTGGATTCCCACTAAGACTCGAACTCTGGTGGGCACCTTATCATCTTTCTTCTTCACATTTGGTCAGATGCTTCTAGCTGGAATTGCATACAGTTTGAAAGACTGGCGTAAAATACAAGTGGCTGTCTGTCTCCCTTTCTTCATCTTCTTTTTGTACAGCTGGTGAGAGATTATTCAAATAACTTTTTGGTTCTGAATAACTTTGTGACTAACTGGAATTATTAGAACAACCTATGCTCACTGAAAAAAAATGTCGGCATTTTCTGACATTTCTGCAAAATGATATTACTTTTTTTTTTGCATGTTTTATGTTAAAAATCAATAAACAAATTTCAACAAATTTACTGTCGCAGGCACACACCAATTCTGAAAATGTAGGGTTTAAATCTGTGTTTCTTACTCGTAATTTATGACATTGTGGTGCCATTCATGTGCATTCAACTCATTAGATCTTTTCAACATCATTTGACACCATGAATCAGCAGAACCAGGACTGAAATCCGTAAGAAACACTGTTGCTGAATTACTACAAATAAATTGAATTAAATGTCAAAACAAGAGGTACACTGGCAACTGGCAGCAGTAGTTCCAGTAGTGAAGTTTATACATTTTAAATGATCTTGAGATTGTGCACAGCTGAATGGTTTCCGATCTCCACGTTGTAAACGGCATTAATGCCATTGCAGACTGATCTCATGAAGTAGCGTGTGTATGCCACGCCAATTCGTATTTCCATTTTTGGCATGCTATCAAGACGCATAATCGCCTTTCAGTGTGTTTATGAACGCCGTTGACTTAACGTTATATAAATATATGACTTACCTCAACCCCGTCCCTAAACCTAACCGTCACTGGGGTTAATGGCATTTATGACTGTTCCCTTACCATCCTAGGTAAAAAAAAGATATGACTTACCTCAACCCCGTCCCTAAACCGAACCGTCACTGGGGTTAATGGCATTTATGACTGGAGATTTGACTACGTGTACAGACACGCGGAATGACGCGGACGTTAATGGCGTAGACATACACGCGGATAGCTCAAAATGCGTAGAGATAACACGCCACCTGACTCGAAAGTGGCGTGTATGTTTACGCAAAAGTCATGATGTCATGTTGGCCATTGACATTAGATCACCAGTCAACGTCCAAATCCAAATACCTGCAGTACTCCGACTCTCGGCCACAAGGAAAAGTGCGTACGTCTGTCCGGCCCTGTCATAGTGCTAATGTTATGCCGGTAAAGAGGACCCAACAGCGAGGTAACAGAAACAGAGTCTTTAATGAAACGTGAACCCAGGATAGACACAGTGAGGCAGACTGATCTTCTTATTAATTAACAATGAGGAAATAAACTGCCCGCAGAGCGGGCGCCGCAACGAAACTCAAGTCACTGATGAACTTCAAAAAGTCTTTAGGCAGTCGAGAGGAATCTCTGGGTTACGGCAACAGACTGCAGGTCTCACCAGGAAGACGTGGAGAGAGTGGGTACCAGTTCAGATGTAGCCTCAGGAGAACTGGACAGGGTAGATATCAGAGGATTAACAGGTAGCACTAACCAGACGGACACCAACAGGACAGGACAGGACGACGGTGAAACAATCGAGACAGAGGTTAGCTTCCAACATTAGATGCTCAAAAGAGAATCTGACAAAGAACGTAGCAGTAGCAGGGAGAGAAATAGAGCGCTAATCAGGGGAGAAAGGGAACAGGTGGAAAGAGGGAGAACGAGGTAGTCAGAGGAGATGAGGAACAGCTGGAAGAGCGAAGAAAGAGAAAGTAACCTAATATGACCAGCAGAGGGAGACAGAGTAAAGAGAGAGAACCAGACACAACACGACAGGACATGACAGTACCCCCCCTCAACGAGCGCCTCTTGGCGCTTCTGAGGAGGAGACCCGGCGGCTACGGAGGAAATCATCGATCAGTGAACGGTCCAGCAAGTCCCGGGAGGGAACCCAACTCCTCTCCTCCGGTCCGTACCCCTCCCAATCTACCAGAAACTGATGCCCACGACCCCGCGGACGCATGTCCAGAATCTTGCGGACCCTGTAGATGGGAGCGCCTTCGACCCGAATGGGGGGGAGGGGGAACGAATGGGGGCGCGGATGACGGGTTTAACACAAGAGACATGGAAGACCGGGTGGACCCGACGAAGGTAACGAGGGAGAACAAGTCGTACCGCGACAGGACTAACGATCTGAGCAATACGGAACGGACCAATGAACCGCGGAGTCAGTTTACGAGAAGTTGTCTTAAGGGGAAGGTTAAGAGTGGACAGCCAGACCCTTTGACCGCGACAATATCTGGGGCTCTTGGTTCTACGTCTATTAGCGGCTCTCACAGTCTGAGCCCTATAACGGCAAAGAGCAGACCTAACTCTCCTCCAAGTGCGCTCACAACGCTGGACAAAAGCCTGAGCAGAGGGAACATTGGAATCGGCGAGCTGAGACGAGAACAGAGGAGGTTGGTACCCGAGGCTACTCTGAAAAGGAGATAAACCGGTAGCTGACGAGGGAAGCGAATTGTGAGCGTATTCTGCCCAGGGGAGCTGCTCTGACCAAGACGCAGGGTTACGAAAAGAAAGGCTTCGCAGGATGCGACCAACAGTCTGATTGGCCCGTTCGGCTTGACCGTTAGATTGGGGGTGGAAGCCGGACGAGAGACTGACGGAAGCCCCAATCAAACGACAAAACTCCCTCCAGAATTGAGACGTGAACTGCGGACCCCTGTCCGAGACGATGTCTGTAGGGAGACCGTGGATCCTAAACACATTCTCGACGATTATTTGTGCCGTCTCCTTAGCGGAAGGAAGCTTAGCGAGAGGAATAAAATGAGCCGCCTTAGAGAAGCGATCGATAACTGTCAGAATAACGGTTTTACCCGCCGATGCTGGCAGACCAGTGACAAAATCTAAGGCGATGTGCGACCACGGTCGAGAAGGAATAGGAAGCGGTCTGAGAAGACCGGCAGGCGGGGAATTCCCGGACTTAGTCTGTGCGCAAACAGAACAAGCAGCCACGAAACGGCGTGTGTCACGTTCCCGAGTGGGCCACCAAAAGCGCTGACGGATGGAAGCCAGCGTACCCCGAACGCCGGGGTGACCCGCTAATTTGGCAGAGTGAGCCCACTGAAGAACGGCCAGACGAGTGGGAACGGGAACGAAAAGAAGACCCCTCGGACAGGCGCGCGGAGCGGGAGTGTGAGAGAGTGCTCGCTTTACCTGCCTCTCAATTCCCCAGACAGTCGCCCCGACGACACGCCCCTTAGGAAGAATCCCTTCAGGGTCAATGGGAACCTCTGGTGAATCAAAGAGACGAGACAAAGCGTCCGGCTTAGTATTCTTCGAACCCGGACGATAGGAAATTACAAACTCGAAACGAGCGAAAAACAAAGCCCAACGAGCCTGGCGTGCATTAAGTCGTTTAGCCGAACGAATGTACTCAAGATTCCTATGGTCAGTCCAAACGACAAAAGGAATGGTCGCCCCCTCCAGCCACTGTCGCCACTCGCCTAGGGCTAAGCGAATGGCGAGTAGCTCGCGGTTACCTACATCATAGTTACGCTCCGACGGCGACAAACGATGAGAAAAAAAGGCGCACGGATGGACCTTGTTGTCAGCGAGTGAGCGCTGGGAAAGAATGGCACCCACGCCCACCTCAGACGCGTCCACCTCGACTATGAACTGTTTAGAGATGTCAGGTGTAATAAGAATCGGAGCGGACGTAAAACGATTCTTGAGAAGATCAAAAGCCCCCTGGGCGGAATCGGACCACCTAAAACACGTCTTGACCGAAGTAAGGGCTGTGAGGGGAGCAGCCACTTGACTGAAACTACGGATAAACCGGCGATAGAAATTTGCGAAGCCGAGAAAGCGCTGTAGTTCGACGCGTGACTTAGGAACAGGCCAATCGACAACAGCTTGGACCTTGGCGGGATCCATCTCAATGCCCTCAGCGGAGATAACGGACCCGAGAAAGGTGACGGAGGGAGCATGAAAAGTACACTTCTCAGCCTTCACGTAAAGGCAATTCTCTAAGAGGCGCTGAAGAACGCGGCGAACGTGCTGAACATGAATCTGAAGTGACGGCGAAAAAATCAGGATATCGTCAAGATAAACGAAGACAAAGACATTCAGCATGTCCCTCAGGACATCATTAATCAATGCCTGAAAGACAGCTGGAGCGTTTACGAGACCGAAAGGAAGGACCCGGTATTCGAAGTGCCCTAACGGAGTGTTAAACGCCGTCTTCCACTCGTCCCCCTCCCTAATACGCACGAGATGGTAAGCGTTGCGAAGGTCTAACTTAGTAAAAACCCTGGCTCCCTGCAGGATCTCGAAGGCTGAGGACATCAAAGGGAGTGGATAACGATTCTTAATAGTAATGTCATTCAGCCCTCGATAATCAATGCAGGGGCGTAGGGACCCGTCCTTCTTTTGGACAAAAAAAAACCCAGCTCCAGCGGGAGAGGAAGAGGGAACAATAGTACCGGCATCGAGCGCTACAGATAAATAATCCTCGAGAGCCTTGCGCTCAGGTACCGAGAGCGAGTAGAGCCTTCCCCGGGGAGGGGTGGTCCCCGGACGAAGATCAATACAACAATCATACGAACGGTGAGGAGGGAGAGAAGTAGCCCGGGACCGACTGAACACAGCGTGCAGATCGTGATACTCCTCCGGCACCCCCGTCAAATCACCAGGCTCCTCCTGAGAAGAAGAGACAGAGGAAACAGGGGGAATAGCAGACATTAAACACTTCACATGACAAGAAACATTCCAAGAAAGGATAGTATTCGTGGACCAATTAATAGATGGGTTATGACGAACTAGCCAGGGATGGCCCAATACAATGGGAGAAAAAGGTGACTGAAAAATTAAAAAAGAAATGGTCTCGCTATGATTACCAGAGACAGTGAGGGTTAAAGGTAGCGTCTCACGCTGAATCCCGGGGAGAGAACTACCGTCCAAAGCGAACAAGGCCGTGGAATCCTCTAATTCCTTAAGCGGAATGTCATGCGCCCGAGCCCAGCTCTCGTCCATAAAACAGCCCTCCGCCCCAGAGTCTAATAAGGCACTGCAGGTGGCCGATGAACCGGACCAGCGGAGATGAACCGAAAAGGTAGTGCATGACCTTGAAGGAGAGACCAGAGTAGTTGCGCTCACCAGTAGCCCTCCTCTTACTGATGAGCTCTGGCTTTTACTGGGCATGACGAAACAACATGAGCCGCTGCCCCGCAGTAAAGACAGAGGCGGTTGACGATTCTTCGCTCCCTCTCCTTAGCCGAGATACGAATGCCTCCCAGCTGCATGGGCTCAGAGCTCGAGCTGGCGGAGGGCGATGGTAACGGTGTAGAAGGAGGAGCGTGGAAAGCGGCGAACTCCCTTCCTCGGACTCGGCGACGAAGGTCGAACCGTCGCTCGATACGGATGGCGAGCTCAATCAGGGAATCCACCCTGGAGGGAATCTCCCGAGAAAGAATCTCATCCTTCACATCCGCGCGAAGACCCTCCAGAAACCGGGCGAGTAACGCTGGCTCGTTCCAGTCACAGGAGGCAGCAAGAGTACGGAACTCAATGGAGTAGTCGGTTATGGAGCGATTACCTTGACTTAGGGAAGACAAGACCCGGGAAGCCTCCTCCCCAAAAACAGAACGGTCAAAGACCCGAATCATCTCGTCCTTAAAGTCCTGATACTGGTTAGTGCACTCAGCCTCCGCCTCCCAGACTGCCGTCCCCCACTCGCGAGCCCGTCCCGTAAGGAGCGATATCACGTAGGCAATACGGGCTCTGTTTCTGGAGTAGGTGTTGGGCTGGAGAGAAAACACTACATCACACTGAGTGAGAAATGGACGGCATTCAGTGGGCTCACCAGCATAAAACGGTGGGTTATTGACTCTGGGTTCAGAAACTTCAGACGCCCCGGAGAAAGTCGGTGGATCAAGGCGAAGCTGATGAACCTGCCTGGAAAGATCAGAGACTTGGGCGGCCAGGGTCTCAACGGCATGTCGGGCGGCGGACAGTTCCTCCTCGTGTCTGCCTAACATCGCTCCCTGGATCTCGACGGCAGACTGGAGGTGATCCGGACTCGCTGGGTCCATAGTGGTCAGATTCTTCTGTTATGCAGGTAAAGAGGACCCAACAGCGAGGTAACAGAAACAGAGTCTTTAATGAAACGTGAACCCAGGATAGACACAGTGAGGCAGACTGATCTTCTTATTAATTAACAATGAGGAAATAAACTGCCCGCAGAGCGGGCGCCGCAACGAAACTCAAGTCACTGATGAACTTCAAAAAGTCTTTAGGCAGTCGAGAGGAATCTCTGGGTTACGGCAACAGACTGCAGGTCTCACCAGGAAGACGTGGAGAGAGTGGGTACCAGTTCAGATGTAGCCTCAGGAGAACTGGACAGGGTAGATATCAGAGGATTAACAGGTAGCACTAACCAGACGGACACCAACAGGACAGGACAGGACAGGACGACGGTGAAACAATCGAGACAGAGGTTAGCTTCCAACATTAGATGCTCAAAAGAGAATCTGACAAAGAACGTAGCAGTAGCAGGGAGAGAAATAGAGCGCTAATCAGGGGAGAAAGGGAACAGGTGGAAAGAGGGAGAACGAGGTAGTCAGAGGAGATGAGGAACAGCTGGAAGAGCGAAGAAAGAGAAAGTAACCTAATATGACCAGCAGAGGGAGACAGAGTAAAGAGAGAGAACCAGACACAACACGACAGGACATGACAGCTAAGCACTTATTCTCATCAAAGACCATTTTTATAATAACGCCATTACCATTAAACATTTATTAACAGCTCAGCAAGCATAATATGATATAAAGTTTTTTGGCATAGGCCCCGTTTGTAGTTCGCACTCCGAGGGTACGGATACGGAATCTGCATGTCCTGCCTGAAGACGAAGGCAGTGGCGCGGCGGGACCATCCTGGTGGTGGTGTTGGGGAGGGTGGTGGAGGAGAAGGGTCATGTTGGTGGTGTTGGGGAGGGTGGAGGAGAATGGAAGCGTCAGCATCTGCAAACTCAAACTTGTGTAAGTTTCGACCTTTAATACTACGAGTATTTAGCGCACGATTGAATAAAGTGAAGGTAAACAGTGACGTAATTATTGAGTCTTCCCGGCAGAACTTACACAAAAGCTGCATTTCCACAAAAAGTATAATTATGGAAAAGTAATTAAATTAAGGAGCCATGGATTCAAGGTACCCCAAGGGCAAAATAATAAACAAAAGAAACATAAATGAAACATATATAACTGACCTTATCAGTGAATGAACAGAATAAACGTCCCAGCAATTGTTTTAAAAACTTCCAATGCTGAAAAATATCCTAATACATAGTTAGTTTGCCAACAATGTGAAACATTTATGTGTTTTAAACATGCTTGGTTGTGACAAATAATGTTGAAGTACGTGGTGTTATCACAGTTATAATTGACAGGATAACTTGCGGTGAAATAATTTGTTCTTATACAGTTGGCTATTCATCGTTCATCCAGTCTGGTCTCGTCTATTTATTTAATTTTTTTTTTGTATGTCGAGTTAATCTCTCGCCGTATCTTTGACGTCTTTCCGTGTTTTTTTCAAAGCAATATTTTTCTTGTCTGTCTCTCTTATTGTCTCTTTGACTTGAGTGCAGAAAATCTTTTGATTACTCTTCCTGGCTCAATTGAGTTAACAGATTCCTTTGCAATTGAAATAACCTCGAGGTTGTGAAGTCTTTCCTGACCCATAGTTCGCCTCAACCATGTGTACAGGTGTCTCAGGGCACTGAATGGTCACATGTACAACTGCTGACAAGCAGTGTTTGTACAAACTGAAAAGGTTTTTTGAGAGAGATTTGAGATTGAGATTACAGCCCTAACTCAAGACGTTTCCTTTCGAGGGAACTCTCACTGTGTCAATGACAATACTATGGGGAGCGAAATGCCCTCTATGCCACAATGAAGCCTGTCTGTCATAGTGTGAAGCTGTCTCAGGCACTACAACTGGGTGTTAAGGGTAGGTCCAGACTATAAAATCTCATGAATGTGCGGAGGGGCACAGGATAGATGGATAGGTGCCCTCTGAAAGGCGGGCTCTAGAGGACTCCATGCCTCCAGTTGAGTGAGCCCTCACGACCAAAGGTGAAGGCAAACTGTACACCTGATAGGCCAGGGAAATAGCCTGAACTATCCAGTTGCTGATGGTCTGTTTAGAAGCGGGGAACCCCTTGTTATGTGACCCGAAACACCAGTTACTGTTCCGACTTCCTCCACTTCCTCCCTCATCTCACATCTTCCGCCATCACATGAGGTGGAGTCTGAAAAACCTGCAAAACCATAGACCTCACCACATTGGAAGGCACCCTAGGCCCGGTCTGAGGTGCAAGATGGCCTTAATTTTTCCTGGGGCAAACTCCAGGCACTGTAGAGATGTGGAGAGTGTCTGGAGATGTCCTATTCTCTTAAAGGAACCAACACATTCTCACCCCAAGGCGTCACCTTTGACCATGCTTCAATATTTGACGTTTTAGGCGCCCTTTAGCGTCACTTACATGACGCGATCCTACGGCGTCATGTAATTGACGCTAAAGGAAAGCGTCAGTTAGAGGACGCGGTTAGGTTTAGGTATGGGGTGGGGGTAGGGTACACGCGATCCTAGGGCGTCATCTAACTGACGCTAAAGGGCGCCTAAGGCGTCAGATATTGAAGCATGGTCAAATGCTTCCCAAGGCGTCAGTTACGTGACGCCTTGGGAGTGAGAATGGGCTGAAGGAACACGCCGACTTTTTGGGACTCTAGCTTATTCACCGTATCCCCCGGAGTTACATAAGGGTATGTACTGTAAGTCCATACATACTGTACCCTTTTCATCTCCATAACTCTGTCTGACGCACCCACGTCTAGCCTAGCTTAGCAAAGACTAGAAGTAAATGGCTCCTAGCATACTATTCCCAATAAGTGACAAAATAACGCCAACATTTTGCTATTTATATGTTGTGATTTGTATAGTCACATTGTGTACAAATAACAAGGTCATATAAGACACAGGCATCTTTTAACCATATTCATACTGGGAACTATCAGTGTTGTAGTCAAGACCACCTCACTCGAGTCCGAGTCGACACCGAGACCAGAGAGAGTCGAGTCCGAGTCAAGACCAAGTCCATAGAGAGTCGAGTCCGAGACCAGAGACGGTCGAGTCCGAGTCGAGACCGAGACCAGTGAGGGTTGATTACCTAATTTACTTTTATTTACTTAGAGAAATCCTTTTTTTTTTTTTTTTTTACTGAATTTACTTAGAGTTTAAAAAATATGATCAGTTTAGGGTAAAAAGGCCACATAGTAGGTGGTGTTAAAAGTAATTTTATTACAATTTGTCATGCGCAGTTGCGCACTAGAAAATCACCAATCACTGGGCGTGTCAATCAATTTGAAAGAAATATTTTATTAACATACATTAATAATCATGAAAAATATTTTGAATTGAACTCGAGTGGACTCGGGAATAAGTCCGAGTCCTAAAAAAAAAAAAATGTTCGAGTACGAGTCAATTCCGAGTCCAAATGCACACGAGTCCATGACAAGACCAAGACCATTAAAATATGGTCTCGAGACCGAGTCCGAGACGAGTCTCGAGTACTACAACACTGGGAACTATATTCTCAGAAGGCGAAGCACTGCTACTTGGGCAGAGTGATCTGCCCCCTGATTCTGGTCCACCGGGGACATGCATTGCTCTGAGAGACAACAGTTTCCTCTGTGACCACAGGAGGGTCACTCTGATGTGCTAGTCTGGATAGAGGGTGTAGACAACATGAAACGAATCCCCATAATGCATTGCAATGCTCAGCTCCGCAGGCCACTCCCACTACTCCGCCCATCAATGGACACTAGAGTTGAGCTCCACTCTACGCTACCGCCTGGAAATCATTTCGCACAAAGAAATCCAATAATGCGTGCTAATATAATATGACGACGTAAAAGCGTCGAGGTGGCGTCCGTGCCATCCGAACAATGGATTGGCGTGATTCTATATGGGCTTCAGACAATCGGCACACTTACTCTGCCGTGTAATTTTACATGTAAAATGCAGCCGAAACTTGGAGCGTTTTGTCTTCGGCGTCTTCATTAATCCCCTATCAGACGATCCAGGAGTCTCCCGCATATTGATAACGGCCTGCAAATTAGTTCAAATCTCGAGTGAGTGAGCAAGAGTCCAAACCGTATAGTGCGCACACGAGGAAGAGGGAGAGAGCGAGAGTCTTTGCGTGTGTGCGCCTCATGACACAGAGACTCAGGCACCGAAATTTTCGTTCTTATTCGGTCTGGTTATTACCGTTTATGTCGGAACCGGTTCCCTATTGGCATCGCGTTTCGGTACCCAACTCTATCCATAATACCTCCGTCTGCGCATTCACTACCTTCGTCCTTATTTTCAAAAAGTTTCTGCCGGTGATATCAATCGCACTGCCAGTGATCTGTGATTGGTCTGTTAGCACAATAGGCCCAACCCCCTATGAGCGGGTTTGAAAGGGTGGGAACTAGTGCTTGTAGTCTTTACAGAAATCCCCCTTGAACTCTTCCTCCTACAATGTCGTAAAATGATGATAGGAGGAAGTGAAAAAGGTAAATAGCGGATTTCTCTCGTCTCTGGGGAAAATGAGAGAGTGTGGCACGACCATTCAATAGTATGACTGGATTTCTAACAATGGAAATCTTAATGCAAATGGGTGGAGTGTCCCTTTAAAGTTGTTGTTATATATTTGTAACGTTAGATATTCAAGGTAAATTGAAACCCAATGCTTACATTTAAAATTATAGTCTGGCACTTTCTCTCAAAAAATACAGTCGACGAGGTTTGAAAACCACTGGCCTAATTACAATGCTAAGTATAGAGGTCATCTTTAAATTTTTCATTTTTTCATCCTGTACAGAAAATGACAATGTGATTGTGTTGATTCTGAATGTGATTCTGAAAAGGTCACCAGTGTGTTTAAAATGTGTGTAGACTTATTAGAACTATAGATATTCTGCACACAGTAAAAATAATGTAGCATGCATTAACTAACTGAAAGAAATGTCTCCATGTCAAAGGTGGTTCTCTGAATCTGCTCGCTGGCTGGTGCTGAATGGCCGTTCTGAGGAGGCACTGAAGAATCTCCACCACGTAGCTAAAATCAACGGCAAGCCCGAGAAGGCAGAAAAGATCACGTTAGAGGTTTCACATCAGCTTTTCATATCTGTCATAGTTAAACACTATACTTATCGAAAGTGTAGGGTTGTTTTTTAAATTATATTTACCGGTATTCATGTGCTACATTTTCACGAGTCATCATTACTCCAGTCTTGAGGGTCAAAAATAATCTATAAATCATTCTAATATGCTGATTTGGTGCTTTTACTGTTTTCTATTATTATTATTATTTCAGTTGGAAAAGGTTGTCCTGTTTAGAATTCTTTTTTCAGGATTCTTTGATGAATATAAAGTTAATATTTATTTATTATAATAGTCATAACAATGTGCGTATTTACTGTCACTTTTGTTCAATTTAATACATCCTTATGAACCCAAACTTTTGAACAGCAGTGTATGTGTTTCATGTATGCTGATGTTTAGGTGCTGGAGACACACATGCAAAAAGAAGTTCAGTCTAGTAAGAAAGTGTATACTGCACTTGATCTCCTGAGAACACCAAACATGAGGAAGATATCCATGTGCCTTATGATCGTCTGGTAAGAATCAATTTTATCATGTCAATGTTTCAATGTATGCAATGTCTGTGGTTACGCCTCTTCTTTTATGTATAAATATAAACACATAGATATACATTAAGTGTACAAAAATCAATAATAAACATGACTACTGTAATTCCTAACAGGTTTTCAACTAGCTTTGCATATTATGGACTGGCCATGGACCTGCAGAAGTTTGGGGTGAACATATATCTAATGCAGATCATCTTTGGGGCGGTAGATTTTCCCGCTAAACTGATTGCTCTTCTTATGTTGAGCTTTCTGGGCCGACGTTTGACCCAAGGCTTGTGTCTCCTTGTGTCAGCATCTGTAATATTTGCCAACATTTTTGTTCCTAAAGGTAAGACAATAGCTTTATTCTATTATGATACGCTACAATCATTTACCTAATTAAACGGCTAATCCCGTAAAGTGAAGACAGATTTTATAAATGATAATAATACAATTTAATATAAACCCTGCTCCTGGAGGGATACCTTGCTACTGGCTTCAGTTCCAATCCTGCTCAGACATAGTTGGATTCAAGTAATCCTGAGCAAGAATTGTGTAATAAAATATCCAAAAATCTATTGCACAGTGTGATATATTTCCTGCAGTTGTGTACTTACAGTTTTCCAAAAGTCTGTTTCAGAGATAATCCAATTTTAATTAAGTGGCCGTCCTGGAAAAAATGTCGCCTGTCAATGACGCAATTTCCGCACTATCCTCGGTTTCCTTTCAAACTGCCATAGCCATGACGTAACCATGGCGACAGACGTGGACAACTGTGTACTGCGTAATGTAGCGGCACAAAGTTCTTGTTTCTTTCAAACAGACCATACTTTGGGACAAACAAGGAGAACTAAAATGAGGATGCTAGTTTTGTATAGCAAACAAACTAACACTTAGTATAACATTATAACTTTCAATACACAGTAAATGCTGTTTATTGTCATAGTGTAACGTTAGAGCAAGTGAAGCAGAGCTGCGTTACCTCATAAGTTTAATTCGTCTAATAAACTGACCTGTGTGAGTATCCAACACTTGCGGGGAGTTCGGTAGAATTAAATGTCCTCATTCCTTTATATCCACAGGACTCTCTTTAGCAATCACAACCTGCTTCATACCACTGTAATGTTAAAAACATGAATGTTTGCACTCATCCATAAACATTATTAGATCCATCAGCTTGACAGCAAGTCCTGCGCCTTTGTTATTGTTGGAAACTACGCCCTCTTGTGGCCAAAAAACCCCCTACATATTGTGCAAAAATTCAGAAAGTGCAAATCCAGAAAAAATCAAGTCCATTTTTATTAGTTCTCAAGAAACAAGATTTGGCAAAAAGTTTTGTTAAATGTCTTATGTCATGTGATAACACAAGCTAGAATATCACACACAGGTGTGTCTAATCTTGTACTGACGGCTAATGAAGCTGTTTGTCATTGCAGATATGCAGTTCACAAGGACAGTGCTTGCCGTTCTTGGGAAGGGCTTCATGTCATCGTCCTTTACTTGTGTCTACCTATTTACTGGAGAGCTTTACCCTACTGTCATCAGGTCTGAAGCATCCAAATGTTATAGTTTTGTTTAAACCATTAAGCTAATTGCAACTACAGTACGTACAATAAAGTAACATGGTATCTTGCACAGCATTATAGCATTGCATATGAATATATTAGGCTATTCATTCAGTGTCATGTTAGTGTTGTAGGCTACAGTATGGATATTATAGTCCTAAATATAAGTGACACAGTATAGTAAAATCGTCTTGGTTTACAAACAAGCACAAGTCCTGAAAAGTAAAACCAAAGTGTCTCGATCGCCCCCTGGTGGTTGGTCCCAGTACATGTCATGAACCTGCCCTCCTCATGAAGTCTAATGGGATGCGATGGAAACTAAACAATCAAATTACACTTCAAATAATTTTTTTATCAAAGAGGTTTTCTGCCACGTTCGTTTTTTGTTTAGTTTTTATAATTTACTATAATTTAATTTACTGATAATTTACTCACCCCCATGTCATCCAAGATGTCCACGTCTTTCTTTCTTCAGTCGAAAAGAAATTAAGGTTTTTGATGAAAACATTTCAGGATTTTTCTCCATATAATAGACTTCATTCAGTGCCAAATGGTTCAATTGAATAAACTGAATTTATATTGCGCTTTTCTCGAACTCAGAGTCTCTTTACGGGGCAGGTGAATAAGCAAAAAACAACACATAGAGAGATGGGAGGGGCGTGGGGCTACGGATCCAGAGCCTGGAAGCACCAAAACTGTGGAGCTTGGACTTGTGGATGCAGAAGAGATCGGCTGAGGTGGATCTGAGGGACTGTTAGGGTTGGTAGGGGAAGAGGAGGTCAGTGAGGTATGAGGGAGCCAAGTGGTGGATGGCTTTGTAGGTAAGGACCAGGATTTTGTATGTGATCTGGTGGGAACGGGACGCCAGTGTAGTTGTTTTAGGACTGGAGTGATGTGGTGCCAGGATTTGGAGAGGGTGATGAGTTGGGCAGGTGCATTCTGAACCAGTTGGAGTCTTTTCATGTAGTTTGAGCTGATGCCAAGGAGTAGTGAGTTGCAGTAGTCCAGTCCTGGCTGCTAAACTATGGTTGAAGATCCGCTCAGGAGTCTTGTCAGTCGCTCATATTCCCAACTGTAAATTTACTGATTCTTGTGATGATTTTGAGCCCCTTTGTGTACTCGTGTAGGAGGTTGGTGTGTCAGTTTTACATATTGTAAATCATACAAATTGGTTGTGATTTTTTTTTTGAAATAATTGTCATAAATAAAAATGTGAAAATCCATACTTTGAATACCATAATTTGATTTTCAGTTTTAGATGTCAATGGTTAATTTGTTTTAATAATAAAAAAAACTAAATGCCACATAAAAATGCAGTTCACCATTCCGTGTCTAACCCTACGCCCCCGCCTCCTCAGAGAAATCACCTTCCGCAACCTTAAATCTATTGATCATCATCTCACAGATCTGCTCTCCACCTGGACTCAGCCCTCTTCTCACCTGATGATCTCACAAACCACCTCAACTCCGCTTTGTGTACCTCCCTTAACACTCTGACCCCCTCAAAACAAAAACTGTCACTTTTAACAACTCGTCACCCTGGTGCACACCTGCACTGGCAAACTGGCCGCCAACTTGAACGCCTGACAAAAAAATCATCGCTCACAGTCCATCATGAAGCCTATAAACTCCACCTCATTGCCTACAAAGATGCCCTCATTGCCGCCAAATCTACATTTTGCTTCGTTTCGCTTGGACGTTTAACGGCGTGTTCATACACGCAGAATCACTCGGACATTTAACGGCGTAGACATATACACGCGGATAGCTCAAAATGCGTATAGATAACACACGCCACTTGACTTGAAAGAGGCGTGTATGTTTACGCAAAACTCATGATGTCATTTTGTCCTTAACCTGATCCTCCATGAGTGCAATCAAGGAGAGGACACAATCACAACTATCGCCTTGCCGGCCTTTGGCCTGCCCGGTTTCTCGCTGACGATTGGTAACAGTTGATAAATTAAACTTTTCCCAAAACCTGTCGGGAGTAGGGCTACAACTAGCCTGGATGCCAGCCCGAACTCCGCCCACAATATTTTTTGGTCAGGAAGTTGAGTCCCGGTCTGGACTCGATCCATTGAGGAGTAATTATGATCAGGCAAGAAATGAACGGGCCAATCAAATTGCCAGGGCGGGCTTTATACGATGATGGACAGATGATCTGCAGGGACGTAATCATCACGTTATCAAAGAGCGCTTGTCAGAGATGACTGCAGCTGGAGAATTGAGATGTATAGATTCTGTTGTAAAATAAATCGACAGCGCATTAATTTTAATAGACAAACAGAGAACTGCAATCCAGGCATTTGTCGATCGGAAAGATATTTTTGGCGTCCTTCCTACATGATTCGGGAAAAGTGTAACTTATCAGCTGGCTCTGACGGTCGCTAAGAAGATGGGACGTAATGAAAAGCCTGTGGTCGTTGTGGTTTCTCCTTTTGTCGCACTCATGGAGAAGTACGTAAAAGAAGTAACACTCGTTATTTAACTTCTAAAATAAATAAAGTAGGCTACGTTCTGTATTTGAAAACTGCGATATGCAAAGGAGTTGACTTATGCGTTGCTCTGATTGGTTGGTAGGTCTACCGACTATCCAATTGAGTGCAGAGGTTTTTTTTGTCCTGGTTCGGTTACGACACGCCTCATAATCAAAGCCCAATGGAGGAGTTTCAGACTCTTTCAGATTCTTTCTTGAATATGAGTATGACGAAGTCAGGCTAGGCTACAACATCACCTCTATTGAAAATGTTTAACAAACACTCTTCTTGTTCTGGCTTCAGTTGCAAAAGCCGGTAACTTTCTCCACAACAGAGCGAATTGCATCCCGTATCTCCATATCCACGGTCGTTTTCGATTCCCCTAACCTAAAATACAATCTTAAACTCGGCTCTCAGCCCGCCCTCTGTTTGTTAATTGGCCTGCTTGTTTTCAGGCCGGAGGAAAACTGAGAGATAGATCGCCATCTCAGACTGAGTACAGAAGCGAACTGAAATTGGGCAGAAGTACGAAGGCTAACTCCCTACACCACTCCCTCTGATAAATTACAGGCTTTTTTGTACATTTATCTCGCCCAACCAGACATTGGTGGGTGGAGTTAGTGTAAATAGCTTCTACCAACAAGGAGGACTATTTGCACTTGGTGTAAATAAACACTCCGAAATTGAATTTCATTGTGTTTGTTGAGCGACAAAGCACCAAAGCATGCCTCAGGCAGCCTCTTCATTGTTACTCCAGTTCTCATGTTTGTTCCACAGGCAGACTGGCATGGGCTTTGTCTCCACTATGTCCAGAATAGGATCCATGGCCGCCCCTGCAGTCCTGATCTTGGATGAGATCATGCCGGCTCTGCCTAGCATTATATACGGGGGATCCGCTGTAATTGCTGGTTTAATAGCCTTTTTGCTCCCAGAAACCCTCAACATTCCTCTGCCTGATACCGTGGAGGATGTAGAGGAGAAAAGGTAATGCCTGGTATTCAAATGATCAGTCTCATTAATAAATCAGCTTCACAACTTCGTATAACATTGTACTGCACATTTCACTCATACAGGGAAAAGCAAAATCTTAAAGAACAGACACAGAGTGAATCGCTGGCCTTACAGGACATCAAACAAGATGGAGGAGAATATGAAGAGAACAAGTCTACTCACCTCCATCCACTGTCAGAGAATCCAGTTCAAATAAAGGAATAGTTATTACACACTGAGACAAACATTCAGAGACTGTTGATGTCGGCTGTCTCAATCTAGACCAATAAATGGAAATTGGGAATGAATTTCTGATTGAAAGCAGCTGATTCCTTTAAAAGTGAAGTGATGTATACATTACATAATGCACTCATTGTTATTCTCCAAAAGTGCATATAATAGGTCATTTATGTGACAATAGCAATGTATTGTGTGATAAACAGACTGAAATTTGAGTCATTTTTCACCTGATAATCTTCAACTGTCTTCGTTTTTTCCCTTTCATGACATTGTTGAAAAATCAGTTGAAGTTAATGCGTAATTGCAGAGATTGATTTTGTTCAGATTTTTAAAGGCACGGCTAAGTGAGAAGTCTTATGTTATTATACAGTAAAGCAATTATGCTCAGTAATACCTTCTGGATGATTATTTAAAATGTGAGTAATGAAGGATCTGCAGTCATTTAATTATGTGAAACTTGTGATGCAGAATGATTCTGCTTTTATTGTATTGTAACTAAATGTTGGTTTACAATAAAGCTCAGTTCATTAGCCCATGTATTATCATGAACTAAAATTGAGCCACACTTGTAGGTTGGTGCTAATTTATATATATATATATATATATATATATATATACAGTATATATATATATATTATTAATTTATGTTAATTCATAATACATTAACTAGTATTATACTATGAGGCTGTTAAATGCTTGAATCTGATTCTAAGGTGTGCAAATATTTAAAGTAGTTCCAGGCAGGTCTCGCCCACATTACAGTTCCATATATCACTTCGCCAAATGATTTCAGTAATTTCGAAGGTCCTTACAACTGACAGCAGCAAAATAACAAACCACACCCCAACAACACCGACCAAGCAAATAAATAGTAAACAATAGGATAAAAAACAAATTATCTACCCCAAAAATACGATTTTGGTACGATCCATTTGACGTAGGGTGTCTTGGGGATTCGTAAATGACAATGGGTGTCGGGACGCAAGATTCGATCGTATCATCTCGTATAGTGTGTCATAGTGGGGCGACAACCTACGTCGCGTCTGCGTTGCTTCACGACATCACTACAAAATACTAGCATGTTTAATTTTTTTTACACACGCAAATCAACCAGTTCACTCGCTCACACGCCACACTGTGTATTTCCCACGCTGAAAAGGCAATGCCGAGCAATCCAGGAAGGTGTCCATTGTTGGGTTTTCTTTCTTTTTTTACTTTTTTCTGAACACAGGACAGCCAATTCAACTCTCACCGCTTCATCCATTGTTTGTTTACGTTCGTTTCCGGAAGTCGCTCGCTACTAGTTTCGCCTTCTCGATGACATCACGCACACCGTTAAAGACGGCATGCGATGACTGGTCAGGAAGCAACGTGTAGACTGACATGTGTCTTGTCCACGACACGACAAGATTTTAGGAGTCAAAATCGCGTAATCTCACACAGTGACTATTGTAACAGACAAAAAAAATCGTGTAATCTGAACCAGGCATAACACACTAAACCTCCTAGCATCCCTCATGTTTCCCACCTGCACACCAACACATCAGCAATCACCTAATTACATCAGCACCTGCACCATCAGCACTCCCTATAAAGAGACACGTCTCCTGCACTCCCTTGTCTGGTTTTGTCGATCCACAAAGAACACTTGCCCGACTCCTTGCCCTTCATCAGTTACTGCTCACCTGCTTCCATCGTTGCGATCACTTACTTCTGCAAATAAACCTGTTGATTACTTTACCTGTGTGAATCCTTCTATTTCATGACAGAAGATCAGACCCTAAACATAAAGTATGGGCATTTCACACATCCATCAAAACCCAACAGATCGTCAGATAAACTGTTTCCAGGATGGCTGCCCGATCGAAGAATGTGAAAGAGTTCCTAGAAATTTCACACCAGGTCAACTGGACTGATTACATCCTAAAGAACGAGCTTATGCTTGGACTGGACAATCCTCTGCACCAGCCAGCTTCAACCAGATTCATTCGTACAATACCTGGATCATGTGCTGTTGAGCGGTTGATGACATCACCACTCAACCACCATCACCAGCCATCATGTCATGCCTCAAGCCTGAGCTTCATCATGTGACGTCATGCCTATCAAGCCTGAGCTTCGTCACGTGACGTCATGCCGGTCAAGCCTGAGATTCTTCACGTCATACCTGCCGAGCCAGAGTCTGTTCACACCATGTCAGCCGCGCTTGTGTCTTCGGACAACATGGCCGCTACCACGCCTGAGAATTCGCCGCTATTCCCTGAGCCCGCATCCCACGAGTCAGCTGCAGAATCTCGTCCCGCAGAGGAGAACGCCGCCCTTCCAGAGACTCGCCCCGTCGAGGAGACCGCCACCATTCCAGAGTCTCATTCCCTTGAGGAGACCACCGCCCTTCCAGAGTTTCGCCCCGTCGACGAGACCGCCGCCTTTCCAGACTCTCGTCCCGTCGAGGAGACCGCCGCCCTTCCAGAGTCTCGTCCCAGCGAGGAGACCGCCACCCTTCCAGAGTCTCATCCCGTCGAGGAGACCGCCGCCCTTCCAGAGTCTCGTCCCAGCGAGGAGACCGCCACCCTTCCAGAGTCTCATCCCGTCGAGGAGACCGCCGCCCTTCCAGAGTCTTGTCCCGTCGAGGGGACCGCCGCCCTTCCAGAGTCTCGCCCCCTCGAGGAGACCGACGGCATTCCAGAGTCTCGTCCCGTCGAGGAGACCGCCGCCCTTCCAGAGTCTCGTTCCCTCGAGGAGACCTTCGCCCTTCCAGAGTCTCGTCCCGTCGAGGAGACCGCCGCCCTTCCAGAGTCTCGCCCCGTCGAGGAGACCGCCGCCCTTCCAGAGTCTCACCCCCTCGAGGAGACCTCCGCCCTTCCAGAGTCTCGTCCCGTCGAGGAGACCGCCGCCATTCCAGAGTCTCGTCCCGTCGAGGAGACCGCCGCCCTTCCAGAGTCTCGCCCCGTCGAGGAGACCGCCGCCCTTCCAGAGTCTCGCCCCGTCGAGGAGACCGCCGCCCTTCCAGAGTCTCGTCCCGTCGAGGAGACCGCCGCCCTTCCAGAGTCTCGTCCCGTCGAGGAGACCGCCGCCCTTCCAGAGTCTCATCCCGTCGAGGAGACCGCCGCCCTTCCAGAGTCTCATCCCGTCGAGGAGACCGCTGCCCTTCCAGAGTCTCATCCCGTCGAGGAGACTGCCGCCCTTCCAGAGTCTCATCCCGTCGAGGAGACCGCTGCCCTTCCAGAGTCTCATCCCGTCGAGGAGACCGCTGCCCTTCCAGAGTCTCGTCCCGTCGAGGAGACCGCCGCCCTTCCAGAGTCTCATCCCGTCGAGGAGACCGCTGCCCTTCCAGAGTCTCGCCCCATCGAGACCGCCGCCCTTCCAGAGTCTCGCCCCGTCCAGGAGACTGCTGCCCTTCCAGAGTCTCGCCCTGTTGAGGAGACCGCCGCCCTTCCAGAGTCTCGCCCCGTCAAGGAGATCGCCGACCTTCCAGAGTCTCGTCCCGTCGAGGAGACCGCCGACCTTCCAGAGTCTCGTCCCGTCGAGGAGACCGCCGCCCTTCCAGAGTCTCGCCCCGTCGAGGAGACCGCTGCCCTTCCAGAGTCTCGTCCCGTCGAGGAGACCGCCGCCCTTCCAGAGTCTCGTCCCGTCGAGGAGACCGCCGCCCTTCCAGAGTCTCATCCCGTCGAGGAGACCGCTGCCCTTCCAGAGTCTCATCCCGTCGAGGAGAACGCTGCCCTTTCAGAGTCTCACCCCGTCGAGGAGACCGCTGCCCTTCCAGAGTCTCGCCCCATCGAGACCGCCGCCCTTCCAGAGTCTCGTCCCGTCGAGGAGACCTCCGCCCTTCCAGAGTCTCGTCCCGTCGAGGAGACCGCCGCCCTTCCAGAGTCTCACCCCGTCGAGGAGACCGCTGCCCTTCCAGAGTCTCATCCCGTCGAGGAGACCGCTGCCCTTCCAGGGTCTCATCCCGTCGAGGAGACCGCCGCCCTTCCAGAGTCTCACCCCGTCGAGGAGACCGCTGCCCTTCCAGAGTCTCATCCCGTCGAGGAGACCGCTGCCCTTCCAGAGTCTCATCCCGTCGAGGAGACCGCTGCCCTTCCAGAGTCTCATCCCGTCGAGGAGAACGCTGCCCTTTCAGAGTCTCACCCCGTCGAGGAGACCGCTGCCCTTCCAGAGTCTCGCCCCATCGAGACCGCCGCCCTTCCAGAGTCTCGTCCCGTCGAGGAGACCGCTGCCCTTCCAGAGTCTCATCCCGTCGAGGAGACCGCTGCCCTTCCAGGGTCTCATCCCGTCGAGGAGACCTCCGCCCTTCCAGAGTCTCGTCCCGTCGAGGAGACCGCCGCCCTTCCAGAGTCTCACCCCGTCGAGGAGACCGCTGCCCTTCCAGAGTCTCATCCCGTCGAGGAGACCGCTGCCCTTCCAGGGTCTCATCCCGTCGAGGAGACCTCCGCCCTTCCAGAGTCTCGCCCCGTCGAGGAGACCGCTGCCCTTCCAGAGGGCATTTTTTGTCTAATGTGGTGTTTTCAATATGCTATATGTGTAAATTCATAAGTGGACAGCATTACTCAGTATTTTCTGCTTAAAACAGCAGTGAACCAAAGACATTCTCAAAAACATGAAATCGCTGGTGTTTCTGATGTCCAAACGACCTTGTAACCAATCAGATCAACGTGTGATCGTCAACCAGTGGATCTCTGAGCTGAGTGAGTGAGTGGAGGTGGGGCTATTTTAAGGCATGAAGAAAGAAAAGAAAAAACAATATGTAACTGAGATGATCTGAGTTTTAGGGGATACAATTATTGACTGCAGGGGGACTTTAAATAAGGTTTGACTTCCAAATGGATTACATGACAATGATTTAGACTAAAGGACTAAAACCAGGTAGTTATTTTAAGAATCAAAATTTTACAGTTAATTAAATTGTAATCAACTAGAAATATAAATTAACGCCAGGGCTACCTTATTTTTTTTAACACTATTTAGCCTATTTTGAAGCCAAGAAAATACATATAGTGTGTGTAGCCTATAAGGTACAAAGTGACCATTATGAATGATAGTGTGTTGATTGTTTCTCTGTAAATAGAGTTGCAAAAATCCTCTGTGAGAGATTGAGAGAGAGGTTTATGAGGGTTGGCAAAACAAACATTAAACTGATGTCCATGGTTTAAGTTGATATAGTGCGAAAACATATTAGTTATAAGAAGCTCTTGCAACATTTAATTAGGAAATTATAGTATGAACTGAAATTCTTAAACACATTTTTTTTTCAGGCGGCCTTTGAATGAGATGAAAATGATAATTTTGTCCATACGAGCTGAGTGTCATCTTTCATTTTACTGCTGGCTATCGCGTCATTTGTCTTTCAGTTCTTGTCTAGTACTGTAGGTTTAAGTTCACCTGATAACATTAACCCAACCCACATGCGCGAGACTGAGTGAGTTAGTGGAGAAACCGGTAAGACTCAAAACGTCATGTCACAAACACGCTGTCTTACATTACGTATTCATTCTTCATGAACAACAACATTACGAAGGTAAGTTACATTGTCTCTCATATAGATATGCTATTTATGTTAGTCGAGGTTTTATTTCATTAGGACTGTTTTTCATAGACTGACAATGTGACAAACAACAGTAAAACTAGCTGTTAAGTTTCATATCAAATGTAGCCTTGAGTACTATAGTAGTCTGTTTGTAAGGATAATTGGGGATATTATTAGATTTTATTCGTCGTCGTAATATTAGAACAAACACGAAGCGTACAGAAATATAGAATGAAATATATCGACCTGAAAGTCTCCAGTTGAATTAGACTTGGTGGCGCTAATAAAGTTGTTTGGGTTGTAGCTTATTCTATAAACTAGTTTTAGGTGTTGTTTATAATTATATACAAGAGTTGTATGCTATTGTGCACTGTTCATATCGCCACGTTATTTCCGCTTAGAAATTTACAGGCTATTTGTATGAGAAATATTACCGTTTTAACGAAAGGGGGCGCTATAATAACAGTGACAAACATGACCCTATGCCTGTAAACTTTGTCCATGGAAGGAACAAGAAATACTGGTAAAAACTGAGAACAGTATAATTGTTTCATAACTTATGAACTTAAAAACTAAACCCTGATAACATTTTTTATTTGTATTGTCCATTAAGGTAGTTGTCCAACATTGTTGTGAAATACTGGTTTTACATTTAATTATATGTGTAGTCTAGTTTTTTGTGATATACCAGCCAATTTTATAATCACTGTTGTCCCAAATGTGAGGTAGGTTAGGGAGTTCAGGGTTTCCCTGAGAAACATTTTATTTCTGATTTGATTTGATGTATTGGTTTATTTAAAAGGGGACAGTGCAATTTCACAAAACGCATGAACAAACATGGTTAAAAAAACAATTTTCTGATCTACATATGTGCATTTTAGGATGTTTTGAAGGCCAAAAAAAATTAGATAACAGCTTTAAAACCATGTCAGTGGGCAGCTGAGCAGCTGATTATTTTTCTCTCCTCATCAGCATCACCCTCTTTTTCTCTTTGTTTTTCTCTTGCCCTGTCTCTTCCCCTCCTAAAGATGAGCTGTGACTGATATAGGCTTTTCATTTTTGTCTGGCAGTGAAGAAACTAAACATGGGGTCAACTGATAAGTGGATTTTTATATGAATATTTTTCTCGGACACGTTTATTCACTGAAAGCTACTAAAGCTAGGTAATTAGTTTATTAAATACATTCAAAACATATACACATTCATTATTGATCTTATGACTAATACAGGGCCGTAGACAGGGCTTTATAATCACAGAGGTCCTAAATTTGAGGTTGGTGCTTCAATTTTTTTGATTTCTCTGATGTGCATTTCAAGACGTTTGAAGACCAAAAAAGAATAAGAAATAGCTTTAAAACCATGTCAGTGGGCAGTAAATTCTCTTCCCCTTCGAAGGCTGAGCTTTTTTTAATGTAATAGCCTAAAAAGGCTACAATTTTTATTATATTCTCAATATGTACACATTCGTTATTACTCTTGTGGCTAAAATGATGAAAAGGTCTTTGTTAATGTTTCTTGTCCCCTCGCAATGACAGTAAACTATTAAATTGCATGAGTCACGTTACAGGCCTATTTATTTCACTTCAAAATGGCGAAATTAGACAAAACTATAGCCTATTAGTTTGCCTGATTATTTTTTGTCATTCGTTTAACATTTATGACCTAAAAAATGTAAATATAAAATGTTAAGTTTAGCCACTTACATCTTTTCTCGCACTTGCCCGTAAACTGAAGCGTCGAGTCGCTCTCCTGAAATTCGCGCTCAGCAGCGTCTGTGAATATAAAGCCCGCCTACTTTGATTTGATTTGTCATCTCAAATATTCTGACATTGACGAGCAGTGACAGACCAATGAGGCTCAGATGAACACGAACACACACACACGACTACATGTCCTCTGTTTTTGACGTGCTCTCTGCTCGCGGCTCGCGCGCTGAATCTGATTATAACAGAACTTAAGGGAACACGAAATTCTGTCGCCCTACGTTTAGGGGGGCTGATGTCATAGGAAATTTATTTCACAAACGATGTTGTTACGAATCCTCACGCTTTTTAAAGTGGGCATACGGAGATCTTTGACATTTCCTAGTGGGTATACGCAAATCCTTGACATTTTCTAGTGGGTATACGGCGTATACCTGCGTATCACGTAGACTACACTACATCAAACACTGAGTTTTTTTACCTTGTTATGTGAAATATTAAAACATGTAACTCAGAAATTCAATAATATTTGCCACTTATGAAAATATGTACAATATAAGTTGTTATTCCCTTGATACACTCACAATATTCATAAATAAAGCTAAATAATTCATATCCTGGAGATTAAGACAGAAGCATCATGGGGGCAGAATGCATTACAAACGGGCCCTCGTCCAACGACAGGTTTTCAAAGGATTATGAACTTTTAATGAATATGTCTTGATGGTTTTCCCCTGTGACCAAGTGGAAATATTTCTCTGCTAAATACGTCATGTTTCTAAGCAACTGTAAGGCAGTGAATACTTGTTAACCCTGTATTTAAATCTTGATGTTTAAATTCTTGGCATTTCTAACACCGTCATGCAAGGTCTAATAATGTATGTTATGCATTATACTTTTTTGCTGCAGATGTCTGTGTCTGATCCACCTGTTCACATACCCGTGCCAAAGCCACGATCAAGATATTTACTCAGAGCATCTGTTGAACAACTGTTTACTGAGAGGTGAGCAGATGGAACAAATGCAGGTCAACCATTGTCTGTAAAGTCTTAATCAAAAAAAAAAAACAAGTATGCCTTAATACTACAAAGAATGGCAACAAAGGATTTGATTTGAATTTTCTATCAGGAGTCTAATCCTAATCCAGGATATCAAATATCAAGTCATCTTTTTTGGAAAGTCAATACACTTACTATACTTGAATATCTTACAGAGATGGCGTTGGTCAGATGCCTTGTCCAGATGTTCAGGTTGATGCACCGATGAACTCTGAAGGTACTTTTTATTATGTGTTTTTTTTTTTTTTGCAACAAGATATCAGTAACATGTTCATCCTATAGTATCAGTCGTCCTCGGTGTTGACCCACAAAACATTATACACTTAAAAAAAAATTGATACTTAAAAAAATCAATTCTTCCTTAAATTGAAAAAGGAAACAATAATATATTATGTAAAGTGGGAATAGAAAGTCAAAACTTTCAAAATATAAAAATTTTTACAATTGAAAATTGAAATTGAAAACACAGTCACAGTAACATACAATATTAAAAGTGGGAGAAAAATCTGAAATATAAATATAAAGCCATAAAATAAAATATTTACATTTAAATGATCTTGTTCAGCAGAAGTAACGCACATCTCAAGCAGTTTATCATAAGTAGAGGTGTTCGATTCTGCGACTCCCACCGTACGTGCCACACTTTCTGTGTAATCCAACACCAATGACTCGAAATGTTAAAGGGATAGTTCACTCAAAATGAAAATTAGCTAGTTGTTAAAATTAGCGAAAATTGTTAGTGGTATATAAACTAGCGATTTCTTTTTACTTATTCTATGCCCTATATACTAGCATTATACGCTAAACAGTTAGAGATAAAACTCTTTACATTCAAATCTCAGAGAACGGTCGACTAGGTATCGATGTTTTATTAGACCAAAGGTTCATTTTGCACCGGAGTTCTCCTTTAACTCATTCTTTACCATTGCGTGGCTTCATTTGTCATGCGAAAACGAAAAAATACATTTCTGTAAATTTTGTATTATTCATCATTTATTATTTTATGCAACTTTAAATGTGTAAATGCATTATTGTCAGCGATCGTTGCAACACGATGTGTATGTGCAGTAGTCTTTCAGAAATCCAAAATGAAACAATAATCAAAAGACAGTAACCAACGTGGAGCAGCTGAAACTGAGGGCTATAAATACACATGCGGACGCCAGGCAATAAATGAGACAATTAAGTAGACACAGGTGCAACACATGAGGGCGAATCAGACACCATGGCAACAGTGGAACTGGGACCAATGAAACTGAACTGAGAACAGTGCAAAACCAAACACACAGTCCAACTCAAGCAAAGCACAAACACAGATCCAAGCTCACAACATCTTGCCGGTTCTTGCATGGCTTGTTAGCCGACATGGCAAGTTTGATTACGTATCAGTGAGTAATGACATCACACAAATCTGTTGTGTTGACAGGATATATTGAGCATGATTCACATGATTAGATTCATGGTGATTTGATTTGTCTATTTTTACTTTCATTGTTTCAGAGCTGAATGGAAATTGTTGAGCATTCCTTCTTTTGGCTTTGGAATGACATAAATGTGTGAGATGACAGAAATGTCACATTTATAATAGTCTGGGTCTCTGTCACTGTGGCTGAAAGGGTTTGGTCACCCAAACATTATTTACTCATGTTGTTCCAAACCTGTATGAGTTTCTTTCATCTGTTGAACACAAAGAAAGATTTTCCCCCTGTGGTGAAAATCAAGGTTTGGTAAGGCAAGTGAGTGAGTGAGTGAGTGAGTGAATGGAGGCGGGGCTAATTTGCATATTCATAGAACCGGGTATATTAAATAAAGCAGGGGTGTTGAGTTACATTCAAGTTATTTTAAGGCATGAAGAATTTTTTTTCAAGGAAAAAATGCTTAAATATGTAATTTTAGTAATCAAATTTGAGTTTTAAGGGATAAAATGATTGACTACAGGGGGACTTTGAAGAGTGTTGGTAACCAGACAGTTGACGTTAGCTATTGAGTATTTGTTTTTCCTACTATGGAAGTCAATGGCTAATGTCAATTGGTTGATTACCAACACTCTTCAAAATATCTTGTGTTCAACAGAAGAAAAAAACAAGGCAAACCCTTATCAAAGTGTGCAAAAGGTACGGAAGCTTGTTTCCGCCACAGAATAAAAAATAAAAAAGGCAATTGTGACTTTTTATCTTACAATTCATTTCAGACTTACAATTTTTTTTCCTCACAACTTTATCTTATGAAGTCACAACGCACAATTTTGACATTATAACATGCAATAGTGAGTTAACACATTTCTGACTTTATATCTTGCAAATGTCAGATAAAAAGTCTCAATTATCTCTTTAATTGTTTTATTAAGCAGAAATTTGTTTTGTTTTTGTTCTCAGTAGAAACGTGTATCAAAAACGATGTTGGTGTGGATGATTCATCTAATCCGTTGCATCCCACGTCTGAACCCCCTGATCTTCAAGCTGTTAAAACCAACTGCAGTGAAACATTGCCTTGGCCAGCATCACTCGCCATCAGTCCCAGTTCAGATCCGGATCCAGCGAAAACCGCTGACTCCATGTCTTCTGACGATTCCACTGTGACGCTCAACTCCTCAAAATCACAGGATGACCTCAATAAGGATGATGTCAATTCTGATAATGCAAGGTGATGTATCGCTACTGTTTCCGTTGGTGAAATGGCATGTTTCTTGATGACGAAAGTTGTCTTTGGTAACTTCTGTTTATATTTTTCCTTGTAGTTTCACAGATCAGTTAATGGACGCTCAAACTGAACTTGGCACCACTGAAGGGATCCATCAAGTTCCTAAATCACAGATCCTTCAGATCAAAACTGACAAATTCAAGAAACCACGGTACATTATGATTACTCCTCAGAAAACAAGCTTCCCTATCATGTCTCATGTGACAATCTCGTGTGCCAACTGCCAATGCAATATATTTAATGCCTAATCAAATAAGAAATTACGTTTTGTGAATTTTTCTATAAAAAAATGTTCAGCATTAGTCCCCCTGTGGTGAAAATCAAGCTTTTAACGTTGTTTATATGTCTATAATACGCTTTAAGACAAACCATCTGTAAGTTCATAAGTCGACAGCATTACGGAGTATTTCCTGCTTAAAACTGAATCAAAGACAGTCTCAAAAACACGGTTTGAAATCGCTGGTGTTTCTGACGTCACAAACGAACTTGTAACCAATCAGATCAACGCGTGATCATCAACCAGTGGATCTGAGTTGCTGTGAGTGGAGGCGGGGCCCATTTGCATATTCATAGAATCGCGTATACTAAATTAGGCAGGGGTGTCGAGTTACATTCAAGCTGGTTTAAAGGGATACTCCACTTTTTTTGGAAATAGGCTAATTTTACCACTCCCCCAGAGTTAAACAGTCGAGTTTTACCATTTTCAAATCCATTTAGCCGATTTTCTGATATTTAGAAGAAAATCAGTAACCAGACAGTTTCTGGTCTCATTGACTTCCATAGTATATATTTTTTCCTACTATGGAAGTCAATGAGACCAGAAACTGTCTGGTTACTGATATTCTTCTAAATATCAAAAAATCATCTGAATACATTCGAAAACGGTAAAACCCAACTGTTTAACTCTGGGGCAGTGGTAAAATGAGTCTATTTCCAAAAAAAGTGGAGTATCCCTTTTAGACATGAAGAATCTTTTTCAAGAAAAAAACGTCTAAATATGTAATTTTGGTGATCAAAGATGAGTTTTAAGGGATGAAAAATGATTGACTACAGGGGGACTTTAAGCACATGTGCAACTAATATAAAAGCAAACTTGACATTACATGTTTTTTTTTTGCAAGATCTTAAAATATGTTGAATTCTTGGTCTGCAGGGCTGCAACCATTCGTGTGAGCAGGAAGAAGAAGACGCTATCAGGCCCGCGCCAGAGAACCAGTGGGTGTGCGGTGACACAATCCAGCTGGCTCGACGTATGGAAGGGACGCAAGTAACTAACTTTACACAATCTCAGAAATCACATGACGCCTTCAAAGAAAAGTCAACTTCCTGTAATTTAGGCCTTTATCCATTTGAAACATTTCAAAATCAACAGCTAATTCAAACAATGCATTTCAAAATAACAATATCAATACTAAATATCAAAATGAAATAATCAAACATCTTTACCAAAAAATAAAGTTAACACAAATGGGCCCTTTCACACCAAACACTTTCAATTTCACAATGGATCTGAGATGATAAAAGCTACTCTTCACCACTGATTTGTTTTGTTTGTTGAATTATCAAAAATCAATCACAAATTTTTGGCATGAGAATTCCCAGATGGTTATTTATCTGTATAATAGAAACTGGTGGTTCAAAAACTGCAATTTCAGTTTTAGAGTCATTCAGTGTTAGAAAATTAGCAACATCTTACCACCTCAAGACAGTTTAACACAGTATATGTCATAATTATCATTTTTTAGGCTTGATATTTTTTTTTCAGAGCAAATACAGCGAAAACAACAGCGGGCCCAAAATAGACCCCTGTGGTACACCACAAGTTAACAGTACAGGAAAAATTCCCAATCTCCACAGAAAGATGGGATTTAAACCAATTAAATCCTACCTTGAATTCCTACACAGTTACTCAACCAATATAGACCATTTCACAAGATGTAAACAACACTGGTCCAGAAGCACTTCCTGTTTCAGTTTATAACTGTTTTCTTTATTTCACATGTAAAGGAAACATCTAAAGATGTTTGTTTAACTTTTTGATTCAGTTTTAAATGTTCTGTTGGTTTTATTTTATCCCAGCTTTTATGTAGTGTTAAAAAACTGAAACAGGAAGTGCTTCTGGACCAGTGTTGTTTACATCTTGTGAAATGGTCAATGGCATCAAAAGCTGCACTGAGGTCCAAAAGGAACAAAATTGCACAGTTACCCGAATCCACAGCCAACAAAAGATCATTCAACACTTTCAGCAAAGCGGACTCTCTACTGTGAAGTTGTCAAACCAGGCTGCAACTTATTCGTATAAGTTATTGATGGAAGCCTTTTCCATTGCTTTTGATAAAAATGGTAATTTTGAAATCGGGCGATAGTTTTGTAAAATATACGGATCTGAACTGGGCTTTTTTGCGGAGTGGATTTACTACTGCGTGTTTCAGGATTGATGCGACAGTGCCTTGAGATAGGCTGCTATTTATAATAGTTAAAACAAAAGGTTCAACTACACCTGACACTTCCCTAAGTATATTTATGGAAAAGCTCCACAAGAAAAGAAGAAATAGGCTCAAACTCTGTTAAGCAGGCCGAACTTGAGTCATTAACTGAGTTCAAATCAAACTTGGGGATACAAGAATGAATACTATTCATTTTATCAACAAAAAACTTTATTTATAACAGATTTTAGGTGTAGCATCAGGAAAAAAAGAGCGACCTGCTATTAAGTAGAGTATAGTATTGGTAGCTCACAATGTTTCATGATTTCATACTTGGAGCTTGACTTTCTTTCAGCCTTCCTCCATTAAAGTCCTTTTTAAGCCCAGGTTGTGTCCTTAATTTAGGTTTCTTAATTTTAAATGGAGCAACTGAGTCCAAAACATTGCCACACAGAGTGTTAAAATAATAAAGTTGATCATCAACAGACATCTCTGACAATGAAGACACAGTAGGGCAAACATCCCTGACAAAAGCATCTTCGAACTGTTTCGATGTAACAGAATGGATTGGACGACTACAGGACTTGACATTAACCTTTGAAGCGTTGAGTACAGTGTTAAACAATACCGGCTTATGATCTGATGGACAGATTTCATCAATCTCTATATTACTGACTGTGAGACCTGCTGAAATGACCAAATCAAGAGTATGGCCTTGTTTATGTGTAGACTCTGTGACCAAGCGAGATAAAAAAAAAACAAAAAAAACAAGAAATTCATTAACCGAAGGATGAGAGGGACAACACGCATGTGTATTAAAATCACCTAGAGTTAATAGTTTGTCATTAAGGTAATAGAGAAGATAAAAATTCCCGCAGAAACATCTTATTATATCAGGGAGGTTGATAAATCAAGGCACAGAAAAAGGCATTCTCTGTAATTATCTACAGTACTTCAACTTCAAAACTGCTGAAATTGTCCACTGATAAGTAGAGCCCGACCGATAAAGGATTTTGAAGACCGATACAAATATTTTTTGGTTTTAAAATCCGATATATCGGCCGATATTTTTTATTTTTATTTTAGAAAGGCGCAACAAAACATTAACAGATTTCCCTAACATTAGTTATTTATGAGTTTTAACTAAAATAATATGATAATGCATTTTAAAACCACTTAACTGTCACCGTCCCACAGGTGGGACGTTTGCCACTATATTTTTAAAACAATAATATCTTAGTAAATACCTTAAATAATATTGACAAACTATATATCATTTGAAAGCTTACAATCTCTAGTTTCCATATTTGGTGACTGATTTTCAAAATATATTACAGAGGAGCCATAATTTATCAATATAAAACAAGAATATTTTCACACTCATAAGGCGTGTTCAGACCTTTATTTTAAAATAGCAGTAAACATGAAAAATCATGAAAAAATGGTAGATACCTCAGTTTGTTTTCATGCCAAAAGTTCAAAAGATAGAATCCATTCAATTATTTTGGAAAAAAAAGGTCTGAAAAGTTTGAAATATCAAGAAAAAAAAATAATAAATTCACCATTTGTGACGTGGCAGCTAGCTATGACTTACATGCGTGTTCTTTGTATGTGTTTCTTAGAGGTTCAATTCATATCAAAATCTGCCAAACTTCCCATACTACTTCTGAATAGGATCTCTACTTCAGAAATTGTATAAAAATTGTGAAAATAATGGTTCATATCACTCAAAACAGGAATGGAAATGCAGGCGCCCTTATATGGGCAGTAATGGAGTCTGATTGTGCCCTAGTGAAAAAGTTTGGTACTGCGCTCAAACAAAATCTTACTGAAAGCTCATTTTTTGAGATATCAACCTAAAATTCGAAACACAACTTGTTCAGATTTTTGGCTTTGATCTTTCTGACATTTTAGAGTAGCCCAGGTTTTGAAAATATATATTTTATGTAAAATATGAATAATTAATATTTTTACATTGTACATTTCCATAAACTCAAACTTCTATAACTTTTTTTCTGTTTCACTTTCTTAATTTATTTCACTTCTACAAAAATCTGCCAAATGTCTTCTTTAAAACAAGACCAATCATATGTCTATATTCCAAAGCATTCTTGAATTACAACCATTTAAGTTCGAAATGTGCATTTTCATGTCTATTCAAAAAAGGGGGGGTGACAGTTAACAGGTTAAAAAGAAGCTTGTTTCTTTTATTCTCACAACAGTACAGACTGATGATAGTGGCATTAGCTAGCTTTGTGGTTAGCTAGTCTATGATGAGCCATAATTTAGCCATGGATAACGTCATACTGCAAATTGTAAAACATTTTCAATATAACAGGCCGAGGAGAGATGATGCGTCTCATTGCTATAACTGTCACACGCTATTAAAGAAATACTTCAGTCACATTGTCAAAAGTTAAAAGGACAGTCAGTCAACTACACTAACAACGTAACGTAACTATTACAAGCTAATTCCGCTTCACTCTCGGCTTATTTAACAGCAGCAAAACTGGACATGATAGTCACAAATTTTGTCGCTTATTTGAGTTGAGAGAACTGATGGGGATGATCTTTTAATTGTTATTCAAGCAATGTATGTCTCGTGACCAACTCAACGAGTGTTGCCAACAGGGACGGTGTAGAGCGCCCTCTGGTGGACAAACTATACAACTCCAACACTCATGACATGATTCAAGCGCGTTTCGTCCGTTTTCATTTTATTTTTGAAATATATATTTATCGGCCATTATAACTGCCGATACCGATAGTTTGGAAAATGCCTAATATCGGCCTGCCGATATATCGGTCTGGCTCTACTGATAATAAACAACCCTTAAAACTGTTCTTAAAAATTGAGGTTGCCGAAGTGTACGAAGCACGAAGATCATATGTAATTAAAGATGGCACATAAACAACACTGCATTTGGTGGACACCCATTGATTATAAGAACGAAAAGAAAGGGCTTTTTTTTTAATTAACAAAATTTGTTTTGCAGGCACAATGTACTGTGGACGACTCTAGATGGCCATCTCATGTCATTGTGGAAAAAACGCACAGTGAGTTGGTTCCTAATGAATACTGGATAAATCAGTTTTTGCCTCTACCCTTTTGTCAATGTAACCAAATGTTCAATGTGCTCCAGGACAAGTTCACAGAATATGTGTTTCATGTAACAAGCATCACCAACATACGGAAGCAGGATCAGGGACACTTCTCCATCTATTTACAGAAGAAGCAGTTTGAATTCATGGCTCATAGTGAGGGTAAGCTGCGTTATGGAGAACTGGAAACTCTGAGCTCAGTGAAGTGAAACATGCCATTTCCTTAATCTGGGTTTGATTCACATTGTTAATATTAGCATCAAGGTCATTGCGTTCTATGTTGTGAATAGCTGTGCAGGACAGCTGGTTAGTGTCTCTCCACGCCACTCGAGGGAGGGAACCGGTCACTACACCCAAACAACACGGACCACTGATCATGAAAGACCCCAGGAAAAAGGTGTACGCTGCTATCTGTGGATACACCCTTTGGATTTACAGCAGCAAAGAGGTGTGGGAACTTGCTTACTAACTTGAAATGTTCAAGAAGAATTTAAAGTCCCCCTGTAGTCAATCTTTTATCCTTTAAAGGGATAGTTCACTTTGAAATTAATGTTTGGTATGTTTTATCTTACCTCAAGGGCATCCAAGATGTAGGTGTCTTTGTTTCCGCAGTATTTTCAATTTTGACATTTTTAGGTCAAACCGTTCGTGTCTGTCAGTCATATAATGGAGGTCTATGGTCACCACCTCAAAGAGCATGCACAGAGAAGTCTAAATTAAACATGATTTAATGACTCGTAAATGCAAGTACACATTGATGGCCTAAGACACGAAACGAGCGGTTTGTGTGCGAAAACGAACAGTATTTATAGCGTTTTTACCTCTTGTAACCACAACCACAAAGCGCCCTCAGATCACTTGGACGTGGCTGAGGTTACAAGAGGTAAAAACGATATAAATACTGTTCGTTTTCGCACACAAACCGCTCGTTTCGTGTCTCAGGCCATCAATGTGTACTTACATTTACGAGTCATTAAATCATGTTTAATTTTGACTTCTCTGTGCATGCTCTTTGAGGTGGTGACCATAGACCTCCATTATATGACTGATAGACACGAACGGTTTGACTTAAAAATGTAAAAATTGAAAATACTGTGTCCTACGGCACCAAAATGACTTTTATGTGACGTCAGCGATTTTTGAGACTGTCTTTGGTTCACTTCAGTATTAAGCAGAAAATACTCGGCGATGCTGTCGAATTTGCACTTAAAGCATATTAAAAACACCACATAGACATATAAACGACATTAAAAGCTGGATTTTCACCACAGGGGGACTTTAAGAGATAAGAGATGATAAGAGTACACCGTATCCGGAGAGTGGAATCCAGATATGAAAGTGGATAGCGTTTATATCCTCATTCCAACGCAACTTTATTGCCGTGGGAAAGAGAGCCGAAGCCGATCACACTTATAAAATACAAATCACCACTTGCATATAACATGAGAGTTTGCATAAACTATAAATTTCGGACATTTTGCAAATTATAAAAGCATTCACAGATCGTTCTGTTCTTTTCTTCACTTGTAACCTATATTCTCCCTCTCTTTACTAAGCAGCTCAAAACTAAAAGAAAACACTAGAAATTACAGTTTTAAAGCACAAAAAAAAAAATCTCTGATTAAATCAACAATATCCAATATTTTATCCGAGTACAAAATCTAGGCTCAGTCGTTCATGATTATTCGTAGCATAACTTCATTACATAATAAATGGAGTGAACTTGAACCCAAAACTAAATAGTTTAAAGTCCCCCTGTTAATAATTGTATCCGTTGAAACTCATCTTTGATCACCAAGATTACATATTTAAACAGTCTTAACAACTTTAAAACATGCTTGTAACTCAGTTCTATGAATATGCAAATGAGCCCCGCCTCCACTCACTCAATGAACGTATATTGACAAGAAGTGAAAGCCAATAGAACGTTCCATTGCAACACCAGCGCCCAGCAGCAGCCCTACGCTTCCGCCAGTTCGGGGTGAAAGCGACTCGGCAGTCATATAATATACATATATTTAGTCCAGTGCAGAGATCATTTTTAGGTTGAAATAATTAGGCCAGGTGATTATTTAACTCACAACAGTTAACTTTATTTAAAAAGAAGTTGCTACTTAACCGGGCTTTTACCCCCACATAACTTGAGACAGGGAAGTTCGAGGATTTAATTCTTATATTCCTCTCTACATTAAGTGTGATAGGTAAGAATAAAGTGATATCAGTTCATAAAGTTATAATAACATAGACCGTTTCCCGGGAGGTAGGCCTACACATAACGTTACTTACAAAAATAAGTTATCAATGAAATAAATGAATTCAGCAAATGTTGTACTAAAATGTAAATGTTTGACAATAAATATATAACAGCAATAGAATAGTACGGAGGCGTATTGCATTCACTTGAAGCAAAAAAATCTACTCTGTTTTTCTGAATTAACGAGTTAATTTTTCATGAGAAAAAAAATTTTGCTTTGTTTTTCTGAATTAACGAGTTAATTTTTCATGAGAAAAAAAAAATTTGCTCTGTTTTTCTGAATTAACGAGTTAATTTTTCATGAGAAAAAAAAATTTGCTCTGTTTTTCTGAATTAATGAGTTAATTTTTCATGAGAAAAAAAATTTTGCTCTGTTTTTCTGAATTTATGAGTTAATTTTTCATGAGAAAAAAAAAATTTTGCTCTGTTTTTCTGAATTAACGAGTTAATTTTTCATGAGAAAAAAAAAATTGCTCTGTTTTTCTGAATTAATGAGTTAATTTTTCATATGAAAAAAAATTTTGCTCTGTTTTTCTGAATTAACGAGTTAATTTTTCATGAAAAAAAAAATTTGCTCTGTTTTTCTGAATTAACGAGTTAATTTTTCATGAGAAAAAAAAAATTGCTCTGTTTTTCTGAATTAATGAGTTAATTTTTAATGGAATTTTTTTTTCTCTGTTTTTCTGAATTAATGAGTTAATTTTTAATGGAATTTTTTTTTCTCTGTTTTTCTAAATTAATGAGTTAATTTTTAATGGATTTTTTTTTTCTCTGTTTTTCTGAATTAATGAGTTAATTCAGAAAAACAGCAAAAATAAATTTTCTCATGAAAAATTAATTCAGAAAAACAGAGCAAAAACTTTTTTTTCTCATGAAAAATTAACTCATTAATTCAGAAAAACAGAGCAAAAAATGTTTTTCTCATGAAAAATTAACTCGTTAATTCAGAAAAACAGAGCAAAAAAAATTCTCATAAAAAAATTAACTCATTAATTCAGAAAAACAGAGCAAATTTTTTTTCTCATGAAAAATTAACTCGTTAATTCAGAAAAACAGAGTAGATTTTTTTTTTCTTCAAGTGAATGCAATACGCCTCCGTAGAATAGCTTTACAGTAAACTGTTTTTTTTTTTTTTTGCAGTACTAGCCTAATGACCGTTAAAGCAAGACTATGTAAAACAAACAAAAAAACACAGCCAATGTCCAAAGTGGCAATTAGTTATGGATAACGGACACAGTGCATCAATGATAATCATGTTTGTAGCATGATCCAGGGGATTAAAACGTCCGAAATATATTTCAGGCCTAGTGGAGTTGGTAACTAATAATAGTAGTAAAAGTGTAAAGTTACATACAATGGAAATACTCACTAATGTAAGAAAAAAAACTACCTCAAAAAACTGTTATCTGTGCTGTTGTCCAGTAACTGTTGGAATTTTCACCCGGATATGGCGGCCGCGCTACCGAAGCGCCATCTAGTGGCTGTTACCAAAAAAGCATCAGAGTTTCGCCTCTTGTTCTTCTATACTCTTCGTCAGAAACACCAGCGATTTCAAACCGTGTTTTTGAGACTGTCTTTGATTCAGTTTTAAGCAGAAAATACTCAGCAATGCTGTCGACTTATGAACGTACACATTAAAAACGCCACATAGACACACAAACAACATTAAAAACTGGATTTTCACCACAGGGGGACTTTAACAACATGACTTTACTTCAACACTTTTAACCAGACAGTTGTTAAAGTTATTATTTAAATGTTATGTACTGTTTGTCAAACTTAAACAAAGCCAGACGGGAAGTTTGCAAATTGAACTTGTTTGAATTAACAGGACTTCAATATAGGTCTTGGCATGATGTTTGTCTCAATGAATATAGCGTCTGTGAAGTCAACAGGGCGTCACAGCTTCACTCTCATCACCCCATACAGGACCTTTAAGTGAGTCTTATATTACAACGTTTTTTTCTATTGCCTCTACACACTTTGTTTACTGTCGGTTCGGTTTGTCCAGTTTCTCCGCAGACTCTGGGAAGGAGGCGACCATGTGGCTGGAGACTCTGAACGACGTGATCCGCGGCGCTCTGACCTACAGCGAGGTGGCTCATCGACTGTGGGCGAGTCCCTGTAATAAAGTGTGCGCTGACTGTGGCGCTGCCAACCCAGAGTGGGCTTCGGTGAACCTGCTGGTGGTCATCTGTGAGGCGTGCGCTGGGGCACATCGATCCATGAGCTGTAACCACTCCAAAGTGCGAGGTCTGAAACTAGATAACAAGGTTTGGACGGAGCCTTTAATTCAGGTGAGTTCTGTCATGTTGCAACAACAAAACGCATCGTCCATGTCTTTATGATGTTAAATGACCGGGTTTATTTCCTCCTCATTTCACAGTGCTCTGAAAAGTTGTTTTTGCCCACATACCTCCAACTTTGTGATTTTGGGTGGGTTTCTTGCATAAACGGCCCACTTCAGTTTTCCCTACAGGATTTCAGTTGCATTTGGATCTGGATTTTTGACTTAACCATTTCACTTTTCTTCCGTCCAGTGATAATTTGAAAAGAAAACGCAATGAAAGCCTATAGCAACGAATGCAACTTTAATTGCGTGGAAAGGGAAATTAAAGGTGCATTGCGCAAGTCTCTGAGTTTTTGCAGAACTACGCCCCCTCTGGCGACAAGCGAAACTGCAACCAGAGTTGTGCGCGCTCATGGACCACACACTCGCACGAGCTGTTCATAACCACACAAATCTTGTGTTACAGTCATAATGTCTTCAGAGGTAATAAAGTTATAAATCTGCAAGTCATTTTAAATATATGAAAGGAAAGGCATTTCAGGGGGAAACGGGGTTGTAGAAAACTTTGGTTTTAGTTTCCATCTATCTCCATGTTGAACTGTTTACTGCATCCACTTATGATTATTATGGAAACACGTTCATGAACAATATAAGTCATTACTTTGTATCCCGTTTGAGTCCTAGAGCAGACTGGAGATCTCTTTATTTGTTGAAAGCTTCCCGATGTTGACTCTCGTCTTATTCCGATGCCTGGCACTAGACAAAAGTCTTATTTTCTTTGTCTTACGTGGAGTTTGCGTTGGGTTTGGAATGAACTACAAGCCGGTCTTTTTGAATCCATCTTTTGTGGAAAGTTGACTAAAGTAGCGTCGCTTGAGTTGTCTTCGCTGATACGGAGAATGGCGGTGAATACACAAACCTGCCAGACATCGCCAGGTGAGCGTGAACGCGCATGACGTCTTGCCCAGTCTCAAATCCGTCCCGAATCCCTCTTATTTATTTCACTGTACAGGATTATAGAGGAAATCGCAGTGATCAGAGAAGGGCTCATTCAGCCCATCAGGCAATCGTTTAACCCTCTGGGGTTGTTTGGCCCAAATGGTCCCGAAGAATTCAAATAAAAAAAAGGTCCGAAATTTGGTTACTTTGTTGGTATATGAACACCCAAAAAAATTGGGGACAGGATGTGAATAGTCTAAGTGGTTGTAAAAAAAATATAGTCACACTTGGGGTGTTCGGGTCCAAATGGACCCGCATGGAAAATGAATGGGAAATTGGCAAAAATGAGTTTTTTGTGCGTACAATCTACAAATCAGCAACGATCTTGAAAAAAAGCACACAACAGTGAATGGGTGAATCCATAAAACATCAAGAGTGCAAAACAGACACATCCACACACACACACTAACACACTTTTATACACTAACACACCAAAAAAATTCAGATTATACATGTGTTTTGCATTTTTAAAATGCTCAGTTTGTCCACCAGATGGCATCCATCTCATTTCAAAAATTGCTTTTATGAGGCCTAGGCTTGACTCTAAAATGAAATACAGCTTTAAAAAATCTATTATATTCAGTGAGGGACAAATTGGTCATATTATTGCATTAATAGTAATTATAAATTTTTTTATTTTTGAAATTTTCTCAAAACACCAAAAAAGAAAAGAAATAATATTATAAAAACAAGTAAAAAGAAAAATCATTATTTTTAAAAAAAATATGATTACCGCCCTTTGGGTCCATTTGGACCCGAACACCCCAAGTGTGACTCTTAAACGAACAACCCCAGAAGGTTAAACATGTAAAACGGGTATTTTTAACATGAAATGTTGCGCAATGCACCTTTAAATGCCACACAATACTTTTTTCATTCCATTGCACTACTTTTTCTTCGTTTTTAATGTAATCATCACCCTAGATGTGATTGACTGCGTTCTCATCTCGCTTCCATACTTTTGCAGAGTATTGCGCTGGCTTTCTAAAACGCGGCACTGAAGAAAAAACTTTTTTAAAACCGTGTTTTTGAGACTGTCTTTGGTTCACTGCAGTTTTAAGGAGAAAATACTTGTGTTGACCTATGAATTTACACGTGGTTTGTCTTGAAGCATTTTAAAACAACACAGACACATAAACAACATTAAAAACTTTTTTTTAACAAAACAATCTAATCAATAAATGTGATTTGATTTGATTGATTGAACCTCTAAACTGGTAAAAATGTGATGTCTTTTAACAGTAGATGTTTTATTTTTCAGTTGTTTATTCTGTACGGAAATAAAGCTGCCAATAGTGTGTGGGGTCACAACATCCCTCCAGCGGAGCAGATCGGACCTGATGTTTCACCCGATCAGAAGGCAGAATTTATTCTAGCCAAGTACCGTAAAGGACTTTACCGCAAAGCTCACCCGCTCGCCGCAAGCCAGAAACTGCTGGACCAGGTCAGAAATCTGATCAAGGCTCCCTGCAATCTTATAAGTTTCAGACCTCTCTCATATTGACCTCTGCATTGTTTCCTGGTGCTCTTCAGAGGTTGCGTGAGGTGGTGTGTGGTCCTGATGTAGAAGAGACGCTGTCTCTGCTGTGCTCCGGGGCCAGAGTTTCGTTCAGCGCCACGGATCCTGAGCTTCAGTCCGCCGTCAGCGTGGCAGAGAGTTCTGGACAGGCACTGCAGACAGAACTACTCCGACACAACGAGTTTGTGGGTTAGTTGAGTCCTGATCGGGGCGAATTAAACTCCTAGTGTATCAGAGAGTGTTTTTTAAACAGCTAACAGTTTTCCATGGCTCATTTTAACCCTTTTTTGAAGCGTTGTGACATTACAGTACGAATTAGGGATGTCCCGATACCACTTTTTCACTTCCGATACCGATACCGATGCCGCACCTTTGGCTTTTGCCGATACCGATATTAGTCCGATATTTTTTTTTTCGTGGTCCGACGTGCCGTATACGGCCCACAGGGTGGTTTATAGGTTTAACTTTGTGAAAGACAAAACAAAACAAACACAAAAGTAAACATAATACATATCTTTGGAAAGCTGAGAAACTCGTGATTCGAACGACGTAAACCATTTTAAGATACAATCAACACAGCGGGCACAATCTGTCTCTTTGTCAGACCACCAACAGCCAAAACAAACCAACACAAACTGGAAGAAACTCACCAATTAGCCATCTGTTAGTCCACATTCCAACAAAAATGGTTTGGTTTCACTGTAAAGCGTCCATACAATCCAATTTGAAGAAGTTTTTAGTCCAAAACAATTGTATATATGAATAAACATCCATGGAATGTAAATAGTAGCATTTCGCGTTAGCCGACAGCGCTATCACAACTTCGACGCACTAATGCTACGTTCACACCGGACGCGAATAGGGCGTCAGGCGCGAATGATTTCAATGTTAAGTCAATGCAAGAAAAATTCCTGCGGCGCGAAGGCGTGGAGCGCGGCGCGGAAGACGCGAATACGCCTCATTCGCGCGTCAAGTTGGCTGAACTTTGGCGTGAATTCGCGCCGCGTTAACCAATCAGGAGCCTAGCTGCTTGCTCACGTGGTGAAGTGTCTGGATGCTTCAATAAATTATTTTGTTAATATGACTAAATGCATGGTGGGATTATGCACAACAAAGCAAATGTTTCATCACTTAAAACATTATTTCTATATGGAGACCTGTTCATTTTGTATTGAATGTTATTCATTCCATATCTAGAAATAGTATTATGTTGTAAAGACAATCAACATATGTGCATAAATTCGTGTCTGGACGTGAGAGAGAGAAAAAAAATCACAGGACAGGTTAATAACTTTTGAAGGCTGGCTCTATTTATTATCAAAACAAAAATAAATGACAGCTAGATTAGATGGATGAGGGGCCGGGCGAGGGTGATCCTCGCTCAGATGCGGGACAACAGGTCATCAAACTGGGCGCGTGACAGGCGGAAGTACCGCTGACAGCGGCCGTCATCCAGCGCAGCTCCTGGAGCGAGCAAATGGTGAAACTCGCCAAACGGTTCGGCTCCGAAGGGTCCGGTGGACACAAATATACGGCGACGATGATCCCCACGCCGCTGTTCTGCTATCCAGAGTAAATACAGAGCGGTAACTCTCTTGATGAATGCTCGGTCGACATAAAAACAATGACCGCCAACGGATTTTGATTCTGACGCGCGTCACGCGCGTAAATTTCGCTTCAAACTTGAAAGGAAGCGCGTCGCTCGCGTCACTCGCGTTGCTTTCTCGCGTAGCTCGCGTTGACTATGTAACGGCCCTTTTACGCGCGCCAGTTTCGCTCTTGACACGCAAAGCGAGAGTGATTCTCTGCGCGCGTGTGCGTAAACACAACAATTATCACGTGACAGGCTGCGCCGCTAAACTGGATATCGCTCATATTTTTTTCTCCCCTCCGATCTCCGATCTAGCGTTCTGGGCCGGTATCGGCGCGATACCGATGCCGTGGATCGGATCGGGACATCCCTAGTACGAATGCACCAAAAAAATTTCATAAAATGTACCTTTCATAACATCCAAATAATTTAAAAAAAAATTTATTGAATATGTCAACTTGTATTTTTATGTTTTTAGAGAAACATTCAAGTGGTGAATCATGACTCCCCGTTTCAATTCAAAATGTGTAGGAAATTAATATATTTACTAGGGCTGTGCAAAAATTAATTGCGATTAATCGCATCCAAAATAAAAGTCTGTGTTTACATAATATATTTGTGTGTGCTGTATATAATTATTTTGTATATATAAATACACACACATGCATGTATATATTTAAGAAAATGTGTTAATCTATATTATATAAATATTTTATATATGAATATGTATTTATATATATATATATATATATATACACAGAATTTAAGCGCAAATAATGCTTAAATATATACATGCATGCATAGGTATTTATATATACAAAATAATTATATACAACACACACTAATATATTTTGTAAACACAGACTTTTATTTTGGATGCGATTAATCACAATTAATTTTTGCACAGCCCTAATATTTACATTGTTCCTAATAAGAATCTCAAAGGGTGTTAATAATTGTGCTGTTACTTAAAATTAATGCTAAAATGCTATTCTTATGATATTCTTTTTTTTTTTCAATGAAAAGGATGTTTTTAATTCATGTTGCTCTGTTTTAAAGAGGCACCTGACTTTGAGCAAATAAAGCCTTCAGAGGAACAGATGGGTAAGTACACTTTTACATTATTGTATTAAGAGTGAAATACATGTTACCCATGGGCGTCGGAACCATTGTCTATGGGTGGGACAAGACCCACCCACTTTTTTAAGACCAATGATATTGGACCTACTCACTTTTTCCATGTCTGAAAAGCGAAGAGACAAATGTGCTGAATTTGAGCACCGTCAATTAATTAATAAAGTCCATTTCCGCTGAATCCCTACATTATATTTCTTAACTGACGAAAATAACCGCCTGTTGTATCCTTCCAGTCAAAAATTGCGTTGCAAACATCAAAAGCTTTAAAGGGGTAGTTCACCCAAAAATGAAAATTAAGTCATTGACTCGTTCCAAGCCTGTTCATCTTCAGGACACAGTTTAAGATATTTTAGATTTAGTCCGAGAGCTTTCTGTCCCTCCATTGGAAATGTGTGTACGGTACACTGTCCTTGTCCAGAAATAAAATAAAGACATCATCAAAGTAGTCATGTGACATCACAATAGTTACAATGTTTTGAAGCATCGAAAATACATTTTGGTCCAAAAATAACACAAACTCTGACTTTATTCAGTCTTCCGGTTCTGTTGTGGATCCGCGTTCAGTGCCGCGGCTGACGTGTGTCTGATGCGTCCGTGTATTCGGGTTCAAAAAATATGGCTGGGCAAAAAATGCAAGTCTTCCTCTGTGTGGAAATCCTTAGACATGTGTGTGAAGATTGTTTTGTACAGCGTGCGTCTCCCTCAGACTGTAACCGAAGCTCAGCCGCACCAGACACACGTCAGCCGCGTCTTACGTCACCGAACGCGGATCCACAACAGAACCGGAAGACGACACAATGCTGAATAAAGTCGGAGTTTGTGTTATTTTTGGACCAAAATGTATTTTCGATGCTTCAAAACATTGTAACTAACCCACTGATGTCACATGACTACTTTGACGGGCTTGGAACGACATGAGGGTGAGTCACTAATGACGTAATTTTCATTTTTGGGTGAACTAACCTTTTAAGTTGTCAGTGCTGGCAAATTAACGGGATAATCCACGGTTAACTGTGCATTTAATGCACGACATGAAGCGGAATTTAGTTTACTTGTTAAATTAAAAGGCCCCAGAATACATGAAATGGCATTACTCCAACAACATTTTTCTGGGGGTAGGACCTACCCACTTTATTTTTGCTTCCGACGCCCATGATTTTACCAATGCAGAATCAGTCTTATGAAGCCACTTTGATTGAAGTAATGACTCTGCTACACAATTTGTGTTATTTCTGTGATTTCCACATGTGTAGAAGAACTCCACGGAAAGCTGGATGAGGAACGTTTCTTGTTCTCGCAGGAGAATGAGTCCGCTGCCTGTGATGTGCTGGACTTGACAGAGGTCATCTCAGTGTTTGACTGCTCTGCAGGGTAAGCTCATGCCACAATATATATATATATTAGTAAATTAAGTCATATAATTTTACACACTGTCTACACGTTAGGACCGCATTAATTCAGGTGTGCTTGATAGCCATGTATTAAACAGGCTATTCCTACGCTATCTCACGACCAATTCATACAAGTGATTCAAAAGTGGCTAATTCGTACGACCTCACTCGTACGACCTCATTTGTCTAAACCCACGTGACAGTTATGTTTAGGGGCGGGGTCAGGGTCGGGTCATTTGCAGTGTTGGGGAAGCTACTCTGAAACTGTAGTTTGACAAGCTACAAGCCAGTGTTGTAGTCGAGACCACCTCACTCGAGTCCGAGTCGACACCGAGACCAGAGAGAGTCGAGTCTGAGTCAAGACCGAGTCCATAGAGAGTCGAGTCCGAGTCGAGTCCGAGACCAGAGACGGTCGAGTCCGAGTCAAGACCGAGTCCATAGAGAGTCGAGTCCGAGTCAAGACCGAGACCAGAGACGGTCGAGTCCGAGTCAAGACCGAGTCCATAGAGAGTCGAGTCCGAGTCGAGTCCGAGACCAGAGACGGTCGAGTCCGAGTCGAGACCGAGACCAGAGACGGTCGAGTCCGAGTCGAGACCGAGACCAGAGACGGTCGAGTCCGAGTCGAGACCGAGACCAGTGAGGGTGGATTACCTAATTTACTTTTATTTACTTAGAGAAATCTTTTTTTTTTTTTTTACTGAATTTACTTAGAGTTTAAAAAATATGATCAGTTTAGGGTAAAAAGGCCACATAGTAGGTGGTGTTAAAAGTAATTTTATGACAATTTGTCATGCGCAGTTGCGCACTAGAAAATCACCAATCACTGGGCGTGTCAATCAATTTGAAGAAATATTTTATTAACATACATTAATAATCATGAAAAATATTTTTAATTGAACTCGAGTGGACTCGGGAATAAGTCCGAGTCCTAAAAAAAAAAAATGTTCGAGTACGAGTCAATTCCGAGTCCAAATGGACACGAGTCCATGACAAGATCAAGACCATTAAAATATGGTCTCGAGACCGAGTCCGAGTCTCGAGTACTACAACACTGCTACAAGCTACTCGTAAGTTAAAGTAGTTAAACTACAGTCAAGCTACTCTTTTGGAAAAGTAGTTAGCTACACTACAAGTTACTATCAAAAAGTAGTTAGCTACATTGAAACTACTTTTGCTTTTTTGAACAACGTATATTATTAATAACTGAATAAGTGTCTGAGGACAGAAGGGGACAACAATACTTTTTGAAATCATAATTTTATTGCATTGTTTTAAACACTAAATGTTTTACTTGTAAAATATTTAGTGTTTAAAACAATGCAATAAAATTATGATTTCGAAAAGTATTGTTTCATTACAGACAACACCCAAATATCTCAGAATGTTTGTCAAATAGCCTACAACATTGCAAGAAAAAAATATACATCCAACGTAAATTGCATGTTAAACATTTTCTCAAAAATACCGATTGAACTTGGATAAATAAGGCCATGGATAATTAACTTTAGTTGTTTCTCCATCCTCCAAATCTTCCGTCACATCTTGCTCCATCATCATGTGTGTGTCAACACACTTCTGTACGTCAGTGAACCGTTAGCCGCAAGATGCGTGATTAAAAAACAGGTGGCGGTAATGGCAAAAAATGAGTTTGTAATCTAAAAAGAAGAAGAATATCCTTGCATCGCGCCGATTCGCACAGACTCGACGACAAACGCAATGTAGCTTTTGCTCGAGCTACACCGCTACTTGCTGCAAAAAGTAGTTAGCTACTGGAAAAGCTACACTGTTTAAAAAGCAACTGAGCTACTGCCAAGCTACTGAAAAATGTAGTTAAGTTAGTAGCATCGCTACTTGTAGTTAACTACTCCCCAACACTGGTCATTCGTACGAATTCATACGAATTGGTTAATTCGTAAAATATGTACGATTTAGCAAATTCGTACGAGTGAGGTCGTACGAATTAGCCACCTCGTAAAATTCGTACGAATTCCAGTGAGATCGGGTTGGCTATTCATATGCTAATATTTGTAGAGCATTGTGTGTAATAGGTTTTGGATGTAACATGTGGATGAACAAGCACGAATCTGAATCGAGTCAGTTATTTTAATGAACAAGGAGAATACTCGGGAGAAAACCAACAAGAAATCTACACATTAAGATTAAATAGACTGAACAAAGAGCTGAGAGGGCTTAAATACACAGACAAGGCAATTAACTGGAACAGAAACGGGTATCTCTAATATATCCACCGATAGACGCCTGATGCCTTCACGGCCAAGTCACAGTTGTGCTGGTGTTCAGAACAGCCCACTTACTTATAATATTTCGTTAATAATGAATTGTTTATAATCCAGAACTATTCTTTGGAGGTTCTTTTATTTATATTTTTCTTATTCTGTAGAGAAGAGTAAATTCCTTTTGTCTTTTATAGGCAAACCCATGAGTTTGAGGTGTTAACTTTGACAGACAGACTGACTTGCTCGGCAGACGAACGAAACGCCCTCCTTGGTCACATGTTGCACATCATGAAGGTAATCTCTTTCCTAGTGGACATACATGAGCAGTTGTTGCTGGTAAATGTGTCGGTATCAGTACAGCAGTGCCCTGCGTGTGTGTGTAGATTTTGCTTGCGGGCGCAGTGGTGGATGACGATCTGGTGGGAGTGTTTGCCGTGTCGAGAGCGTGTTTACGGGAGGGTGCCGCTCTACAGTGTGCTGAGGTGTGGTGCACACTCCAGGCCGGAGAGATGACCATACACACAAAGCAGCACGGATCCAGAGACACCGTGATCCTGGGCGCTCAAACACACTGTCGTCAGTCCCCCCCCCCCCCCCCCCCATCAGTTTATCAAATACTGTCTTTAAAGGAGTAGTTCACTTTAAAAAAAACTTTTGCTGATAATTTACTCACCCCCATGTCATCCAAGATGTCCATGTCTTTCTTTCTGCAGTCGAAAAGAAATTAAGGTTTTTGATGACAACATTCCAGGATTTTCTCCATATAATGGACTTCAATGGGAACCAAACGGTTCAAGGTCCAAATGAGAGTTTCAGTGCTGCTTTAAACGATTCCAGACGATGAATAAGGGTCTTATCAAGTGAAACCATCGGTCGTTTTAAAAATAAATAACAAAGTTTAAGTTTTATAAGCTCAAATGGTCGCCTTGCTCTGTTCTGTGATGCGCGTTCGTGACTCTCCTGTTCGAACTCGTTCATCAAACTGAACAAATCTTTTTTCGAGTCATTTCGTTCATTTTGTGCGTCGAAAAAAGATTCGTATTCATCGTCTGGAATCGTTTAAAGCCCTTTGAACAGTTTGTACTGAAACCCTCATTTGGACCTTGTACCGTTTGGACCCCATTGAAGTCCATTATATGGAGAAAAATCCTGGAATGTTTTTATCAAAACCCTTAATTAGCAAAAGTTTTTTTTTTTTTAAGTGAACTACTCCTTTAATAATGTCTTTATTAAAACTGTTTCTTCTTTGTAGATCTGCAGCAATCAGAGAAATGCATCCTGCTGGAGTTTGCTGAGAGGTCAGTGACAGGCCTTTATGCACTTATGGACTGTGTCTCAAGTCTAGGGTTGCCAACTGTCCTGAATTAGCCGGGACATCCAATATTTTGGGCCTAATTTATTTGTCCCGTACGAGAACTCCCTTTTAAATCGACAGCTACTCTGATCTAACCACGACTGATACAACAGTAACATGACACTTGACACAAATCACACTCGCGCACATCAGACCATACAAATAATAAACTCTAAATTGAGAATTAATTATCTTTTGGGACAAATCATTGTTTGATTTGCGAACAGAATCCTCTGCTGGTTTGATCCGGACTCGCGCTAACGGCAAATCCCTTTCAATGTCCGGCCGGGTTTTGATTTCGGAAAATCAGTTTTGGCGAATTCAAACAACGTGATTATTGTTCAACATCCAGCCATGAAAAAATAATGCATCACGTTACTAGTTCCCTAAAGTAATCTGATTGCGTAACTCAAGTTTCGTGTAGCGCGTAGCAACCCGATATAGTCTGGCTATACTATGAGTAACCTTCTAGCCAAAATAACCTTGAGTTTGGTTACACGTCGTATTTGCCTGAATAACTTACTGAGATGTCTGATATTCCATCTTGTATGCAAAGTAAACGGTGATTACAAGGATTGCAAGGTTCGCTCATTTAATTTCTTTATCAAATTGATGACTAGTCTATTCTTGGGCGATGGTTTAGACGTCAATTAAATATTCACTGACAGCCCAAAGTTTGCCTTAATGTTTTAGCATAGACGTCTAGGCTGTGTTTGGACGGCTATTAGACGTCTTTTAAACGCATAATTGCTCGCCGGGACGGAAGTTCACCTCGTCAACATGACATCATGACTTTTGCGTAAACATATACGCCACTTTCGAGTCAGGTGGCGTGTTATCTCCACGCATTTTGTGCTATCCGCGTGTATGCGTATATGTCTACGCCATTAACGTCCGCGTCATTCCGCGTGTCCGAACACGCAGTCAAATCTCCAGTCATAAATGCCATTAACCCCAGTGACGGTTAAGTTTAGGGACGGGGTTGAGGTAACTCATATATTTATATAACGTTAAGTCAACGGCGTTCATAAACACACTGAAAGGCGATTATGCGTCTTGATAGCACGCCAAAAATGGAAATACGAATTGGCGTGTCATACACACGCTACTTCATGAGATCAGTCTGACCTCGTAAACACTGAAGGCGGTGTTTCTCTCCTGCAGGACGTTACACATGCAGTTTGAGCTGGAGCTCAGCTGTGTGAGGTGGTATGAGCTCGTGAAGAGGGCCATGAGCTCGACGACAGACGGACCGCAGCCTGTAGTAGGATCTGTGCCGGCTGCTGTCGACCGCTGCATATCTCACATCACACAGTACGGTGAGTGACTGACTGGACTTAAGCAACAGTTGAGTATGACAAGATGAAAAACTGCTAATGTAAATGAAGTTGTGAGAGCTTCAGTTTGGCTAGTTTAATGATATCTGCCTTATTCACGGCAGCGCCATCTTTGATTTTTAGTGAGAATGAAAGCGAGGCTGTGAGGGATAGACTTGCATCTCTTCAATGGGCTGTACTGTTATTATTAATGTGTTTTCGGATTGTTCTGCTCATGAAACACTGGAAAAAATATCTTTCCAAGAAATTTCACTTGACAAAAAACTCCTGACAATGTAAGCTGTGGAAAATTGTAAGTAATCTAGCCGCTTTATTCAGCTTTTTACAGCGGATGCCATTGGAAACACGGTAAGTCTATCCCTCACAGCCTCACTTTCATACCTGTCATGGCGCTGCTCTGAGTAAGGTCTATACTCAAGCTCAGGTGCCTCAGGTTGGCTCTGGTGAAGATAAGTCTGCTTCATTGCAATGGATATGTACTTTTAGTGTACTTCAATTCAAAATTTTCTTTTTAAATCTGTACGTGCTGACAATATGAATTAAATAAAAGCTCACTTAAGTGCATCTTGAGTAGACTACAACAAAGCATACTTTTTAAAAGTGTCTCTTAATGTTACATTTTTACTTTTTACATTTTAAATCATTGTTTTAAAGGAACACTCCGACTTTTTGGGACTTTAGCCTATTCACCTTACCCCCCAGAGTTAGATATAGCCATACATACCTTTTTCATCTCCGTGCGTGCTATAAGTCTGTTTCACGCACCCACCGCTAGCCTAGCTTAGCACAAAGACTGGATGTGAATAGTTGCAGCTTTCATACTAATCCAAATGAGTGACAAAATAACGCAAACGTTTTCCTATTTACATGTTGTGGTTTGTATAGTCACAGAGTGTACAAATATCAAGGCCACAGACATCTTTTAACCGTATAAATACTATATTTTCTGAAGGCGAAGCACTGCTACTTGGGCAGAGTGATAACCATCACCTGAGACGCGCCGTGACGAGGAGCAGAGAGTTCGCTCAGTGTTGGAGTAAAGAGTCAGCAATTACTAACGTTAGATAGAAAAGCCTAGTTTATCATGGATGTTTGCTTTATGAGCTGTGACAATAAACAGGGGAGACCAGGTAATACAGTACCATGTTTCATTGATTTCCAACCAAAAACGCACCCAGATTTATATATCACATGAATAAATAATTATTATTACAGAAATCAATATATTTTAAATGCAATTTATTAGGCTAGCTGAGCCAAATGTATTCAACAGTATATCGGATAGAATACGGGGAAAGTAATAGCACAAATTGTTTTTGCACAATGAACTCACAGCCTATCGTACCCTTTTGCACGCTCAAGTTCGTTATTTCCATGGTTATTTCAAATTTAGGCTACTAGGCGCGCCGCGCGCAGGGTGCAAGTTCAACGCGGTGAACGCGCTCGTTTTTTTTCCAAGCGCGTCTGCGCCACATCAAGATAACATACCCTAATCATATAATAGTGTCACTAACGTTACATTAGCTCTGTCTAATGGCACTGTTACAGTAGGTCATCTAAAAACATAACGGAACACTTACCTCAGCCGCAGGTGATCCACTTGTCCTGTCTGTGCTATCGATGGGACGGCCGTATCCTTCAGCACATTATGGTCCGTGTGGCAAATTCCATTTTTTCAAAATAGTCGTCCATTGAAATGTACCGAGCAATGTCCCTTGATAATCTAGGTGTGTTTGAATAAATATCCAGAGTAAGTTAGCCATTTCTTCATCCAGTCAGCGTTTTTAGTTGGAATTCTGTGAAACATGGTATTACCTCCCCTGTTTACTGTCCCAGCTATTTACAATAGAGCGAAAACCCATGACTGTAAACTACGCTTTTACTATTTATAAATTGCTGACTCGAACTCTACAAACACCGAGCGAACTCTCCGCTCCTCACCACGGCGTGTCTCAGGTGATGCGGTTATCACTCCGCCAAAGTAGCAGTGCTTCGCCTTCAGAGAATAGTTCCCAGGTTTTATACGGTTAAAAGATGTCTGTGTCTCATTTGACTTTGTTATTTGTACATTCTGTGACTATACAAATCACAACATGTAAATAGGAAAACTTTTGCGTTATGTTGCCACTCATTTGGATTAGTATGAAAGCTGCAACTATTCACATCCAGTCTTTGTGCTAAGCTAGGCTAGCGGTGGGTGCGTCAAACAGACTTACAGCACGCACGGAGATGAAAAAGGTATGTATGGACTTATCTAACTCTGGGGGGTAAGGTGAATAGGCTAAAGTCCCAAAAAGTCGGAGTGTTCCTAATCTTTTGTTGTGCTTAAAGTCCCCCTGTAGTCAATGAAAAAAAAAATAGTTTAAAAGGATAAAATTATCACCAAAATGACATTTTAAGTTTTTTTTTGTTTTTTTTTGTCTTCGTGCCTTAAAATATCTTGAATGTAACTCGACACCCTTGCCTCATTTAATGACTACGACAAAGCATACTTTTTAAAAGTGTCTCTTAATGTTACATTTTTAAATCATCATTACTTTTTAAATTTTAAATCATTGTTTAAATAATCTTTTATTGTGCTTAAAGTAAGATTATCACCAAAATGACAGTTTAAAGTTGTTTTGTTAATCTTGAATGCAACTCGACCCCCTTGCCTCATTTATTATGTGCGGTTCTATGAATATGCAAATGACTCACTTACTCACTCAGCTCATAGATCCACTGGTTGACGATCACACGTTTGTTTGTGACGTCAGAAACACCAGCGATATCAAACCGTGTGTTTGAGACTGTCTTTGGTTCACTGCAGTTTTAAGCAGAAAGCATGAGTCAACACCAGTGCTGAGTAGTATTTTAAGACAAACCATGTTCAAATTCATATTAAAAACTCCACATAGACCTATAAACAACATTAAAAGCTTTATTTTTATCACACGAGGACTTTAAATACATGACATACAAGTTTCAATATTAAAATATATTTTAGTTTACAATAAATGTGTGTCAGTATATTCGCCAGTACACTTACTAGAGGTAATTATGAATTTACATATGAAGACGCACTAAAATCCTGCTTGATTTAATATTTAGTTTTAATACATAATTTAATATAAGTTTAAACTATAGCACATTGTCATTTTAAATGCAAAAAACATGCAGTTAAGTCTCTGAACACATCAGAAGTGAATGCTTATAGAGTGCTTGAATATTCTGGGCTCATTTCATTAGAAAATTGTTCTGTGAGGTAAATGAAGTAATGAAATCTTTCTTCTGGATAGAAAGTCATAGCTGAATTGACCAATCAGCGTTTTAAAGCTTGAAATATATCCTGAAAGGTTTCATTTTTTTAGAAAACCATCCAATGAGAATGTTTTAAAGCCAGATTTGAGACGAGTTGTGTTGTTTGTTTCAGGGTTGAAGGTGGAGGGCTTGTATCGGCGCTGTGGCATCGCTCCTCAGATCAGCAAGCTGGTCGACGCCCTGCGTGTTTCTCCGAGAGGAACTGTTCTGGGAACAGACGAGTTCTCCATCATAGATGTTTCAGGAGCACTGAAGCAGATCCTACGGCAGGAGATTGAGCTCATACCACAAACACAGAAGCCACACTGGCCGAAAGCTGCAGGTACGTCTGGTGGACATCAAGATCATCACTTCACTAAACCAGTCTAAAATGAGTTTAATGCTGAATGTTATGTGGTGTTCATGAGTTACCGAAGTGACTTTTATTTTGTACATTAGCGTTCTTTTAGTCTCCTTAATTCAAGTGTGTTTTATCTGTACTGATCTTTTGAACACCTATCAAAGCAGAATAGATGTTTGAGATGAGGAAGATCCTTTGGATTATAGCAGACTCAACAGGGAGCATCTTCTGACGTACTGCATTACACATTTGAGGCAGAAAATATGTTGATGGGATGTTGGATGGCATCGTTAGCATCAAGGCAGAGCTCATTATTATGTGCAGTTCAGACGGCCTCATTTATAACCATTGCGTTCGGTCAAAACGGGCCCTGTGAGTGCCGTACGCCACTTCCCACACAGATGATATTATTTATAAAGACAAAATTGACGGGAAAATTTGCGCACCTGCATGTAAACTCAACGTTTTGGCGACACCGATGTGAGGGACTGACGACAGATGAAGGAAAACCACTTTAAATCTTCATTATGAGTCCTTATCATAAATACAGTGCATGTATACAATAACAGTTTAAATGCATAACGTAATGATTAATTTGTTTTACATCTGATATACACATGTGGATTAAATATATGGAGTTCAGCACTTAAATTACATGAAATCATTACAGAGAAGATACAAAAAAAATGTAGATTGTAATAAATAATATTTGTAGTGGATGCGACGCTTTTGAATGGGTGGCATGCTGAGTTTTAATGTTTTGATACAGCGAGGATTGATTATCGCATGATAGTAGCAGAGCATTATTGAATAGTGATATAATATTTTATATATTTTATAATAAAGTTCCCTTGGCCTTTGGGATTAAAATATCCCCACATCATCATCACACACCATTCACCTCGCCTAGAGATTGGCATGGGGTACTTTCCATAAGATCATCTTTCAATGCAAATCAAACCAGCTATTAGGCTAACTGAAGTAAAACCATGCCAATCTCTAGGTGTGGTGGAAGGTGTGTGATGATGTGGGGATATTTTAATCCCAAAGGCCAAGGGAACTTTATCAGGATGCATATTATCCTGGATCCATGAAATAACTGGCTTTTAAAAATAAAAATCTGCCTGACTCTATGGGAATTTAACATTCTTATGCACCCTGTATTTTAAGGAAAAACATTTATTTATTTATGATACATTATTCATTCACAAAGAAAATTGGTGTCCTTAAAGGTCGGAGTTTTCCTCATTTTTCTAATTAAGGCATTAAGATCAATATCCAAAAGATGATTTTTTATTCCTCTTTTTAGGCAACTTTAGCATGGGTGTCCAAACTTATTCACACCACTGTAAATGATTCTTAGCAATGTAAATGTGATGCACATCCGTATCTCATATTTTCCTAATGTCTTGTACCGTTAAATATTGTATCACATGGATGAATGCATATGCAAATATATGCAGATGATGTTATGCACACACAGTAAACAAGGCGTTGTAAGCCCATATATGGTTATTTCGGTGTGGAGACGCATGCACACAATCCTTCGCTGACTGGGATGGATAAAGGGATATTTGCACAGGTTTTATAAATCTGAATATTTTTGGCTTTCAGGTGCATGTGCACTTTTATTAAGGATCTTACAGTTTTATAAATTTATAAATGTTTATCAGAGAAAAGTGGAAAAACATGTACGAATCAACAAAACTGGTAACCTTCTTCAATTCATCACATTAATTTTCAGACACATGAACCATTCAGCTTTGTGAATGTTTTACATTATAGAGACGTTTCAGAGCTGTTATCTTGCCAAAGGGGGGTTACACAAAGTATTAATTGAATCCATATAGTTCAGAAAAAAAGACTTTTATTAAAAAGGTTCGATTTTTGTGAATATTTAGAATGAAAGAAATTGCAGAAATGTTTACACTCAGTCGTGCTGATATTTGTGGAGCCCACGGTAAACTCAAACACTGTTCTGTGTTGATCCACAGCTCTGTCAGATGAGAAGCTCAGACTGCAGACGTACCGCCAACTGCTCACACAGCTTCCTCCCGACAACCACGCGACACTGGCGGCTCTGTGTGGACACCTGCACACGTAGGACATCTCTCAATGTTTGGCTTTAGTGATGAAATGATGCCAGCTATCAATACGCAATATGTAAAACGGTAGCCATGCTTCATCTATATATTCATTTTTATGCTGCGTTATGCTAAAATGCTTTCAACTTTTTCATCAAATGTATCATTTAACCCTATAACTGTATTCTGGACAAATGTGGGCAAAATAGTTTTGATTTATTTTTAAAAAATACTTCCCAACTTGGCTACTTTTCCTAAGTTTGCCTCCTGAACACACACATTTTTATTTATTTTTTATTTTTTGACTCAATTCTACAATGTTAAGTGGGTGAAAAAAACAAACTCCTTTATCTTGTATTTGGGTCAAAAAATGGGCACCCATAGAAATGGATGGGAAAAACTGTAATCAAAATAAGACACCAGGTGACAGCAAAGTCACTTCATCTTTAGGTTTTAGCTTTAAGAACTTATTGGAATGATATTTTAATGTAGTTAAAAAAATAAATAAATAAATAAAAGTACATAGTAATTAATTTACATAGAAAATATGGTACTTTTGAAGTAAATAAATTCAAAAATACCCCCAAAATTGAAAAAAAAAACCACTATAAATGGATAGACTAAACTTTATCGTAGACAGTGATATAACATTTATAATATATTAAAATTAGGATCACACCTGAGTCCTCTGTGCCCACATTTGTCCACAATTACCGGATTAAGGGCTATAAAGTGAATACGGTTTGAGTTTGTTTGTTAAGGGGGAAATGGAACTAAATGAAAGCATTTTAGCATATAACTGCAACATGAAAATGTGGTTAAAATAATTTCTTTATATCGATATTGCAGAAATGTGTAATGTTGTGCAGTGATCTCTAATGTTTGGGTTTTCCGACTGCAAGAATTCCCAGCAACAAAGCAAAACCCAAACTTTTAAATCAATATTTAATGATTAAGCACACCTGTGTCCGCTTAAGGGAACTGATATAGGTGGATATGCTGTGCATTAGATGAAGTATCGGTGACTGATGCGTTGTCTCGTGTCTCTCAGGGTGCAGACGCACAGTCAGGCGAACCGCATGACGGCTCATAATCTGGCCGTGATATTTGTGGTCACGCTGTTCCAGGAGTTTGCCATGAACACAGGCATGGTGCAACTTACCCGAGACCTGATCATGCTCCACATGCAGATCTTCACGGTGAGCACACACACACACACTCAATTTAAACATCTGATTGTGTGCATTACTGATCATGTGATCTGGCATTGTGTGCAGAGTCACGTGGAGACGGATGGAGAAACCATCACTGCTTTGTGAAGAGCAGAACGAGACACTGAGCCACAGAGTGGATTCTGCTTTATTGTAGAGGAGAATTAGACAATACATTTGTATACGTGAATAAATGCACTAAAAAAGCATTTATACAGTCACAATGTGTGTGTGTGTTTCCAGAAGGGCAGAGCTGAACTCTTACATATACAAGAAGCTTTGTCCACGTGAATGCTGGGAATAAAACGGTAAACATTCAAGATGTGAGATTGATAAGCATTTAGTTTCTAGAAGCATCACAATCAACACTGCATCTACTTCTTACACTCTTCCTTAAAACTGACAAAACACAGGATGATTAGAAAAACTTAGAAATACGACAACATCCTTCCTCTACCACTGTATTGGGTTGTGTGAAAATAAACAAAAACACAAACAGACAATAATTCATTTCCTGTTGCACGTGTGCATCATCTCCATCGAGCTGGAGAGATCTCTTCACTCCTGACGCTTTAATATTTGGGCCGCTTTACGTCCACCCTGTACGATAGAAGAGGAAACGCTCATGAACACACACACACACACAGCACATTTAGATCTGATCATAACGGCTACGTCACACTAGTAGAAATAAAACCCATTCACGTGAAGCAGCCCATATCTGACCCACCCGAACGCCACTTCTGAAACACCCGCTTCTGTTTTTTTAAATAAATACTTTTTTTTACTCTCCGAATTATTGGAGCCTTGCAGTTTTGTATGAATCGTGCATTAGTTTTAATGCAGATAAAATGATGCAACATTAAAAATGCTAAAAAGAAATGATGCGATATTAAAAAAATGCAGCCTGACGTGCCATTAGAAACATTATTTCTGCTATTGACCCTTAAGAAGCTTTATCCGCTTCACGAGTCATAGGCTGATCTTGACACTCGCATAAAAAAACTGTGTAAAGCCTGTACAAATACAAGAAAGGGGAATTGTGAAACAAAAATTTACATGCTTGATTTATCTATTAAAATGTTTGCCATTTTGCCAGCCTGAGTTGTTTCCTTTAATTATGTGATGTCATTAGATTTTATTGTCTTGCCTCCAGCCAATCACTAATCATTGTTTCAAATATGGATATATCTGCACTTTCCATCCAAAGTTGTGAATTTAAAGGGTTACTTCACCCAAAACATGAATATTCTGTCAGTATTTACTCACCCTCATGTTGTTCCAACCCTGTAAGACCTTCGTTCATCTTCTAACCATGAATTAAGATGTTTTTGATGAAATCTGAGAGCTGGATCACTCCTCCATACTAGTCTATAGGCTTCTTGAGGAATTGAAACTTGCCCGCCTCGAAAAGTTATTAAAGACATCGTTAAAATAGTCCAAGTGACTACAGGGGCTCAATCTTAACTTTATCAAACGACGAGAACACTTTTGTGCGCAAAAACAAACAAAAATAACGACTTTATTTCAACTATTCACTTCCTTCTCTATGGACCTCTAGTCAGTTGGCGTAGTGTGATTGCGTAAAGCTACGTCACATGTAGGCTCACTATTGGTCATGTGTGTGATGCGTGTGACGTACAACAACAGAAGCTTACGTTATTAAACTAGTAACCTGACTCGAGGCAGGGAGAGAAGGAAATAGTTGTAATAAAGTCGTTATTTTTGTTGTTTTGTTGTTGTTAAAGTTAAGATTGAGCCACTGTAGTCACTTGGACTATTTTAACGATGTCTTTAATAACTTTTCGAGGTGGGCAAGTTTCAATCCCTCAAGAAGCCTATAGACTAGTATGGAGGAGTGATCCAGCTCAGATTTCATCTTAAATATCTTAATTTGTGTCCCGAAGATGAACAAAGGTCTTACGGGGTTGAACAACATGAGGGGGAGTAAATACTGACAGCATTTTCATTTTTGGGTGAACTTACCCTTTAAAAAATGCAAAATTGGAATATGGCATAAAACATTTATGAATAAGGTTTTTACGAATAATGTGTTCAAGAGAACCAAATTATCACTACCTGGAAATTTGATTCAAAATATCTGCAAAAACACTAAATTTCTGCAATCAGGCTCTTTTTTTTTTTGTTGGGCTAATGTGAAAAGAGAATGAAAATGCATATCTGGTTTCATTTCCATAAGAGTTGCCAAGATGTTAAATTCCACTATTTTGACTCCTCACGTCTTTTTAGACTAATAAATGAAGAGAAAAGGCAACAGCACTCACCCATCGGCCTCCATCTTTTTTCTCTTCTCAATGATCTGCAATAAACACAGACAGTGTGAGCATGCTGCAGGATTGAGTGACAGTGAACATCATCAGGGCCCGGTTTTTCAAAAGTAATCCGTTATCCAAAAGTAGGATTTTGGGTTTTTCAAAAGAAAAAACGGATTACATAATCGGATTAGATCACATAATCCAATCTTGGTTTTGATTCGGATCAAACCTTTAGTTTGGGTTTTTTCAGAACTTTTTTTGTAGGATTTGGATCACTTTGATCCAAAAAATCTGGATTAAACTGATCCCATCAGAAGGGAGGATTCAGCGTGGATTTCATGCTCAAAATGTAATAGAGCCAGACCGATATATCAGCAGACCGAAATTATCGGCCGATATTAGGCATTTTCCAAACTATCGGTATCGGCAGTTATAATGGCCGATAAATAAATATTTCAAAAATAACATAAAAACGGAGGAAACACGCTTGAACCATGTCATGAGTGTTGGAGTTGTATAGTTTGTCCACCAGAGGGTTCCTGTTGGCAACACTCGTTGAGTTGGTCACGATACATACATTGCTTGAATAACAATTAAAAGATCATCCCAATCAGTTCTCTTAACTCAAATAAGCGACAAAATTTGTGACTATCATGTCCAGTTTAAAATAAATAAATAAAATATCGGCCGATATATCGGATTTTAACACCAAAAATATTTGTATCGGCCTTCAAAATGCTTTATCGGTCGGGCTCTAAAATGTAATAAAAACTTTAAAATGCATCAAATAATGCTATATTCGGATCATGCAGTATCTTACAATATATCCTATTTATTCATAAGGTTTTTATTTTATTTGTTCATCCGTCAGGCTACAGTGGCTTTAACGTATTCAGCCTTTCACTATAGGCCTACAGCAAAGTAGAACGAGTTTGGCCTCATAAAATAATCCACCCAAAATTGACCAAAAACAAATTGTATTCTGTCACTAATTGATATCACAATCGAAAATATTTTTGTTTTCAGAATATTTATTAGTGATATAAGTTTGAAACTTGTTATAATTATCCTCAATGTACAGTGTTTGTTACTTGTTTCGTCTGCTTGTTGCTCTTTACATATCTATAGTTCCACATTGTGATTTCCTATCCTGTTTGAGCACTGGTTATCAAGGACCAGTTGTTCAAAGGTAATCTGATCGGATTTTGGTTATCGGATTGGATCAAATCTTGAAAATGGGTTGTTCAAAAGGGAAAGAAGGAATCTGAAATCAGATTAGATCAGGGAATCCAATCCTAGTTTTAATCTGGATCAAACCTTCAGTTTGTGTTGTTCAAAACTTGTCATTGGGATTTGGATAACTTTGATTAAAAAAAAAACAGGATTATCCTGATCCCAACGGGGGTAGGATTTCAAGGTGGATTTCAGTAGGAAAACTTTAAAATTGGTCAAATAATACATTTGTATCATTTAGTGTATATACTTTTATTTATATTTTGCACTTGACTTGTGTAACCGTTGTAACAGTGATAAAGTAGACATAGGCTAACAATTAAGCTATTCAGTGCAGTAAAGTAAAAATAAAATAAAATTTATCTTGTCCCCATTTGTGTTTGGTTTCAAAATAAGAAACACGTACAGTGACCCCATGTTGACTCTTCTACCTTTTCTTAGGCCACATTGTGATATGTTGTCCCATTTAGAGCACTGGTAATCCGGATTTGGTAATCTTGAAAATTGTGTATCTGGATCAGGGTGATCAAGTCCAATGTTGCTTTGAAAAACCGGCATAAAAGTAAGACGGATTACCTGATCCTGGATAGGAAAAAATGGGATTTCCAAATCCGGATCATTATGATCCAGATTAAATGTTTTGAAGAACTGGCCCCTAGATTTAGTGATCCTGAAAAGTTCCTATCCAGATCAGATTGATCCAATCCGATGTTGCTTTAAAAAACTGGATTACGTGATCACCGATCGCAAAAAAAAAGGATTACTAAATGCGGATCAATTTTATCTGGATTAATTAAACCATTTGGAAAAACCGGCCCAGGTGTTCATCCCTTAAATTCATACACATGACACAGACTGTAGTTGATGAGAGCCGGTAAACTCACAGCGCTGATTTTCTTCCACTGTCGGTCTAACTCGGCCTTCTCGTTGGTTTCTTTAAAGCGACGAGTCTTACGGCCCTCGGACATTTTGATGCCGTACTGGAAGGCAGCCCTGCAAACACACCATCATCATCATCATCAGAGCGAACACACAACCTCACACGGCCAAACTGAGAAAGCAGAGCCTGTGTTACTTTGGCAGCGCCTCCTTGTTGTTCATGTAGTCGCTGTACTCCTCTTGAGTGTCGAAGTCCCAGCGGCCCAATGGACCCTTCTTATTACCCTGCAAACACACACACACTCGTCAACACGCCTGACCACACACACACTCGGAGACATTACAACTCGTCAAACTCATTCATGCCTGGTCCATCTTGCTGTAGTCCACTTCTTCATCGCTGTCCACAGCCAGATCATCCATCCTGCAAGACAAACCATCATCATCATCATCTTCATCTTTAAAGGAGTCCTTCACTTCAGAATTATAATTTACTCGCCGCACATCATCCGAGATGTCCGTGTCTTTCTTTCTTTCTTCAGTGGAAATGAAGGTTTTTGAGGATGTTTCTCCATATAATGGACTTCAATGGGGTCCAAGATGTGAGTTTCAGTGCAGCTTCAAAGTCTCGACACGATGTTTTACCTTTTATTTAAATGGCGTTTGACTTTAACACTGGGTCAGTTCTTCCACACATGACCTTTCAACCTGATTGCGTAGACCAGCATTAGTGGTTTTTAAGTATATAAATGTGTATTTTATTCTAAATGTGCGCTAGTTTGTCTAGATCAGACTCTTATTCCTCGGCTGGATCGTGTCGAGACTTTGAAGCTGCACCGAAACTCACATCTGGACCTGCAACCCGTTGGACCCCATTGAAGTCTATTATATGAACAAACATCCTGGAATGACAAACATCTCGGATGACGTGCGGGAGAGTAATCATCAGGGGCCAGTTGTTCAAAACATTTAATCTGGATCAAAATGATCCGGATTTGGAAATCCCATCTTTTCCTATCCAGGATCAGGTAATCCGTCTTACTTTTATGCCGGTTTTTCAAAGCAACATTGGACTTGATCACCCTGATCCAGATACACAGTTTTCAAGATTACCAAATCCGGATTACCAGTGCTCTAAATGGGTCAACATATCACAATGGGTTTTTTTTTAACAGTACTTTACTGCACTGAATAGCTTAATTGTTAGCCTATGTCTACTTTATCACTGTTACAACGGTTACACAAGTCAAGTGCAAATTATAAATAAAAGTATTTAAACTAAATGGTACAAATGTATTATTTGACCAATTTTAAAGTTTTACTACATTTTCATCCTGAAATCCACCTTGAAATCAATCAGGATAATCCTGTTTTTTTTTGGATCAAAGTTATCCAAATCCCAATGACAAGTTTTGAACAACACAAACTGAAGGTTTGATCCAGATTAAAACCAGGATTGGATTCCCTGATCTTATCTGATTTCAGATTCCTTCTTTCCCTTTTGAACAACCCATTTTCAAGATTTGATCCAATCCGATAACCAAAATCCGATCAGATTACCTTTGAACAACTGGCCCCAGGAGATCTGAACTCCTCCTGTAAGTGTTCACGAGAGAAGAGATGAAGGAGACTCACGTGGCAGGGTAACATTCGGCGTAACTGTTGGACATCCCAAAGAAATCTCCCAGATGCTTCTTCTCCTCACGTCTGCTTCCAGTGCTCACGGTTAAAGAAGAACGCTACTCAAACACTTTATAATCACACACTAATGCAGAAATGATACACCATATTCATGTCTGCAGCTCAAACCATGTTAATAAATAAGGATATTGAAACTTTTTTAGATCTAATCATAACTGAAAATGCATCTTCATTATAAACTTTCCGAAACATTACATAACCAATTCCTGAAAACACGCGTCTTATTTATTATCCAGCCAATCGTCATAAAGACCAAATAGCCTTTACATAAAATGTAGTATATTAAAACATTTCTGCACATTATTCCTTATAATGAAAAGCAATGCATCAGTGCAGAATCTCATTGCCAATTTCTCAGTTTCGGAGTCACACTTGTTATCTTCCCGGTCAAAAGTGACCGGACACCTAAAAATTAAATTTCCTCCATCCCAGAAAAACCAATGCAATTTATTTTTGTTCTATAATATTTATTCTTTGTAATTTAGTATTTTGAGACAATTTGATTGAATTTATTAATATTTATGGTCTATTTTTGCCATGGAAATATATATATTTTTCTCTATATATATATATATATACATTTTTTCAAAAAATTATTAATGCAGTATTTTAGTTTAATATAGAGTCTAGGCCTTCAGAAAAAAAATATTTTTTGAAGAAAATAAGCACCATCTGGATTCAGTATAGAGAATTTTTTTTTTTTGTGGATTTGAATATATAGTTGAAATAATCTCAAAAACGATTTTTTTATTTAAAAAATGTAAAAAAAAAATAAATAAATAAATAAATAAATAAAATAAAAAGATTTGTGAATTTTTATGTTTTTGTCAATTTTTATTGAAAAAATGTAAAAAAAATAAATTAAAAAAACACATTTGTGAATTTTTATGTTTTTGTCAATTTCCCATTCATTTCCTATGGGGGTCATTTTTGACCAAAGACCACAAGTGTGACTATTTTTGTTACGATCACTCAATTTTTGTGTGTGTTCACATACATAATGCCATAAAAGTCACCAAGTTTCATAACATTCCGATGAAGCTGTGATTTTTAGAAATTCAAAACAGAAAATTTTTCGGTCAGAAATCACCGAAGAGCACCTGAGGGTTAATGCAAGTGTCGGTGATTGGCTACAATGATTAACGCCAAGTCCCAATTGGACTACTTAAACTCTGCCCTAAAAGTATGTCGCAAAAGAGTAGGCAAGCTTTGAGACATACTTCATCATCATCATCATTATCATGTGCAAACTGTGGCCTGTCAATCATCTGGTCACAGTTCAAACCTAATTTAATTTCCTACCGTTTCAGGGAGAAATGTGGCACGTTAATGTCGTGTTTTCATAATGATGCATTTAAAAGTTAATGACTAGACGTAGATGAAATATAATGCGGATTACATTGAACAAATATCTTTCAAGAGGTTAGATACTGATTATTAATCCCTCACACATCCGCCATTTCTGTAGTATTTTAACACATTTTATTCAAGTTTGTAGTTCTAATGGAATCCTCGTCCAACACTCAGTGGGTTGTGGGTAATATTAGCCGTTAGATTGGGCACAGATCTGCACTTTCGGGAAAAGTGAGTCACTTTTCAACATGCTATGATTCGGGACACACCAATTCTATTCTCGAATACTATTTAGATCTTATTCGGGACGCAGCCGTCGTGATTTTGAAGCTTTTGAAGCAACAAGAGGATTTTTAAATAAAACCATGTTAACGTAAGGTGCCGTAATGAGTTATATCCATAAGGAGTCCTATTCTTTAGGAAACAAGATTGTTTTGGCTTTAGCGGATGGTATCGGTCTATACACAGAGAGCAACAGTGAACTCGTTCATCGAGTCTCGTGAAGGATATGCTTCCGGACCGACTCCAGCAAACTTCTCATTGATTAACTTGAGCTGGTCCTTCACAGAGCTTGGACCTGCAAGACAACATCACAACTACAGCTTTGAGGAACTCAGGCCTGGACCTTAGCATTCAAATGTGTGTCTAAATTTGCTAACTTTACAGCTTCAATGAACCATTTTTATGAGGAATATGAAGATCGTGAATACTTACCTTTATCGATGTCTATGGGCTGAAAGGAGAGAAATAGAAGACAATTATTACAGAGATTGCTTACTTATGAAAGTCATATCCATAAGTTCTGCACAAATATTCAAAAGCAATGAGAATCATTTTCTCTGGCACTCTTCGATCTTTGAAAATTGAAAAATGTTACGTTTTTTTGTTGTTGTTGGTTTTTTATTATTTTTTACTTAATTGGATCCAGGATGGTACAAAACTTGGTAAAAGTTGCAGTGTGAACACAGAACAGGACACGATTCGAAAAGGTTAAACAGCGTCACACTTGTGCTCCTCGTGGTCAAAAATTTCCTCTAGTGGACGCGTTCGGTACTGCAGCCAAACACACTCGCTAAAAACTCGTTTTTTGAACTTGGCTTCGATTTTCTTGCAGTTTCAGAGTAAAACATGATTTTGAAAATATACATTTCATATAAAATTCTAAATAGTATTTTTGAGCATTTTTCAGAACACGTCAAATTCTGTTACTTTTTTTAAATTCACTTTTTAAACTTTTCCCTTCAGCAATAATCTGCCACGTATCGTCATTGAACAGAGATGTGCTCTAAAAAAGCATTCAACATTTATGACAGTTTCAGTTGGGAAACGTATTTTTTAGGCTCAAAAAGTGAATAAACGGATTATAAATACAGCGTAAATATAATTTATAGTACAATAAAATCCCCTAAAAACACAAAATATTAAATAAAAGAAAATTATCAAACTAAAATATAGTAGTACACTAATTTAATTGACAAAAAATGAATTTTTTTTAAAAAGTGTAATTTTTGACGACACGCGAAGAGCACCAGAGGGTTAAACACCGACAGTCAGCTGACCTCCTCATCAGCTCGAGGCTTCTCAAAGTAACTGTGTCGTCTTTTCTCCTCGTCCCGATCCCTCTCTCGCTCTCTCTCTCTCTCTCGCTCTCTCTCCCTCTCCCGCTCTCGGTCTTTCTCCCTCTCCCTCTCTCTCTCGCGGTAGCGCTCTTTCTCTTTGTCTCTAATGCTCTTGGAGGTGGAGGGGATGTAGTCACCGATGTCATCAAAGATGCTGGGTGAACACACACACACACACACACATGGTTAAGAAACTAATGATCAGATCATAAACGTAAAACACTTTGACTGCAAGTGAACTCACCTTAAGTCAGCCTCTGGAGCTTTCTTCTCATCCAGACGCCCTGAAAACAGAAAACACTCAACCTTCACACATACACAAGCTTAGAAATTTCCAAAATAAAGCACAAATTTCCAAAATAAGAGCGCATTTTCCATCAAAATGCATTTGGATTTGGTTAACATTTGCTTGATTATAGTGTGCCAGTAGGAAATACCAGTTTACATTTCCAAACACTCATTTTTGCCATTAATTGTAATAATCTAGTGAGTTTTTTTTGCATATACAAACTGTAATCTGACAAACTAGAGCAAGAGATATCAATAACTGGCTAAACCATTTTTTGGGGGTGAAAATACTAATGTGCCAAAGCCAGATATTTATATAGTGATGTCACAGTTCGTTGTGAATACAGAAATGTCACAGGATTATTACAATTAATGGCAAAATGAATGTTTGGTAAATGTTAACCGATATTTCCTACTGGCACACTACGACAAAAGACATAAATTACTGACTTAAAACCATTTTTTGGAGGTGAATAAAACGACCATGCCTAAGACTTTTGCACAGTACTGTATTTTCTTTTATTTAATTTTTTTGTAAATGCAAATTGAGCGCGGCTAACCGTCTCTCTTCTGACCACCGTAATCCGTCTCTCCATACTTTTATCAGTGATATCTACCCTGGGATCGTGACTTAATAAACGCTGAGAACCACTGTGTTGTGTTCGCGTCCTTGACTGGAAAAGCTGATCTCTAGTGAATATTCAGCACTACCTTTGTCCTTCTTCTTGATTTTCTTGTTGCGTGTGCCTTGCCTCAGGTACGACAGGATCTGTGTGAGTTTGCTGATGACGATGTCATTGGTGGTGAGCGTCGTCTGAGCCTGAGGGACAAAAACAGCAGTTTGACCAGACATTAAACATGAGCTGAAGAAAGCGGGAGTGAAGTCGACGACGGCCACAATGCCACGAGTGTTTTAGCCCATTGCTATAGTGCTCAGGGTGCTCAAAGGAGCCGATCTCCAACTCTGTTTGAAACGGACAAGCATATTTAGCAACAGAACTGCTCAAACAACATTTAAACTTGAATACAATTTAACAATAGGCCTTCAGTGGATCATTTTCATTCTTGGGTAAAATAACCCTTATTTACTCACCCTCAATCCATCATACAGGCTTTCTTCTTTCAGCCGAACACAATCAGAGACATGTTTAAAAATATCCTGGCTCTTCCAAGCTTTATAATGGCTTTACAAAAAAAATGCATCCATCCATCATAAAAACAATCCATACGACTCCAAGGGTTAATAAAGGCCCGTTTGTGTGCGTTTGGGTAAGAAAACAATCCATATTTACAACTCTATTAGCTATAATAACTAGCTTCCAGCAAGTTGACCTGGACCACTAGAGCAGGGGTTCTCAAACATTTTGGTGCCAGGGACCCCTTTCAGGGGAAAAAAAATTCCAAGGACCCCCCTCATATTTATAACAGTTATTGAGCACAAAGTTAATGTGTGAGCGGCAAATGAAATATTTTTGCACAAAATGAATGGTCTCCACCCAGGGTACTATGCAGGAATTTCTAAATAGCCTACTGAGGTAACGAAAGTGATCTTGCTAGGAATCACTTAGGATCCCTCACTTAGGAATTTTTGATGTTCTTGATCTACACATGTGCATTTTAAGGTGTTTTAAGGCCCCACAATTGGATAACTATAGATTTAGTAGAAGCATGTCAGTCAGTGGCATACTTTTTTTTTTTTTTTGTCAAGATGTCACGAAACACAATCACATATTCCAATCAGGAATGGCCTTAAAAGAGAAATGTTTCAATAATTAGGCCTATTCTGCACACAAATAAAGCCCATAAGCCTATAAATACAATGATAATGGCATTATGTTTAATAGGTGCGTGTGTTGTTAATTTGAGCTACTGTAATTAGCTAAAAAAAACATACAGTAGCCTATATGTTAAATATATGAATCCATAATGTTAATCTCATGGGCACAGTATGTTTCTATTGACCTGCTTTTTCCTTTGTTAAAGTTGAGCTTGATTAATACTTTGCAAACTGATTGTTTCAGTCGTTTTTTAAAACTTTTATCTAAAACAGCTGTTTAGTTTATGTTAATTTAAGGCCTACATCTTATCTCGCACTTTATGACCGTTGACTGAAACGTCGTGCGGGGAACTTTGAGTTCACTCCGACTCAAACATTTTGACATTGACGAGCTATCGTTGTTAGTCTGCTGAAGCACCTCAGACGAGAAGGTCAGTATCATCGCGATGTGCATCCTTGCAACCTCAGTTGTGGGTACGGCCCTGTCACTATGCACTTTTATTTTGATAATGATCAGACTTCTAATGTCAAATCTACAGTAGCAGTGCTAGAACTGACTATTGTGCGCGCACGCGAGACGCCGGCGCGCAATTACATGGGAATTTTTCCTCAGCAGTGGAAACAGGAATACTCTTATTTATGGTCATAGATAAGACAAGAGTGCATCATCCGAAACGGTAAAGTGTCCATTTTTTTTATTTGTGTATAGGCTACATTATAAATGACTACAAAATGTCATGCCTTTTAAAAATACAGAAAAGAACCGGATGCGGGTTCATGCCGTCTCTCTGTCTCCTTTCTGGCGCACGTCCCGCAAAATCAACAGCAGCGAATCTACTTGACGCAAAGACATAGATTATCTATCTATAGAAAACTTTAAGTGTCTACTTTGTATTGTTGTATGTTAAATGCTTTATATAAGTTACTTAGGAATAAACAGCATGTTTTCAGATGATAAAGAAAACATGACTCATAGCATGGAAAAAAACGTTAGGTTGTAAATTATTTCGCGGACCCCCTGGCTTTAGCTCGGGGTCCGCGGACCCCACTTTGAGAACCACTGCACTAGAGTGACGTCTGACCTGACGCATGATGCAAGTAGAAGTAGCATTAGCATTAGCTTAGGTGAGAGTAGACGCCTCTCCTGTTCTCGTAAAAGCTCTAGTTTTAAACTTCTAATTCGTGACCGGTGTTTAGTTTTTTGCTCTATTCTGCGTTCGTCAATACGTCATGCGTCGGGTCAGAGGTCACTCTTCAGCCACAAATCACTGCGTACGACCGTTACCAGTTTTAAATATGTTAAATGTTACATTCAAGATATCTGAAGCTATGAAGATTTTTTTTTTTTTCAAAGGAAAAAAAACGTTTAAATATGCAATTTTGGTGACGAAAGAGGAGTTTTAAGAGATGCAATTATTGACTATAAGTCTGATCCTGTTGAAAAGCACAGCTCTTCTCAATAAACCGTTCGCCATATATACTTCAGCATGAGCAGTACTGACGTTTGATTGGGCAACCGCCACTAATAATTCTCTCTAACTATTTCCAGCATTTGAAAGCATGTTGAGTGAGAGTAAAACACGTCAGCATCTGCGTCCTTGAGCGATGTGAAGGTTTGTGATGTGTCTGTACCTCCATGGTGGGGCAGTCGGCTTTGCTGCGGATGAGTGTGGTTGGGATGTCCGTGTCTGCGTACTCGTCTTCCAGGTCCACCACATACGCCATCCGGCCCGGCAGGAACAGCTCGTTACGCTCCAACTGACGACCCTTGAACAGGATACGGTAGACGTTTCGTCCTAAAGAGCAGAACAACACACACAACTCACATGTAGTTCAGTCTTATTGCCGTCCAGAGACATTAGGGGCTTTTGCAGCGGTAGTTTTAGGAACGAGCCACCAGGGTGGTTCCCCGAGAAGGTGTTTTGCTGGTTGCATTGGCACCGCCAGTATGAACTCTGGAGGGACGTAAGCCGCGCTTGTTGTTGGGACTTATTTTGACGGCGCAGAGAATTCAGAGCCGGAGCAAACAGCTCTCGCATTCATTAGTCTACGATCTGTCTAACTGTGCGTTCACACCAGACGCGAATAGCATGTCAAATTCGTGCCTACCGCGTCTAGTTATAACACGCTTGACCAATTTGAGTCCATTCGCACGTCAAGAGCGAAACTGACGCGTATAAAAACAAAAGTTTGTTTTTATACGCGTCAGAAATGTTGATCGAGCATTCATCGAGAGTCACCGCTCTGTATTTGCTCTGGAGAGCATAACAGCGGCGTGGGGATCATCGGCGCCGTATATTTGTGTCCACCGGACCCTTAGTTCGGAGGCGAACCGTTTGGCTTGTTTCACCATTTGCTCGCTCCAGGAGCTGCGCTGGATGTACTTCCGCCTGTCCCGCGCCCAGTTTGATGACCTGTTGTCCCGCATCGGATCACCCTCGCCCTCATCCATCTAATCTAGCTGTCATTTATTTTTGTTTTGATGATAAATAGAGCCAGCTTTCAAAAAAGTTACTGTCACCGTCCCACAGGTGGGACGTTTGCCACTATATTTTTAAAACAATAATATCTTAGTAAATACCTTAAATAATATTGACAAACTATATATCATTTGAAAGCTTACAATCTCTAGTTTCCATATTTGGTGACTGATTTTCAAAATATATTACAGAGGAGCCATAATTTATCAATATAAAACAAGAATATTTTCATACTCATAAGGCGTGTTCAGACCTTTATTTTAAAATAGCAGTAAACATGAAACATCATGAAAAAATGGTAGATACCTCAGTTTGTTTTCATGCCAAAAGTTCAAAAGATAGAATCCATTCAATTATTTTGGAAAAAAAAGGTCTGAAAAGTTTGAAATATCAAGAAAAAAATAATAAATTCACCATTTGTGACGTGGCAGCTAGCTATGACTTACATGCGTGTTCTTTGTATGTGTTTCTTAGAGGTTCAATTCATATCAAAATCTGCCAAACTTCCCATGCTACTTCTGAATAGGATCTCTACTTCAGAAATTGTATGAAAATTGTGAAAATAATGGTTCATGTCACTCAAAACAGGAATGGAAATGCAGGCGCCCTTATATGGGCAGTAATGGAGTCTGATTGTGCCCTAGTGAAAAAGTTTGGTACTGCGCTCAAACAAAATCTTACTGAAAGCTCATTTTTTGAGATATCAACCTAAAATTTAAAACACAACTTGTTCAGATTTTTGGCTTTGATCTTTCTGCCATTTTAGAGTAGCCCAGGTTTTGAAAATATATATTTTATGTAAAATATGAATAATTAATATTTTTACATTGTACATTTCCATAAACTCAAACTTCTATAACTTTTTTTCTGTTTCACTTTCTTAATTTATTTCACTTCTACAAAAATCTGCCAAATGTCTTCTTTAAAACAAGACCAATCATATGTCTATATTCCAAAGCATTCTTGAATTACAACCATTTAAGTTGGAAATGTGCATTTTCATGTCTATTCAAAAAAGGGGGGGTGACAGTTAACAGGTTAACCTGTCCTGTGATTTTTTTTCTCTCTCACGTCCAGACACGAACTTATGCACATGTATGTTGTCGGTTGTCTTTAGGCTACATTATAATAATATTTCATATAATCTAGATATGGAATAAATAACATTTAACACAAAACGAACATGTCTCGTATATTGAAATAAAGTTTGAAGTGATCAAATATTTGCTTTGTTGTGGATTAGAACCACACCAGGCATTTAGTCTTATCCCAGGCTCGAGTACTACATCACTAGTAGGAAGTATGAAAATGTTCCTCCAGTGCGAAAGCCCCTCGTGAGATTAAACACAGACTGAACTCACCGAGGCGGGTCTTGAACTCGATCTTCTGCTCTGGATCTTCATCTCTCCTGTCAAAAACAAACATGTCAAAAGAGACTCGCAACACGGTTAAAGGGTGAGTTCATCCAAAAAAAATGTTGTTCAACCCCGTAAGACTTTCGTTCATCTACAGAAGACAAATTGAGATATTTGTGATGAAATCTGAGAGCCGTCTCACTCCTCCAAAAGCTCTGACGTGAGTTCACGAGAGCCACGACGAATGCTTGAGAACTGAGATGATGACACTCACGATCATCTGATGGGAAAGTGTGAAAGACCACTCATCTTGCGGCATTGTTAAGGCCTTTTATGTTTTCTCGTTGGGTCTCGATTCAGACATCGAGGAAATGCACTCACATTTTAAACACTACAAACCTTCTCAGTTCTCATGCATGCGTCGTGGCTCACGTGAACTATCGAGGCCACTAACTTTCTGGGCCGGCAAGTTTCAATCCATTAGAAGCCTATGGAGGAGTGATCCAGCCAAAAATATCTTAATTTGTGTTCTACAGATGAACGAAAGTCTTACGGGGTTGAACAACATGAGGGAGAGTAAATACTGACAGAATTTTCATCTCTATCCCTTTAAGGCGAGACACTACAGGTGAATAGGGTAAAATTTGAAACTAGCAGATATCACCATGAAACTTTCCCAGTTGATTACCTACATTAAGATGAGAAAAAAAATGTATTACAAGTTTTCTGTAATTTAATGTTTAAATATGCAAATGAGGCATTATCTGATTAAATATGCACTAATTTGCATATCTTTAAAACAACGAAATCTGACTATTGGATAAAGCCAGGTTCATTGTGTTCATATAATAGATGGGGAAAAAATTACAGAAGGATTTATGGATATCTACTTTTGTTATCCTGTAAATCAGAATATACCATCAATAGTCTTAAAAAAATGATTTTCGGGATAAAAATGTTACATAAATCAGGCTAGGAATAATATATTTACAAATCCCTCTGTAATTGTCTTCTTAATATAACTAGGTACAAGACTGGAAAGTTTGGTGTATATAGGTGCTACTGAAGTGGAGATTTCAGACTTTGCGTATGAGAAAAAAGTCATTTTAAGAAATCGGGCTTTAAAAATTTATATTCTAAAATTCCACACATTTCTACATGAAAACATTGCTAACAAGCAAAATAACTGGCCAAGTTATTGTTTATAACAATTTACATGAAAAATGACAACTGAAGTCAAATATCCCAAAATCTCAAAATTGACCGGTGGAAAAAAAAAAACGATGTTTTTGCCTGCCGTGTCTCGCCTTAACTCTTTCCCCGCCAGCGTTTTAAAAAAAAGTTGCCAGCCACCGCCAGGGTTTTTGACGATTTTCGCTAAATTTGAATGCCCCCGCTGAATATTTTCTTCCATGAATATATGAAGATGATATATATAAAAATAAAGATCTGAGCCTCTGCTTTTAGGCAAAAAAACCCTTTTTATTTTATCTTCATCTGTTCTTTTTTTATTACCTCTTGAACAGAGGTAGGTTTTGTCAAAAACACAACATTTTGGACAAAAAACTGAGAAAAAGGTATTTTTATCAAACAAGTGCATTTAAAAGCAGAATACATTCAGATGTTGTTTCCTTCATATATAAAACTTTCCAAAATAAATTAAAAACATAAAATAAATGTAAAATATATCAAATTTCCCAGGATGTAAGGGAAATGTAACTTTTGCAATAAAACTTCTGCCTCTGCCTCTCTGTGTTCTACCTGTGAATAATGAATAATTGGAATTACAATAAACAGGCCTAGACACACACACACACACACGCGCACACACACACACAAAAACATATTACAATGTGGTAAATGTGCACAAAGAGAGAAAAAATTTGACAATTACACCTTATATATTTAGACAGCCACACATAAATGCCTGCACACACACATACATATTATAGTGTCATAATATTATACGATCTATCTGCGGCACGTCCATGGCTAGAACTTTCTGTGACAACATGTGCATCTCTCTCACTGACTACTTCGTCCCGATCAGATTCAGAATGATCAAATAAAGAGTGATCGGACTCCGAGTCCATTAACCTCCAGTACTTCAGCCATATACCTCTGCATTGTCTGTCTGATACATTCTCACTACTCCACTGTTTGAGACGATTGCAATCTGTTTCTCTAAACAAAGAGTTGCGCAATCATTCAGGACATGCGCGCGGGTCTTCCTTACCGTATACCACCTAAAACACGGATACCCGGAAAATTCCGTGTTTGGCGCAGATGCGTTTTTTCATTAAACACGGAAAATTCCGTGTTTGGCGGGGAAAGAGTTAAGTGAACAAATAAGAACTTCTGAAACGTACTTGACTTCCTTCTGCACTTTCTCAATCATGTCCTCCTCTTCCCGCTCCTTGCTAGTGATCTCAGCTCGGACCTGAAATTAAAACAGTACATTAAACACAAGCAAATACGTGGCAGTGGTTTGATTTTCAAACATTGGTTACGCGGATGGATGTACCTTCTGTAACAGGGCGAAATCCAAACCCTTCACCAAGTGAGTGTGCTCCATATCACCACCCAAGAACTTGGACTCCTGGATCAGCTGACGCCTCTTCTCTGCGGCTGATTTGTCCCTGTTCAACGAGACGAAAGAAATGCACATTCAAATCCAGACTAATGACAAAGCACTTCCTGATAATTCCTAGGCAATAATCAGTCCTATAAGCAGCATTCAATCGCTAATATTAGCCTCAACAAGGTTAAACTCTTGGCATTTTTGTTCAAGGCTGCTAGACACAACCGTGTCAACATGTTCAGCGATTTTGGGAGTAACGCAAACGAAAATGAACGAATAAATGACTTCATTTGCAAAGGCACAAATCTTAAGAAAGATGTAGGAGAAAACAAAATGATGTGAAATGAATTATAGAAAACTGCAGCAAAATAAAAATCCGCAATATCCTGGTGAACAGGAACTTCTGTTAAATGGGCCGCTGGATGAAAAAGTGGATTTCAAGCGATGGTTTACAAACATTGAGCAAATTTCTGAAGATCTTGTAGTCGTTTTACTGAAACGTGCAGAATTATTTAGTCTCTGGCAGCCATGTGAAATATAAACTTCAAAATGATGATTATTAGGGATGCACCATATCGGTTTTCAGCCGATATATGTTCCATTTTAATCTTATCGGTGTCGGCCTGATAAGAAAATATGGCTGATATCTTAAAGCCAATGAACACTTCAGATGCGCACTGTTCAACATGATGGTTTTGAATAGCTTGAAATATGATTGTAAATCACTTAAAAAAAAAAGGAAAATGCGGTTCAGTGCAACATATCGGCTACATAAAAATGTAATGAGAACATCATCGTAATTGTGTGCTTGGGACATGGATTTTAATGGCGAGACTTGTTTTTGTAATCAGGCTCTCGCAGTAGCCCTCAATCAGGTCATGGGGATGACTTTTACTTAATTAAAAAAAAATGTTCTCTTCATCTCAGTGGATTAAGATTTTGTGACTTTTCATACATTATCCATCTATACACGCACATACAAACTGGGCTTGATTCGGTTGTTCTGAAGGTAAGTAAAAAAATGTTTTACATTTCTGTTCTTCGGGGTCCCACATTAAAAATGAATGGGAAATGTGGAAAAAAAACTAAATATATTTTCTTCATGTGTCAAAAAAATTTTTTTTACACAGAAATAAAGGCATAAATGCAATGTCTCATAAAAAATAATATTTCATATGCAAGCTAATGGTGTAGTTGAGGAATTGTGTGGTATATGGATACAAAAGTACTTTATATCTCCAAAAACACAGCATTAATGAATAGACGAGAAGTAAACAAAAAAATATATATATTATTTGTATGATTAAAAATGTATATTTTCTTTACAATTACTCAATCAATTGTTGTGGTCGTATAGACCCCGAAGCCCAGAAGTGTAAACAGGAAACAAAGACAATTTGAAGGTTAATATAAAATAAAAATTAGGATTTATTAATAATCAGCTCTTAAATATAAAGAATTATCGGTGTTGACAAATGCACTACAACCCGAACCCGTAATAGAAAAAATCAACAGAAACAGCAGGTGATCTTCAGAAGATGATCACAAAACACAACTAGAGAAAATGAGTTCTGATAATTATAACATGCAGTAAAGAGATGTCAGGAAACTCACGCCTCTGCGGTGGGTCCCACGGCTCGATAGTTAGCGGTGGTGCTGATGAGCTCAGTCTCCTCGTAGTCTTTATTAACACCATCACGTCGTTCTCGAGCTCGGTCACGGTACTTCTCCGCCAGCTCGCGCTCTCGCTCCATCTCCTGCTGCCGCAGTTTAGCGTAGTAACTTTAAACACAAGCGTGAAGCGAAAGAACAGAGAAAAATTCATCAATTATTCAGTAATGAAACACCGTTGCGTGTTGCTTAGAGATACAAAACAGTTTTGTGTTGGTGAAAGAAAAACAGGCAATATTGTGTCTAAAATGTAAGTCACTAAATCGTTGTATAAAATCACTTTCGCATTTGCAATTGTGCTGCTATTTGAAAAAACGGCACTCTTTGAGTGATTGCTTACGGGGATGGGCAACGATTAATCACATCCAAAATAAAAGTCTGTGTTTACATAATATATGTGTGTGTACTGTGTATAATTATTTTGTATATATAAATACCCACACACGCATGTATATATTTAAGAAAAATGTGTTATTAATATATCAAATATTTATATTTATATATAATATTAATTGTGAATAAATATATGGAAAATATATACATGCACATATTTCTTTATATAAATGCATGTGTGGGTACAAATTAATTATACACACTACATACACATATATTATGTAAACACAAACTTTTATTTTGGATGCGATTAATCATTGCCCATCCCTATAGTCTAAAAGACATACTCCTACAGGGACCACGCTTTTATTTGATCGAATGGTCATTGATGCGGAGCGAAACGTGTGCAGAAGAGACAAAAGCAACAGCAGGATTAGATATTAAAGCAGTAGCCCTCAACTCACCTTTTCTTCTTACGTCTGCGAGCCGCAGGATCCTCGTCCTCGTTATATTCCCGTGGCATCCTGGGAAAATCGTCGCAACAAAAAGTTATCATAGAGACATGCAGTGCACATGAATGCCCACAGAAAGATCTTAAACGCGTGTTCAAAAGCAAAGTACTCATGTTGTCGTGTTTTGGAGGGCGGAGCGGAGGACGGGGTCGATCTCGGGGTCATCAGAAGCTTCCTGAAGTCATCATTGGTCAGCTTGGATCTGAGAGACACAAACAAATTTGACTTTGAAATCAGGCTTGAGAATCATGATAGTAACGTCACTGAATCGTCAAGAACATAATACTAATTGAATTATGATTAGATAAGCAATGTCAGGTCTTAATGTGATTGCTCCTGCACTTGAGCTGATGCTTCACTCATTTAATCACATGAGAGGAAAAAACACATATATAGGTATATAGAAATAAATAAAGGGAAAGCTAAAGAACGTTCACTGCAGAAAACGAGTCCACGTCACTGTATTTTCCCACTGAACATTAGCACATTATTGACAAGTGAAGGTGAAGAGCACTCACTGCAGCGCTGATCGATGATCTTCCACCTCATGGCCATCAGGAGCCAGAGGATTGGAGTACACCTCCGCTGAAAGACACACGACACATCAAAAGATTCATTAGTTTGTAAGTTTTAACCTTTAATATCAAAGTAACGTTCCAACTGACAGGGTTTCTTGTATAGTTTACAGCCTTAGATGAGAGGTTTTCAGATAAACTGATATAAGTTACGTAACGTTACAAATGAATCGAAATCGTAAGTGAATCGAACCGCGAGCTTGTGAATCGATTCATTCCTACTAACATTACTCGATTAGACTGTGTTGTAAACAATGAGGGTTTGGCTGCAGGAGCTTTGCTGTATTTGTGTCAATGCGTGTTTTATTTGCACACAAACAATATTTTAGCATATATCTTACATAATCGTTAACTTATCAAACGTACACTTTATCTTTGAAATCTACAGATTCACTAACAGTTACTTTGCGTTCAGCAAACGGCACAGACATGCTCATAGACTGTAACAGAATATATATTTTCATACAATAAGAACCTATGTGATGTGATTATTCATCCGCACACAACATAACCTTAATAAACGGTATGTAATACTTACATTCGCGTTCAGGCATGATGAAATTAAATGAGTCGCTCTAAATCGCGACTCGACGCACTTTAATGTTGATAGTAGGTCTAATGACGTCACACTTCCGGTTGTATGTGTCCCGTCGCATCAGCGACACCTGTTGACCTGGAGGACAGCCGATCACACTAGTCATGTGATTTATCAATAGTTCACCCCAAAAATAACAATTCTATCAACATTTACTCAGCCTCAAGTTGTTCCAAACCTGTTTGTGTTTCTTTGTTCTGTTAAACACAGTGGACATGTTGGTAAGACGGTGGGTGGACCCCATTGACTTCAGTTTTTGTTGTTGTTTCCATAAATTATGAGAGAATTTTTTATTTTTGGGTGAACAATCCCTTTAAAGGGCAAGAAAATGTACAGTTACAGACACGAAGGTAAAAAATAGAAAACTATATCTTCTCGTGGATTGAAAGCATTGTGATTTATTATCATCACAAGAAACGTGTATAAACGTGTAAACGTGTAGTGTTTTAATGATGCCATAAAAATAAATGGACATTCAATGAGCACATTTAAAAGCTCTAGAAGATACATTTCACTCTACAATAAAGAAAGGTAAAGACATACATCAATAGTATCTTTGCCTATATTCCAATTATAGTGATAACATGAAAGACGTGAATGAATAAATTAAAAAAAAAAAAAGTAAAAAAATAGGCCCTAATTTTGTTTATATGACTGAACTTTCCGTAGCCTATTCAATTTTTACACAGGTGTTTTGTGTTGTGTTTTAGGGTTAATGAAGAGTGAATATTTATTTTTATAGTGTATAAAAACTGATTTGAGTTTATGTTGAAGAAGAGAGTTTCCATTCTCACAATTACAACAAGAATGTGAACTGATGTACAGGACTAAATGGGAATCTAACTAAAGTCAAAAAGACATCCTAATAATTGTTCACGTAATTATGATTGGATTACTGGATTATGATTATGAGAATCTGTGGAGCAAATAAAGGCAAACACTGTAAAAGAATGAGAAAATCGGACACAGAAACCGACACTGTAAAATGTATTACAGAGAAATATTTATATAATATATGTATGTACTACATCAAAATATTAGAATTTTAGAAATCATATATATATATATATATATATATATATATATATAGTTTTTTTTTTATTCAATAATACTGTTTTTAAAAGAATAATGAAAAACGAACCATCCAATTCGGTAGGTGGCGGTAATGCAGATGAAACGTGTTTTAACCAATAGAAGAAGAGCGGCACTTCCGGTCAGTGAAGGTGACAGTAATGGCGGCGGTATCAGCGGTTCGCGGGATCGGCTCGAATCTGTCGAGGAATCTGCGGGAGATCCGCCTGCATTTGTGCCAGAAATCAGCGGCCAGCCAGGGGACCAGGTGCAGTACTGAGGCCTTTACTAGTCATGATGTTACAGACTGACTGTTCTCTGCGTATCACCCTTACAGAGTGTGTGTTAATGTAACGTTACATTATAAATACTGTCTGAAATCCTAGTGAACTGTATGACATTGACAAACCGATTAACTTTTACTCATCCATTATTACATAACGTTACATACACAGTTTCCCTATACTGTCCACCACAGTGACCCTCAGTAATGTTTGCGTGCGTGCGTGCGTGTGTGTTAAAACCAAAACACTGTGGTAATCTCATGTTCTAATTTGTTACTCCGTTTATTTAAATTTAAGTTATGTTTTAATATTTTCTGCAATTATGTTGATGTTTTTTTATTATTTTCCTATGTGTTCCAAACGTTGGCAATATTGTATTATTTACAGACATGCCAATAAAGCACTTTTTAATTGAATTGAATTGAGTGAGCATGAATAAATGTATACAATTTTAGTTAATGAACAAAAGTTAATAAAAATATTCTGCTAACTCAGATTCTTCATCTCTGATATTTTGAAGCTATGGCTATTTGCCTTTTTATTATCAGATTTTATGCATTATCAGCAGATGTAAAGATGTTTTTTTGTGATTGCTGATATATAATCTATATAATTTGTATTTACTTTAATTAGTGTTTAATATATTATAAATAAATATGAAAATACATTTTAAAAATATAACTTTAAAATAAACATTATACCGGCACTTTAGATGGCAACTTTGATTATGCAATCCTATTAGCCTACAGTTTTTTTTTTCATAGATAAAGTAATTACTTAAAAATATATGAATATACTAAAAAATTAATAATATCTTTTTTTTTTTTCAAATAAAGACAATGTAACACTAATTTTACAAACACAACACAGTGAAAATGGCATTAAAGCACCTCTTTTCTCCCTCGGTCTGAATGATCTGTTTTAGTTTACCACCTTCCTAAACAAGATTACTTGACTCTGATTTTCAGTTGTAGTCTTTTAAAAAGGCATGTGAAATATTAAACTATTAAAAATATTAAATGTAGTGTTGTGAAAACATTGATTTTTCGATACATGTTGATACTGAAATATCTGAAATGCTTCCAGTCCTCATTATCCACAGAATAGATAGACGACACCAGCTTTTCTCTCTCTCTCTCTCTCTGCCGGCGAGTGACACTCAAACCCGCCTCCATTCACTCACTCGTTTCATTTGCTCTGGATGAATATTGTTGTTGTTAAAGGGCTTGAATGTCTGCGTGGGATTGCACTTATTGCGCATAATTTCACTCATTCCACAGATTTTGTTCTCAAACCCAAAGTTCGCACTCATAAAGCCGCCTCTCGGCACTGATTGAGTTCTTTTTCACTGCTTATTGCGCTTAAACAGTCAAATACACACAAAATAATGTCAAAATGCTGAGTATTCACATAAACACAGTCAGTTTTAAGAGAACGTAAACAGTTGAGAAGGAAACGCATGTGTGACAGTATAACGAATCCGTGCGTCAGCTCTTAAAGTGACAGTAGCCTTATAAACCTGCTGCCAAATTATGAGATAATATAGAAAATATCTATAGGGCAGTTTTCCCCAGGGTATTGATGTCAAAATTGTGCCTAGGAAAAATACTGAGTGGCTGTAACTTTGGAAAACTACTCAAAAAGTATTTAAAGTAGCCAGCTGGCCAATTGCGCAAATGCTGCTACATTACGAAAATGATGGCAGGACTACAGAGGAGTGTTTGAGGCAGGTATTACATTCGCTAAAAACTGTTACACACTAGCAGACAGGTAAAATAATTATAATAGTAAAGGATAAGTCCCCCTATCCACAGTAAATGTCCCTGAGCGTGCGTCACACATGTTGAGGATTGGTCTGTACTTCAGTCAGACAGATTAAAAACAGTGTTCATTGAGCATTTAGTCGCAGTGTGGATCCCTCTATTGAGTTGAATGGATCGTGTGTGCGCCTATAAACCAGCCCGGATGGTTTTTAAATTCAACACGGCCTCACTCTGTTTTGCTAATTCTTATTTGTTGATGTTGTTATTGTAGGGATTTTATCGAGCAGCATTATGTGACGTTAAAGAAGGCAAACCCTGAGTTTCCCATCCTGATCCGAGAGTGCTCTGGAGTCCAGCCCAGGCTGTGGGCTCGATATGGTAAGAACACATAAAGCATATTCATATAAATGAGCATATATGCATAATGATGCATCATCTCTCTCTGCCGTAGGTTTTGGTAAAGAACACAGCGTTTCACTGGACAACATGAGCGTCGACCAAGTGGCCAAAGCACTTGAAACCGTAGTAAATGCAAAGCCCTAAGCAAGCCTCACAATGTAAAATGTTGTAAATGTTATGCGTGTCACAAATCGAAATTAAATGTATGTTCTAAAATCCTTGGATTATTTATTTCTGATTCCTAAGTGTGTGCATTTCCCATTGACCCAAAATAGAGATTTCCAGTAATTGTAAAGAGAATTCATTATTCATGCTAGCCTGAATAAATCATATGCATAAGGATATTTTAAAACCAAACTAGCAAACCTTCATATATAGCCTGTTCTCCGAAAGATTGAATTTGACTACATTCCCAAATACAGTGTAAGAAAGTAGTTCATATGCCACTTATCATAGACTTTTTCACAGTCTATGAATGTCGATTGTGTGGGACAATATAAAAACATTTTAATTGGGCATTTTAAAAACTCAATAATTGAAAGAGTTCCATCCTCGTAGAAACTGTCAACTGTATATTTATGAACAGTATTTGTGATATTAACGTCATTCTGACATATCAATAGGAATTGTAGGTGAACTGAACTTGTATACAACACTTGTTTTATTTTTTGTCTGCCTAATTTTCATATTTTGCTATTTTAGCCACTGCAAAAGCTAAAATGATGCAATTTACAGTAAAAAAAAAACATTTCTTTTTGGTGGGACATCTAAAAGTTTTAGTTTTATATTAGGCATAATCATAAAAGAACAGTTACATGAGAATGACTAACAATATTGTAATGCTGTGGTCTTGCAACATTTGTGTGAAGCAGGTTTTTATCATTTTTAATTCTGAATTATAAACAAAAATATGAACCATCGCTGGACTATGATGTTATTTTCTTCTAGAAACAAACTTTGTTATCTCTGTTAAGCTGCTTTGAAACAATCTGTAATGTAAAAAGCGCTATATAAATAAAGGTGAAAGAAAGGTGAAGATTAATGCATGCAATGGAAAGAATTGAACATTGTTACAAGCATTACACCAGTTATTATCCTAATAACGTGATAGTTTGAAAGATTAAAGGCTTCGTCTTAAACCCCTGTCATTTTTGTGGACAGAAAATAAGTCTACTTTAAATGACTGTGTGACTACAGCCTTTATCAATGTAACGCTGCTTTGAAACAATCTATTTTATAAAAAGTGCTATAAATAAAGGTAATGTGGATTGACTTTATAAAGGCTATAAGGTGTGGAAGAAAGCATAGGCTAGGGATTCTCAAAGTCTACATTAAAAGGTCCAAATCTGAATTTTCATCGATGTCAAAGGTCAAGAAATAATTGCTTTGCATAACAAATCAACACAATTTTTTTTTGTTAAATAAAGTGCCTTTGCATTGAAAAAGTGAAAATATTCCAGGATTTTTCTCATGTTTTCACTTTAATGGGAACCAAACGGTTCAAGGTCCAAAAGACAGTTTAACTGCAAACTGTTCAAAGGGCTTTAAACGATTCCAGATGATGAATAAGGGTCTTATCAAGCGAAACGAACGCTCATTTATTTTTTAAAAAAAGTTTATAAGCTCAAATGCTTGCCTTGCTCTGTTCTGTGGTGTGCGTTCGTGACTCCTGTTCGAACTCGTTTATCAAAATGAACAAATCTTTTTTCGAGTCATTTGTTTCATTCAACGAACAAAATGAACGAATTGTCTCGGAAAAAGATTTGATCATTTTGATGAACGAGCTCAGGAGAGTCACGGACGTGCATCACAGAACAGAGCAAGGTGAGCATTTGAGCTTATAAAACTTAAACTTTGTTGTTGTTTTTTTTAATGAGCGATCGTTTCACTTGATAAGACCCTTATTCATCGTCTGGAATCGTTTAAAGCCCTTTGAACAGTTTTTCTTTTGGACCTTGAACCGTTGGTTCCCATTAAAGTCCATTATATGGAGAAAAATGCGTCTTTTTGACTGAAGAAAGAAGACATGGATATCTTGACATGGGGGTGAGAAATTATCAGCAAAAGTTTTTTAAAAAGTGAACTACTCCTTTAAGTGTCAGTGTTCATTTTATTTTTCTAGGCTAACCCCCCAAAAATGAAATTTGAACACTGTTTCACAACGACTATTAACTTTAGTTCTTACGCTTTCGTCATGTTGGGGTTGGACTGAGAGAGAAAAAGGTGGGGTTGATATTAATGTCACAGAAAACTGTTTTCTCTAAGACGCTTTAAATCTCCCCGAGGAGTGTGTTATGGTACGCAGTAAACATTGATTATAGAAACGTCGCGTTTAGCGATATTTTTGTGTCGGTAAATAGCACATTATGACCTATTTGGCGTTCCGTGGTCGAGGTGTGTGTTGTTGGTCAGTGGCTGGCTCAAGCTTTATGGAGGAATCCACGATATCTAACGCCACGTCGCACTGACATCCGCCGATCTCAAAGCCAAGCCCGGAGCTTCCCCTCTTCTCTCCGACCCGATGCGGGCGCTGTTCGGGTGTCAACTCTTTTCGAGGTGGATGGCATCATGTCTGCTCTTCGGACTCTTCCTCGATCTCCAAACTTCTGCGTCGTCTTCCAGTGGCTTGAGATCGAGCCGAGAGGACATCACTACAGCTTTCAAACCCAAACAACCTCCACACATCATCTTCATCCTGACAGATGACCAGGGTTTCAATGACATCGGGTATCACAGTCGGGACGTCCGAAGCCCGACGCTGGATAAACTGGCGTCCGAGGGAGTGCGACTGGAGAACTATTATGTGCAACCGCTGTGCACCCCGTCCCGCAGCCAGCTCATCACAGGCAGGTCATTCACTCAATACTTCATAATAACACACAGAAATTACGCGTTTTCTTTTCAGAATGAACTGAAATCAGAATCTAAAATCAGGTTAAACTGATTATTTGGTGAAAATCCGAGTATTGGAAAAGGTTTGTTCAATGTGTTTCATGTTTGTTTAATGAACCATAAACAATTATTGCGCATGCACCTGTGGGCCAGTCACAGTTTACAGGCTAAGGTCATGGTCACAATAACTTAAGACACTAAAGATACCTTTATTGACTTTGAAAAACAGCAGAAGAAAGATGCACGGCAGGTCATTCAACTCATCGCCTTTATGGACCATTAAGGTCATGGTTACAATACCCTTACTTAAAGGAGTACAAATTAGCCTATGTTTTACTCACACTCAAGCCAATCTAGGTGTTTATGGCTTTCTTCTTCCAGAGGAATACAATCTGAGTTATACTGACGCTTAATTCCGAGCTTTATACGGTGGATTGCAACCATCACATTGAAGTCCATCAAAGTGCAACTCCTCACGGCTCTGGGGGGTTAATATTGGCCTTCTGAAGCAGGGTTATGTGTTTGTGTAAGAAAAATATCCATATTTAAAACATTATAAAGTAAAATAACTAGTTTCCGGCCAAACAAACATACGGATCCGACTTAAGTGTAAACCACAACTTATACCCTGATAGCTCACATACATCACAGAGACGTCTATTTGATGTGTGTGTTTACATCTGGAAGAGTGTTTGCTCATCTGCAATACGTCTATAGGACGTTTCCTGTCAGATGTCAAATAGACGTTTAGACGATGTCTTTAAGATGTAATGATTTAGAACGTTAAACTCACATCTTAAAGATGTCTATCAGATGTTAGTAAACAGCAGATGCTTTACAGATGAAGCGATCTTTAACAGACATCTTGCAGACGTATATCTGGGGATGTGAGTAATGTGACATACTGCTGATGTTTACACTACGCCATGATGCACTACGCTACTTCCGACATCACAAGTTGTAAAAGTTGCGCTTTACACTTAAGTCGGATCCGTTTGTCTCACAGGAAGGTTTTAAATTCATAATCATATTTAATCAGTTTTATTTAATCAAAGATCTGTAGCATTACGTAGCCTACAATTCATTTGTGCCTGACCTGCATGACTTAAGCCTGGCATGTTCACTCTCTATGAAGTCCATTACATCAGGGTTTGCTATTGCTGTGATCCCATGTGAGTGACAGGTTGTAAAAAACAAAACAAAAAACAAGGTGTACAAATTAGTCATGTATAATAAGAACGGCAATATTCCATAAAAAATAAGAATTTTGATTTCATGATGACATAGATGTAAAGATGCTACTGTATGTGTATAAGGTGGCCTATGTAAATCAGGGCAAATATACTTTATATGTAAATAAAATCATGAACCAACATTCAAATAATTCCCCATATACAGAAATATATATATATATATATATATATATATATATATATATATATATATATATATATTTATAAAATAAAAATAATATATATTTATTAAAAAAAAATATATATATATATATATATATATATATATATATATATATATAAGATATAAAATATATATATATATGCAGGGCTTTGAAATTCTTAATAAATAAAAGTTGTTGATTTTTAAAATAATATCCTCCTTTAAGTAATCCAAAAGTAATCAGTTACATTACTTTCATATTGTGGTACTTGGATTAAGTTACTCAATACTTTTTTTTATGAAGTAATTTCTAAATGTAACGGAAGCCTGGTAATAAGCAGAGTGTGCGCGCGTTGTGGACCCGCCTAAAGGCACATAGTACTATTGCAGCCTTCTTTAAATAACAAAAAAAAAAATACTGCGCCATGGACTTTAGAGCAGGTTTCAGTTGGTCAATGACGTAGTTTATTTCAGGTGCCTCAAAATAGCAACGCACCAACAATGCGCCTGAACACACTTAATTTTCAGACCACCAGCCAATGGCCGCACAGATGGGCGCAAACGTATTTGCTATTTAAACAACAAGGTGTAGGACGTGAAAATAATAATTGCGTCAGGCTGAAACTAACAAAAATGGTGCCGCATTGCCTCAGGTGTACGATAGGGCCCATAGAAAGAAAACAGGGTCAGATTTAAAGGGTTAGTTCACCCAAAAATGAAAATTAAGTCATTAATTACTCACCCCCATGCTGTACCAACCCCGTAAGACCTTCGTTCATCTTCGGAACACAAATAAAGATATTTTTGATTGAATCTGAGGGCTGGATCACTCTTCCATAGACAGCCTGAGGGACTGCCTCTTGACGGCCCAGAAAGTCATTAAAAGAAAAGGTTTAAATATTCCATGTGCCTACAGTGGCTCAACTATAACTTTATCAAGCGACGAGACTACTTTTTGTGCGAAAAAAAAACGTAAATAACGACTTTATTCGACTTTCCATTACTTCCTTATGGGCGCATGCGCGAGAACTGAGACTAAACCGTTCTTCTTCGACTACTTTTTGTTACCGGCTGCTCACCGCTTAGGAGTTTTACCGCCCCCTACCGTATAAGATGACGTACTGATATAGCCGGAGGCGCAAAACGTTCTGTTTACAAGCAGTACGTCATCTTATACGGTAGGGGGCGGTAAAACTCCTAAGCGGTGAGCAGCCGGTAACAAAAAGTAGTTGAAGAAGAACGGTCTCGTCTCAGTTCTCGCGCATGCGCCCATAAGGAAGTAATGGAAAGTCGAATAAAGTCGTTATTTACGTTTTTTTTTCGCACAAAAAGTAATCTCGTCGCTTGATAAAGTTATAGTTGAGCCACTGTAGGCACATGGAATATTTAAACCTTTTCTTTTAATGACTTTCTGGGCCGTCAAGAGGCAGTCCCTCAGGCTGTGGAAGAGTGATCCAGCCCTCAGATTCAATCAAAAATATCTTTATTTGTGTTCCGAAGATGAACGAAGGTCTTGGTTGGTACAGCATGGGGGTGAGTAATTAATGACTTAATTTTCATTTTTGGGGGAACTAACCCTTTAAGTTCATGCCAACTTTACAACTTGGTGTAAAAAGCTTATTGTTTCAATTCTTGTTTTTTCTCTATTTCTTAGCATTAAGAATGTATTTATGGTTTCTTTTAGATATCAAATTCACACCGGCCTCCAGCATTCCATCATCAGACCACGCCAACCCAACTGCCTCCCTCTGGATGCCGTCACACTCCCTCAGCGCTTGCAGGAGGCGGGCTACTCCACTCACATGGTGGGCAAGTGGCATTTGGGCTTCTACCGGAAAGACTGTTTGCCCACACGCCGTGGATTTCACACCTACTTCGGTTCATTGACTGGCAGTGTGGACTATTATTCATATGGCTCATGTGACGGCAAGTCATTGTGTGGCTTTGACCTCCACGAAGGCGAGTCCGTGGCATGGGGGCGAGGGGGGAAGTACTCAACTCACCTCTACACCCAGAGAGTGCGCAAAATCCTAGCAACGCACGACTCAAGCAGTCAGCCTCTTTTTATTTTCGTTTCCCTTCAGGCAGTGCATACACCTCTAAACCCTCCCAAAGAATACATCTACCCGTTTCGCCGCATGGGCAACGTTCCCCGCAGGAAATACGCAGCCATGGTTTCTATCGTCGACGAGGCGGTCCGAAACATAACTTACGCGCTGCGCAAATATGGCTTCTACCGCAACAGCGTCGTCATCTTCTCCACTGATAATGGAGCCCAGCCGCTCACAGGGGGAAGTAACTGGCCCCTACGAGGGTGCAAGGGAACATATTGGGAAGGTGGTATTAGAGGAGTGGGTTTCGTGCACAGTCCCTTGATACGCCATCGAAGAAGGGTCAGCAGAGCCCTTATTCACATTACTGACTGGTATCCAACTCTTGTTGGACTTGCTGGGGGGAATGTGTCTCAGTATCAGGGATTAGATGGGTTTGATGTTTGGCCCACCATTAGCGAAGGGAAGGAATCTCCACGACTGGAAATTCTTCACAACATCGACCCTCTCCACCGCCGCAGTCGGGGCTCATTTAAGGAGGGACATGGACTGTGGGACACAACGGTGCAAGCGGCCATTAGAGTCGGTGACTGGAAACTCTTGACGGGCGACCCTGGACATGGGGATTGGGTGCCACCCCAGGTTCTCACAAACTTTCCTAGCAACTGGTGGAACCTGGAGCGACAGACTGGAGAGAAAAGGAAATCCATTTGGCTTTTCAATGTTACGGACGACCCTTGTGAACGCCGTGACCTTGCAGTGCACAGGCCTGATGTTGTCAAGGAGCTACTGGCACGTCTAGTATTACACAATCGCACCGCAATACCTGTTCGCTACCCGCCAGACGATACCCGAGCCGATCCTAGTCTGAATGGAGGTGCTTGGAGACCTTGGGTTGGTGAAGGTGAAGAGGAGGAAAACTGGGATGGGATTTATTACAAGAGAGGAAAGAATCGCAAAAGAAAATGTAGGCTCTGCAAGTTACAATCTTTCTTCAAGAAGTTTAATTTAAAGATCATGTCAAAACAGATATAAGACTCTTCTGTTATATAACATTACTTACAATAACTTAACTGAAAGGTGACATATTATGTCTCCTTGAATTTATCTTTATCACTGACCATGTTTAACACCCAAAATATATTGAATGTGATCTGCACATCAATCTTTTGTGATCAGTACATTCCTCTCACTGTGCAGTGTGGACAACTTTATGCCGAGAGTTTCAGTTGCACCTCATTGCAGTACACGAGATCCAGGGGGCGGAGTTGGATCCAGATATAGGATATAGGAGATGGGTAGGATTAGGGGTGGGGTTAGGGATCAGGGGGCGGAGATGGTTAGGATTGGGGGTGGGGTTAGGGAATCAGCGGATGAAGATGGGTAGGATTGGGGGTGGGGTTAGGGATCAGGGGGCGGAGATGGGTAGGATTGGGGGTGGGGTTAGGGATCAGGGGGCGGAGATGGGTAGAATTAGGGGTGGAGTTAGGGATCAGGGGGCGGAGATGGGTAGGATTGGGGGTGGGCTTAGGGATCAGGGGGCAGAGATGGGTAGAATTAGGGGTGGAGTTAGGGATCAGGGGGCGGAGATAGGTAGGATTAGAGGTGGGGTTAGGGATCTGGGGAGGAGATGGGTAGGTTTAGGGGTGGGGTTAGGGATCAGGGGGCAGAGATGGGTAGAATTAGGGGTGGAGTTAGGGATCAGGGGGCGGAGATAGGTAGGATTAGAGGTGGGGTTAGGGATCTGGGGAGGAGATGGGTAGGTTTAGGGGTGGGGTTAGGGATCAGGGGGCAGAGATGGGTAGGTTTAGAGGTGGGGTTAGGGATCTGGGGTGGAGATGGGTAGGTTTAGGGGTGGGGTTAGGGATCAGGGGGCAGAGATGGGTTGGATTAGAGGCGGGGTTAGGGATCTGGGGAGGAGATGGGTAGGTTTAGGGGTGGGGTTAGGGATCAGGGGGCAGAGATGGGTAAGTTTAGGTAAATGTAAGGTGGGAGGAGTTGGATCTAGATCCAACTCCTCCCCCTGGAATTCATGTTCGGCAGTAAGGACCATCTCGAGAGTTTTAGTGAGAGTGCAGAACGTGTTAAAGTAAGTCATTATGGCCATTAATGGTCATTAAGTGAGTGCTATTGATCTAAATAATAGGTTTGTTTTTCATGCTTCTTGTTACGTTCACATTATAAATTATAAAGAGTGATAACTACATTAAAATGTGGGAGTGAATCCGGTAAACTTTAAGGACTGTGAGTCATGAAATTGCAATGATTGACTTAGTAACCATAGTAACATGAGAACGTGATAACCATAGCAACATTTTGGCTTCTAATAATGCTATGATTTTTGTTACATTTACACATTAGTCATACATTTACATACACCTTGCAGAATCTCCGAAATGCTATTCTTATTTATTTCTTAATAAAAAGGATCATAAAAACATTGTTTCTATTTAGTACTGCCCTGAAAAAGCATTTTCACACAACAGATGTTTAATAGCCTAGTCCACAAGACAAAATACAAACCCAAAATACAAGGCAAATTACATAGGCTTGATTTTTAATATTGTGTGTCATTACCTGAAGTATCCACAACTGTTTTTTTGGTTGTTCGTGGTTGTTCATGAGTCCCTTGCTTGAACACTTAATAGTCGTCAGAAAAATCCCCCAGCTTCTGCACATTCTTTGCTCTTCCATCATCCTCTGCATATTTGACTCCTAACTAATTTTTGAGATCCCAGACAAAGAACATGAGAAACACTGGGGTTTATATACACACAAGAGGAGATTGGAAAATAAGACACACCTGAGAACAATCGGGAACTAATCAACAAGAAAAACTACAAAGGACTACAAAACATGGCACAGAACAGGGAAAAGGTCCACACAAGACAAGGGGAATACAGGACAGTAATAATGACACCTGCAATCCACAAAACAGAAGCCGCAGAAATATGGCCATGCCCTTTTTTGCATTTTCCGGAGGGAGGGGTTGATGCAAATGTGTGAGTTAGTGACGTCTAAAACCCAGCTGTAGTCCCAATCCAGTCGTTTTTGTAGGCAATATACTTCCTGATTTTTAAAAGACGATATCTCTGCTTACACTGAACTTTCAGCGCTGCAACTTTGCAGATACTGTTCATGCACCAACAGCAACATTACACACTATTTAAAATGAAAAAAGTGAAATCGCCAATCAACCAATTTAATTAAATTCACATTTATTTGTGTAACGCTTTTCACAATACATATCGTTTCAAAGCAGCTTTGCAGAAAATACATGCTTCTACATAAAAGTGATCTGTGATCTGAGATGACTGTGTCCAAGGCCATAAGCTGGCTAACGTTGGCGCTTGCAACACCAAGGTCATGGGTTCGATTCCCAGGTAAAGCAAGAAATTATAAGACTGTAAATGTGTACCTTGAAATGCAATGCAAGTCGCTTTGGATAAAAGTATCTACCAACTGCATGAATGTAAATGTACATGGTGTGATCATGGTGCATGTTAATTCAGAGTTGGCGTCATCTGAAGTCCTCGCAGGAGTTGGAGTCAGATGGAGTCGTCTCTTCACATCTGAAGTCTTCGTAATTGGCTGGATGCAAACTGGAGCTGACATGGTCTCTGGTTACAGTACCTCGGGATGGGCATACTAAGATAAAATGGAAAAGCAAATGGAAAATAATTAGCATACCTGCTGTTCATAACATTTGATGGATTGTAAAATGATAGAAGATCAGTTAAACAGGAGCTAAACAAACCGTTTAGGGCTTTATAGATCAGTAGCAATACTTAATAGGTAACCAGATGATAAAATTTGTGTTATGATCATATTATCTTGACCTAGTAAGTACTCAAGACAACCTGCTAGTAATGCATTACAGTAATCTAAAGGTCATAAATGCATGAACTAACTGTTCTGCATCAGAAACTGATACAGATATCTTAGAAATGTTTATGAGGTGGAACATATGAAATACATTTTTGAAAGACTAATATAACAGCAGGTCTTTAACTGTACTGTAGCTGAGGAAGTAACATTACATCCTTCAAAATGCTAACTATATTTTAAGAGATTCTGTGCAGGTTTTTGGTCATATCGAAACAAAACTGGTCATCCAATATTTTATATCTTTAACACACTCAATTATCAATTTACATAATTTAGAGGTCTGGCCATGGTGAAATATAACTGCATCATCAGCATAAGAGTGGACACTAATTCCATGTTTTCTTTATAATATTACCAAGAGGCAGCGTATACATTGAAAATGGCAGAGGGCCTAACACAGACCCTTGTGGCACTCCATAATTTACTGACGTTATTTTAGATATTTCCCCAAAGACAAAATGGTAACAATCTGGTATGATATAAACCGCCTTAATCCCTGTCCCTGAATACCAGTGTAATTTTGTTGTCGAGTGACATCTAAGAGTGTTTTATGATCTATAGTGTCAAACGCAGCACTAAGATCAAGCAAAACTACTACTGAGATGCAACCTTGGTCAGGCGCAAGAAATAAGCTGTTTGTAATTTTAACGAGCAGTTTCTGTGCTATGAGGCCTGAATTTTTTTCAGATATCAAGACCAAATTTTTGTCTATATATATATATATATATATATTCCAGAGCATTTTGAAATTCCAAGGGACAATGAATAGTGGTTGATATAAAAATCTAGATAAAAGGCATGTGCGGTTGACCCCGAGAAGAGAGAAAACTAGAAAAGCCATTCTTTACGTATCATCAGACTTTATTGGTTCATAACTTCAAGTAATTTTGTTTACCTGTGCAATTGGCCAAATGGACATCTCCATACATGGACTAATAAACAATGCTGTATGATTTTTTCTATGGCGAAGGTTTAAGGTATAGACAAGAATGAACTCAACCAGGAAAGCTGGTCTAGGACCTAGGTTATGGAATTGAGTTGCAAAAACTTAATATTATTTATTATTTATCGACTACTAAAAGTAAATAATTAAATGTAGGTACGTTAAGTACAATTACGGGTTTGACTGATGTCATGTTATGTTATGTTACTGAGTGTGAGTAAGCCTATTTTAAGTGTATGTGTAATTTCGCGGTTGCCCTGCAGGGGACTGCATGAGACTGTTACTTTAGCACTGGATTCACATGGCAATAATCCAGAGCACTTTTCAGCTATATAACGATGATTTTGTGAAACATTTTGTGATCCGTATACGATCGTTTCTACAATATGCTTTTTGGAAGCACAGTGATGTTAAGTGTGTTGACTACTAAGCCAAAAATAAAAAAAGACATGAATTGTACACTCTGTAGCCTACAAGATGGGTTGTTTTAACTCAATTTTGGGTAAAATATGGACAAACCCAAACGTTGGGTTAAAAATGTCATTTAAAATGTTAACTCAATCACTGGGTTTGTCAATATTTGACCCAAATTTGAGTTGAAATAACCCAGCATTTTTTTAGTGTAGCCATTTTAAATGTGTGTCACATTGGAATTAAGTCATTTCGTTACACTAAAAATGTGGCTATATATATTTGGCAATATAATATATAGGCCTATATATATATATATATATATATATATATATATATATATATATATATATATATATATATATATATATATATATATATATATATATATATAAAGATTGTTATCTACCGTATATGCTATTTGTTATCTGCTAAAGCTAGGCTATACTAAATGTAATAAAAGCAAGTATATAGACAATTGTATAATGAAAGCTTTTATTAAATTGCTATTTTTAAGATATATTTATCCTGGTAAGGAGGTAAACCCGATCTTAGGTAAAAACTACAACGTGGTTTTCATACCCACTTAAACAATCGTATTTTATTTTATTTATTGTGGTTATATTGCCAAAATATGGAAGCACGAATTGGTGTGTGGTCGAATGATCGAAGAGAAAGTGTGATGCCTTGTAAATGCAAGTACGAATTAAAATCTTCTTTTTCACAGCTGGGTGTTAACAAGGGAACGAGCTCTCTGCTAAGAGACATTATACCCGCAATATCCACCATCAGCACATTGTTTTTCACTCCAAACAGACTAAATGTGATTTAATCAACAGTGAAATATTTTGATAATATATATGCTATTTATTTTATTTGTAATTCGACCATTGAAAATCAGTTCCGTCTGTTGCTTTCTCGGGGTCAGCAAGTTATTCTCACCCTTTCTGTCGAAAGCGCTTCCCATTTCAATCACAAGGAAGTCACACCCGGCTGTGAAACGTGTCCCACACATCTCAAACCGACTCCAAACCCCTTTCTCCTCCTGGACTGGCAAAAATCGTTTGCATTATTGTTTCCTCAATGTCTTTTTTGGATGTGGGAAATATGCCTATAATGGATTAAAATATGACGGTTTCTGTTTGTAGGTTTTCAGATGTTGACCTGCTAGTTGAGTGACAATGTCAAAGTATACGAGAAATGACTAAATTCTGAAGAAATGTAGGCCTATGTTAGATAAGATGAAATCCTGATAATTTGTGGAGGCTATATAGACATTAGTTTACGAAATAGGCCCAGGATACAAAAATTGTCTAGCCAAAAAAATCTAAAGCAATCTATGGTGTTGTTGTCTTATATTAATAGCTACAATTTTTCTAATCGAATGAAGTTAAATAAAGATACACTGATTATATAATTATTTCCCCACAAACGCACTCGATGTTTGTTATTATCTTATCATAAATATTATTGATTAGTTCGTATATACGAATTGGTCGAGAGATAGCGTAGGCAGCACTTATAACTGTAAATGTCTGAAGAATCAGCCCGAGACACATCGCAGATAAAATATGTGCCATATAGGTATACTAAAAAATAAATAAATAAATTTTAAAAAATCACAACGACATCGGCCTTACATTTCACAAATGGCCTAATTTAATAAACGGCTGAATTAAACGTGCAATTTTGGAGAAAGACAGAAATAGTCTATTTTCTTGTAGCTAAACAAATGTGAACGATTCGTTCATTTTTACAACGCTCTCGCATTATTTTGTATCTTTATAAGTCTTTTGATGTCTTTCTTAAAATTTTTATATCTGTATGATGGTTTCATTCGTCTCCATCTTTTCTTTTTTTTTTAAGTATATTTTATGACCGTATACACCTTTATGTTTTGGATGATATGGAGACTTGATATAAGACATCCTGAAATATAATCTGCTATTAGTTTCATCTCCGACGTTGGTTTTTAGTAGGCCTATATTCGTAAAGTAAATTAGTTTCATCTCTGTCCACCGACACCGACGATTGCCTTCTTAAACACGCTTTTAAAAGTGAGAGCTCAACATCACAATCGAAATAGAAATATTAATTAGGCTATATTGCATAACTGTACAATAGACATCAATGCCTGTTCACTGATTACATAAATTTAAAACACATTTCTATAAACTGGATGATTTTCTAGTAAAAAAGGAGGCACACTTTTAGAAAAAATCTGTTGAAAAACAGACTAACAACATTAGCTCTGCTATATATTCACCATTATATGTTGCCTATTTTAAAACGAGCCAGTGTTTAATTTCGTCTTGCAGGTTCACTAACGCGAAGGTTCGGAATGGAACACCTGCGCATTCCATGGAATCATTCACCAGAACTCGAACCAGCCGAGGTTCGGAATCGAACACTGAGGAAATCCCATTCCATGTGTAGGCTAGTCATACCAAGCATTGAAATAATCTTTCTATGACATCCAGTGCATTAAGAACATAAAATGTGTCTGCAAATGTGTCACATTTTAACGCACATCCCATAAAATCTAAAATGACATAAATGTAAATGATTATATTATGGCCATGATCTTTGCCTTGTTCACACTGTAGCTGTTCCTTGTCTTAAATCCAATCATAATCAAAAGTCGTATGTGTGCGTGATATAGTGTGTGTGAGGCTAACTACACTGTAATATTTTTGTGTAAGAAATATGGTATAAACTAGTTTTGTTTGGCAAAATCGTATTATTAAAATAGTGACAAAGTGTTATTACAGCATGTAATTTAATTTTTTTATCTTTTTTTTATAATTTTACTTAATTTTTAATCAATTATATAAAATAACCCTTTTTATGTAAAATGATATTGGAAGGCCACGTTATGACTTAAAGTTTATGATAATTATTTTCTCCAGAAATCTTGCCAATAAGAGCACAAAACTAAAAACAATATGAAAACAATCATATATTTTTAACAAAATGTATTCAAATATATATTGATGCGAATTTCGTGAATGCTTCTTTCCCTATAGCCTATAAGTTGACCCTTTCACTTCTTAAAAAGTATAATTTTAACAATAACGTATCTATCTTACAAACACAGCGATACTATAATATCCATCACATTTAACTTTTAAAACGACTTGAGGTTGGCCTCATGTAGGCCTTGAAAAGCAATAGCCTATCATTTTTACAATATTACATTTTCCTAAAAATGAGCCAACTAACATGTTTGCAGTGGATAATTAATTATATAATAAGTCATTGCATTCTTTCGTGGGCCGCTGTCTTTCGATACCGTGGGAGGGTGATGATCGAGATCATAAACGTGACGTCAGCCTCGCAACCTTTAGCAGGCACCGAGGCTGAAGCGTTCAGAGAATCTGTCCAGGTAGACGAACCGTCAGGTTATAGGGAAACCTGGGTCTGAGGAGCCAAGATCAATCGTGCGGGTGCATATAATGCACTGGAGTCATCAGGCGGGAAAATGTATGTGAGTTACCTCTTAGAGAAGGACACCAGCATGTACCCAAATTCCGTGAGACACCCAAGCCTAAACCTGAACCCTCCGAATTTTGTCACCGCACCTCCACAGTATCCGGACTTCACTGGATACCATCACGTCCCTGGGATTACCAACGAGCCTCACCACAGCCAAACCGGAGGCTGGAACCCCGCGTACCCTCCTCCGAGAGAGGAATGGACACCTTATGGCACAGGAACCGGACCTTCGGCTTCGGGCACGGGTCAGCTGGGCTTCAGTCCTCCGGAGTTTTCGTCTGTCCAAGCGTCAGGCCTTCTTCCATCGTCCATAAACTCGTCAGTCGGTCAGCTGTCGCCGAACTCGCAGAGACGGAACCCGTACGACTGGATGCGTCGGAGCGCGCCCCCGTCAAACTCAGGTGCACTTCAAATCTGATCTGAATGCAATTATCGCACTTCAAAAAGTATAATGATTATTATAATATTCATAGAAACACATAACCTAAAGCACGAATTGTATTTATCGTGCAGAAAAGAGTTTTTACGTGTATATTTATGGCGTGTAATACACAATCCAATCCTACCCAAGGGGTATCATATGCACGTGATTAAAACTCAATTTTTTTATTTTTTTTATTTTTTTGCGTAGCCTATAAATTGCACGATAAATACAATTCGTAGGCTAATATTTTTCACGAGATCGTGTTGACATAACTATCCGGTTCGCAAAAAGCCCTTTAAATAAGTTCAGTTCCGGCCTATGCCATATGTAACGTCGAAACTGGCGAGCTCGGCGCCACGGCCACAGCTTTACAGCTGACAAAACTCCTCTGCATTCACGCGTTTGTCATGCTAATAGAAATGTGTGTGTGTGTGGGAGTCCCTTTGCTTTGATGTCACTCTTTGTTCTTTTTTATGCCTGGATGCCGAGAAGTCTGTTGAATACACGGATGCGCACGTGGAATTAACTAATACATGCAGTTACTCGTGTAATATCTATAAATGATGTATAATTACATGCAACTGACCCTAAACCAATTCCTAATCCTAACCATATAGCCTAGTAAGTACATGTAGTAGTATTACTCATAATTAAAGTGCAACAAAAACACCTTGTAACAGTGTAATTATACATTTAAGAGTGATAATAATTAGCTACATGCACTTAGGATTAGGGTTTGGTTTGGTTTAGGGTTAGTTGCATGTAATTATTACTATAACAAATTGTAAAATGTGTACACTCTAAAAAATGCTGGGTTGTTTTAACCCAATTTTGGGACAAATATGGACAAACCCAGCCTTGGTTATATTTTTAAATAACATTTTTAACCCAATGTTTGAGTTTGTCCATATTTGACCCAAAATTGGGTTAAAACAACCCAGCAGTTATAGAGTTTAACAATGAAACTGTCAAAATAGCAGTATAAGGATTTTTTTTTAATAAACCGTAAAAAAGCATTAAATACAAATAAATAATTGCATAGCGTGGGAATATGTGAACACATCAATCAATTTATATTAAATGGATCTCACTGATTATACAAAATGGGAAATGCAACATAAATTGAGAATATTTAATAGTTGGACCTAATATTTCCATCAGATGGGAAACGATGAGATTTACTGAGATCTTTGATATTTCAGCATATTGTTAAAGAAACTTCAGGGACCATTAATGACTCATTAATTAATTCCATGCCATGACATCATAGAAAAGCTGGGGAAAACTCTCCGTGTGAACACTGTCACTCATACGTGTGCCACAAAACTAGGATCTTGAGGCAATTCCTCAAGACAGAAGTTTTAATTACTAAACACTACGACGAACTGTCGAAAGTCCCGAGCCAGCTAAGCACAAACGAAGCATTATTAGCTCATTAACACTCAATTTTATACATCACAATGAAATATCTGGCTTTAAAATGGAGGAGAGTTGCTCGGCCGGGTTAATGATAACTAGATTTTGGATGAAGAGATGCTATATGGTTGAGAAGCGTAATTATCTGTGTGTGTGTTGCCCTAGACAGGCGGTGTCCTTCCCCTCGCCGTGTGTGTGTGTTTGTGTGTGTGTGTTTTAATATTTAACCCGCCGGCCACTTAAGTCCACTCTTGCCTCTGACAGGGTAAACTAAGTTTGAAATATAGAGACGCGATTCCAAAGACCTTTATAACATGCACATCTTGGTGTTTTATATATGTGTGCTCTTAACGATTGGCTTGATTAAGGGAGCAAACACTGTTCCCATAGTTACTTTTTAATAGAGAAGATAAACACATTACTGCATTAACTCGAAAAGACCCTTTATTTTTTTATCACATTGTCATTAATTATAGTCAATTTGATTTTTGTTTCAAATCATCATGAACGCCATATGATGTTTAGCCTTGAAAAAGGAACCAGATTTCCATTGATTTCTAGTATGGCATATACAAAAATTCATTTTCTATTATGTGAAAAAAAGGTTAATCGTGTGTAGAGTGAATTCTTAGATGGACTGATGAATTTGCTGTGGTGTTTTTCTTTTAGGAGGAAAGACCAGAACAAAAGATAAATACCGGGTAGTGTACACGGACCATCAGCGTCTGGAGCTGGAGAAAGAGTTTCATTACAGTCGCTACATCACGATAAGAAGAAAAGCAGAGCTGGCGACAACACTCAGTCTGTCAGAGAGACAGGTCAGCAGCTTTAATACAGCCCACACAAATCTCAGATCATATTCTTAGCAATCATACATCATTCATATGCAGTGTTGGGCTAACGCATCACAAGTAATCGGATTACTTTTTCAAGTAACTAGCAAAGTAACATTACTTTTTAATTTATTATGAGTTAACTTTTCAAATTAGTTATGCAAGTTACTTTGTTTTCACTGTAAAAAAATATTGATGGTTTAACTTAAAAAAGTAAGTAACCTGGTTGCCTTAAAATTTTAAGTTTATTGAACTGAAAAAAGTGAGTTAATACAATGAAGGAGATTAATTTAACCATCAGAAACTCAAAATTATATGTTATCTGACCTAAATAAATTATTTAAGTTGATTTGACAAAAGAAAAAATCTTGTGATAACTACACTGTAAAAAAAAATTGTTGGTTTAACTTAAAAAAGTAAGTAACCTGGGTTGCCTTAAAATTGAAAAAGTGAGTTAATGCAACAAAGGAGATTAATTTAATCATCAGAAACTCGAAATCATAAGTTATCTCAACTAAATAAATTATTATAAAGTTGATTTGACAAAAGAAAATATGTTGTAATAACAAATCTTTTTTACAGTTCATTTTTGACTGACTCATCTCACGTGCACAAAAACAGATTCAGATTCAAAACAATATGAAATACAATATGTAAATCTTTAATAATTAAATCTTAAATAATTCGTGCATTTAATCTCAAAATATGAACAGATTATTTTTTTTTATCTTACTTGCACAAAAACAGATTCAGCATTCATCAAAATGAACAAATACAGTGAAACCCAAACACTGAATATTACACAAATCTTGTATAAATACATTTTAAGTAACATGTATTTTATCTCACTTTAGTGACTAAATATGAGACAAATATTCATCTCACTTCCACAGATTCAGTGTTAAAACAATATGAAATGCAAACACTAAATATTGTGTGAATCTGGAATAAAAATGTTAAATAATACAAATATAGGCTACTTTATGTATTTAAACTCCCTTTATTAACTAAATTTATTTGCTGAACTTCAATGATCCACCGTTACATAAAAAAACACATGAATTTCACATGTGCAAAATGACTTTAGATGAACATCATGTTGTGCAAGTAAGAGTGATGAATTCCTATTCTTTTGCAAGAATGGCCAACACAATCTCACAACAATTCGTAACCCTTTTACGTTTTAGCGAATTGGCGGCTAATTTCGTACATCTAGACCCGGGTATGTTTAGGGGCGGGGTTATTCAAGGGATTGTTCACTTTGAAATTAATTTTTGGTGTTTTATCTTACCTCAAGGACATCCAAGATGTAGGTGTCTTTGTTTCCACAGTAGTTTCAATTTTGATATTTTTCGGTCAAACCGTTCTTGTCTGTCAGTCATATAATGGAGATCTATGGTCACCACCTCAAAGAGCATGCACAGAGAAGTCCAAATTAAACATGATTTAATGACTCGCAAATGTAAGTACACATTGATGGCCTAAGACACGAAACGAGCGGTTTGTGTGAGAAAACAAACAGTATTTATATCGTTTTTACCTCTTGTTACCACAAAGCGCCCGTGCCCTCAGATCAGTTGGACGTGGCTGTGGTTACAAGAGGTAAAAACGATATAAATACTGTTCGTTTTCTCACACAAACTACTCGTTTCGTGTCTTAGTCCATCAATGTGTACTTACATTTATGGGTCATTAAATCATGTTTAATCTGGACTTCTCTGTGCTGCTCTTTGAGGTGGTGACCATAGACCTCCATTATATGCCTGACACACAACAACGGTTTGACCTAAAAATATCAAAATTGAAACTACTGTGGAAACAAAGACACCTACATCTTGGATGCCCTTTAGGTAAGCTAAAACATACCAAAATTTAATTTCAAAGTGAGCTATCCCTTTCATTTCACTTTGGTGAAAAGGCCTATACATTTGCCAAAATAGAGCTGTTGTTGTTGATTTTTTGGTAAGCAAACCCCATCCAGGTGAGAAAAAGTAATGCAAAAGTAACGTAACGCATTACATTCCAGAAAAAAACACTAACGCAATAACTTACTTTTTCCGTGCATGTCTTTAAATGCAAATGAGCTGCTGCTCCGCCCCCTTTCCATGAGAGGGTGGAGCCTGTACAGTGACTCTGATATTCTGCCAAAATCAAAACAATCCAAGGCACTCAAGTAGGCTATTTTTTTTATTATAAAAATATAAAAAAGCCTTACTCTCATGACCGTGTGTGTGCCTCGAGTGCGAGAGCTGACCCATCCCTACACCCAAACACGACAGAGAGACTGAATCCTTGTATTTGAAAACAAAACATCTGTTTGGTTTTGATTATCATCTATCGTGGTCATGCTCACAGTTTAGACTAATATGTTTTTTTGAATGTATAAATCCATCCATACAAAGCTAAAAACAAAATCACTCCCTGCTCTTGACTGAATAACTAGTAGATTTAATAAGAATATATTTCTTACTTGAATGCTCTGGCTCTGACTGTGTGCAGCTCACTGAGGGGCGGAGCTAACCTAATAGGGCGGGGTCTGTCTGCACTCGTGGGCGGGGCTTGTTCCGATGTGACATCATATTGGAGCACATTCCTGAACGGCTCACTTTGAGGCACTGTTTCAGATTTATGGGGAAAATAAACAAAGTGAATGGATGTTTACACACTGCGGACACATAAATATGTTCAAAGACAATATAAATGTCTTTTTTGCATAATAGGTCCCATTTAAAAGTAATTTGCTAATACGTCAGATGTAGACGAAAGCGACTTTTGCCTCAATAACTCTCGAGGGAATTTTTTTTTCCCCAGTATGACTCATGGCATGTTGTTGACAGGTGAAGATCTGGTTCCAGAACCGGCGTGCAAAAGAGAGGAAAGTCAATAAAAAGAAGATGCAACAGCCTCAGCCAGCGTCCACAACCACACCGACCCCACCTGGATCATCTCTCCCGGGCAACGTGTCCATGGTCACCAGTAGCAGCGGCGGACTGGTCTCGCCGCCCATGCCAATGAATATCAAAGAAGAGTACTGAAGAGAGACTTTGACTGTTAATATTTTTATACTGCCCTTTCACACTTAGACATACACATGGTACTTTAAAATCAACACATCTTTGCTGTGATGAAAAAGAAACTGTGACGAACGTGACAAAAGACTGTCTGATGGGGGTTTAACAAAAAGTCGTCAACTACCATTCCAAAGTAAAATGAAGCAACGTAAACCTGAAAGGTTGTGTAATATTTCTCTGGCCGTGTTGGTTTCTTTGTTTTAGTACTTTATTACCGCTGTTGTTTTGTTCATCATTGTAAACGTTAAGATTTTTTGAGATTATGAAACGGAATTAAAATAATTGTGTATTTCTAAAGTAATTTGTATTAATAAAATAAATGTTTTATCGTGGCAAATCGATTCATTTCAGACTTGCCAAGGAGAGCAGCGTTTCCATCCATTCATTCTTATATCTGACATTATTAAATTGTGCCTTAACAGAGATCTAACATACGAGCTAATCGTATCAAGCACTGATTTGTCAGTTTCATTTAGGGTGTTTTTTAATATTCTTTTAAAACATCCTTCTTTTTGCAAGGACTACTGAGAAAATGTCAGATGTTCACACACATTTAGAGAGAAAACACCGTAGGAGCCGCATCTTAGGCCCAGTTTACACCTGATATTAAAGGGATAGTTCACTTTGATATTCATTTTTTAAAATGTTTTATCTTACCTCAAGGGCATCCAAGATGTAGGTGTCTTTGTTTCCACAGTAGTTTCAATTTTGATATTTTTAGGTCAAACCGTTGTTGTGTGTCAGTCATATAATGGAGGTCTATGGTCACCACCTCAAAGAGCATGCACAGAGAAGTCCAGATTAAACATGATTTAATGACTCGTAAATGTAAGTACACATTGATGGCCTAAGACACAAAACGAGCGGTTTGTGTGAGAAAACGAACAGTATTTATATCGTTTTTACCTCGTTACCACAGCCACTTCCAACTGATCTGAGGGCACGGGCGCTTTGTGGTTACAAGAGGTAAAAACGATATAAATACTGTTCGTTTTCTCACACAAACCGCTTGTTTCGTGTCTTAGGCCAGCAACGTGTACTTACATTTACGAGTCATTAAATCATGTTTAATCTGGACTTCTCTGTGCATGCTCTTTGAGGTGGTGACCATAGACCTCTATATGACTGACAGACAAGAACGGTTTGACCTAAAAATATCAAAATTGAAACTACTGCAGATAGAAAGTCATCTACATCTTGGATGCTGTTCAACTCATTGTCATGTTCAAGAAACCAATTTGAAATGATTGGAGCTTTGTGACATGGTGCATTATCCTGCTGGAAGTTCGTGAAAAACTCAAACTAGAAAGAGACGCCGATCTTGCATGTGTTTGACAGGTGAGTAACACCGTGTTATTCAAATTTCATGTCAGTAAACCATGCAAAACAATTAGTATTACTGTTAGAATGTCTTGTTGTCTATGCATATGATGTGAAAAATCATATAGTCATATTAACCGCGAATACTGTTGGCTGTATCTTAGAAAACGACGTTTATCTGAAAAGTGTTTCAACCGTCCCGGCTCTCCCCTAACATCTGTGCTAACTAATTGACTTTTAAACCTTACTTTTCTTGCGGTTATTTCAGTTTAATGAAAAACAAGCATGTCATTAAACGCAACAGTTATAGAAATCGAACTTTACCTCATCCATGACAACTAATCTTCGATTCCCGTCTGACTGATTTATCCCCGGTGGAGTTGAAAACAACAGTTCCCATCATTCCGCGTTCCTCCACGGCGTCATCAAGCAAAGCCGTTGTTGTTTTTCTGAATGTAGTGCCCTCTAGCGGCACAAAATCTTAGCTATTGTAGCTTTAATTTGATCTCAAACAGTTTCATTAAAATAAGTTATTACTCCACCACGTGCGTGAACGCGGTTGAACGACCACTTTGTCGTCGTGAATATGGTAAACACACCCCAGAATTGGAAATCAAGCAGTGTAAACGAGACCATAGACCTTATTCAGAGCAGCTCCATGACAGGTATGAAAGCGAGGCTGTGAGGGATAGACTTACCGTGTTTCCAATGGCATCCGCTGTAAAAAGCCGAATAAGGGCCGGTTCACATATCGCGTCTTTTGCGCGCTCAAGTTCGTTATTTCAAATGTAGGCGCGCGGTATGCGCGCTCATAATGGAAGCGACGCGGTCGCGGTGCGACGCGCTCGTTTTTTCCAGGCGCGTCCGCGCCGCATCGAGATAAAAACATCTCAACTTTTCAGAATGCCGCAAGCGCACCGTAGGTCACGTGACACGAACCAATCAGCTTCCTCGCCATTTTTGTTACCTCTTCTTAAAATATAATCAAACTGGTCCTTGTCCACTCTGAAATAGGCTTTGAACCTCCCATTGTCCAGGCGGAGTTCCTGAATCAGCTGGTGAAATTCCCCATGGTTCTTGCGTTTTTGTTGTATGGGGTGCACCCAAACACTGCGGCGTTTTTTAACTTTTCTGAGTAAATAAATCTTGTAACAGAGTTACAAGGGTTTTTCGGTGGTGGAAATCCATTGCTGAAATTTCCTTCATGTAATGGAGAGCGCAGCTGATGGTTGCTTAGCAACGACAGACGCCTCCGGAGTGCAACCGCCCTAGCGCTTCTTTGGAAAAAGGAGAACGCGTGCGCCTAGCGTTTTCTACGCGTTTTTAGGCGCGATATGTGAACGGCCCCTAAAGCTCCTAGATTACTTACAATTTTCCACAGCTTATATTGCCGGGAGTTTTTTGTCAACTAAAATTTCTTGGAAAGATATTTTTCCAGTGTTTCATGAGCAGAACAAAATGAAAACACATTAAATAACAGTACAGCCCATTGAAGAGATGCAAGTCTATCCCTCACAGCCTCGCTTTCATTCTCATTAAAAATCAAAGATGGCGCTGCCGTGAATGAGGCGTATTAGTGTCTAAACTCATTTGATCATATGAGCGTTTACTACCAATGTGTTTTCAACTCCCTCTGGACCTGATGGAAATTAAGTGGACGTTTTATACCCGTTTACACTTGTATTTAGAGTCGCCCACTTGTGATCCGATCTACTAAATCACACCAGTTGTAAACAGGGCCTGAGAAGAAGAGCGGTCCGAGACCCACGGGCGAACAGACAGCACTCGAGCCGGAGCTCACGCTGTTTGCTCAGTGTAACGGCATCGCTGGATACACCGAGGAGAAACTGTGAGCTATTTCATTATCAAGCACACTCTGGACTCTCTTATCAATGGTGTGACAGAGAAGCTCAGCTTGACGGGCATCACATATCTCCTCCACGGCGTCGCTGAAACAGGACCTGTTTTATGACCACGTTAACAAAGCCAGGGTGTGGCGTCCAAAGGCCAGCGAAAGCCACTGTTGAGCAAACAATATACATCTGCCCTCGTTCATATCCACTCACACACACAGCCCATATGCCCACAACCTTCAGCCCTGCTATCTTCTTCATCTTTGTGAATTTCTAAAATGAAAGAAGACATTTGACATTGTCATCTGTGTTCATCTCACAGGGGACCGAATTCTCTATAGCCTTGTATCCTGATTACATACGAGAGAAATATAGGGATTCTAATGACATGTTGATTTATTTAATAAAACGAATAAAGATGTTTTAATGATTTGGTAAATGTGTCTTGTTACCTTATTGATTCATTTTCACTTTATCAATGCTCTATTTCTGGTAAGGGGAGAAGTGTATAAACAAGCTTGCTGATAGCTCCCTCGTGTCATAAACTTTATTGGGGCATGTTGTAAAAAATATTCTCACCACAGTAACAAAAGCTTGTTGATATGTGTTCTACATATGCAATTCTGGAGCTACAAAACTTTTTCGGTAACGCTTTACAATAAGGTTCATTAGTTAACATGAACGTATTTCTTTAATCTTTGTTAATGTTAGTTAATAAAAATACAGCTCACAGTGCATTAACTAACGTTAAAATACAACCTGATATTTTAAAAACGTATTAGTAAATGTTGCAATTAAGATTAAGATTAATACATATTGTTCATTCTTAGTTCATAACTACTAATGTTTACTAATGAACCTTGTTGTAAAGTGTTAGCTTAGCACTTTTTTATTAAGTTTAAATCATTTCTGCATTTATTAATAGAAACTGAACATGTGTTTAAATCAGTCAGATGGAAGAATATTAATTGTGATTAATTAAAAAAAAAGCCCCAAGTTTTTTTTTTTTGGGGTCACACTTTAATAAGGTTTGTTAGTTAACATTGGTTAACATGAACTAATAATGAACTGCACATATACAGCATTTGTTAATCTTTGGTAATGTTAATTTCAAAATACTCAACTGTTCAATTACTAATGCTATATTAAAATCGTGTTAGCAGTTACAATGCACTGTGAACTAATATACTGTAAATATATTGTTGGTTTAACTTAAAAAATTAAGTAACCTGGTTGCCCTAAAATTTTAAGTTGATTGAACTGGAAAAAGTGAGTTAATACAATGAAGGAGATTGATTTAACCATCAGAAACTTAAAATAATAAGTTATCTGAACTAAAAAAATTATTTAAGTTGATTTGACAAAAGAAAAAAAAATGTTGTGATAACAAATCTTGAAAATATTTTTTTACAGTGAACAATAAACAGCTGTATATTAATGAACTAACATTGTATTTTAAATTGCATAATTCAGTATAAAAGAAAATATACAGAACAATGATCAGGAACATGTGGGGATTCAGAGAAAAGAAAAAAAATATTTAAAATTTTTTTAAAATTTAAGATGTTTTCAAAGCATTTTTATTGGGATTTTAAAAAAAAATAAGTTATGACAATAATAATTGTAAATCATAAGGAAATTTCCCAAGTATCATGGAAGTACTGATTTTGTCGCAAAAAAAATTCCTAGGATGAAGATAAATATTTGTCTGTTTATTTTCCCATCTTAAAACCTCTTTTTAAACCTCAAATTTAACAGAATGATCTATAAATATAAGTTAATTAGGGCAAATAGTGTAAAAAACAATAAAAGAAGAATACCTGCCACTTAAAAACGCTAAACAAACTCATTACCCGTCTAGTATTACTTATATAGCTTGTTTACGAGGCTATTGTATCATAAACTTTCAATTACAATAGTTATACCCACTAATAATCTCTATAATGGCGAGAATAATTCTACATAAACACTGGAGCTGTAAAGCAATGATTCTAGTGTCTCTCTATAAATAGCAGATATGGTTAAGTGCCGGTGGACCTTTTCATTGAACCCAGCGGAATTTACTCGCAGAAATATTTCTGTCATCATAAAAATAACTTGAGGTTTTATATAATACGCTCTAAACAGGCTTGTTTTAACCCAAATTTGGGTCAAATAAGGACAATGGAAATGTAATTTCTAATTTTAATCCAACTTCAACTGTACATTTTTTAATTGCATTTTTAACCCAGCATTTGGGTTAAAACAACCCAGCATTTTTTAGAGTGTATCAAACAAAAAGCGAGAAAGCAAGGCCCTGTTGGTAATGTTTTGTTGAAGGTGTCCACATTTTTCATATTCTTATATATATATATATATATATATATATATATATATATTAGGGCTGTGCAAAAATTAATTGCGATTAATCGCATCCAAAATAAAAGTCTGTGTTTACATAATATATTTGTGTGTGCTGTATATAATTATTTTGTATATATATATACCTATGCATGCATATATATATTTAAACATTTTTTGCGCTTAAATTCTGTATATAAATACATAATCTATATTATATAAATATAAATATTTTATATATGAATAACACATTTTCTCAAATATATACATGCATGTGTGTGTATTTATATATACAAAATAATTATACACAACTATATTATGTTAACACAGACTTTTATTTTGGATGCGATTAATCGCAATTAATTTTTGCACTGCCCTAATATATATATATATATATATATATATATATATATATATATATAAAATATTAAAAGATGAAGAGTAATAAATTGAGACATTGTTTTTGCACCATAGGAAGGGGCATAAAATAGTTTACTAAGTTGCATAATGGTGACATGCCTTGATATCAAACATCAGATTTTTGATAGTAGTGTGCGTACATTTCCTCGGGTCTCTTTGAAAGCCTCATCCTTCACCTTGATAATCAACCTTTGCCTTTGTTGATAATTTCGAGCATTTCAACACGACAATGTATCTATGTCAAAACAAGTTCATGTTTGGCAATCCAAGATAGACGTGCAAGAAACAAACCTCAGTTTCCGAGATGTGACGTGTGAATGATTAACCCGCGCAGAATGCTCAGTAAACTTTAACATCAATAAAACAGACGTATGACTTCAACTGTCATTCTGATCATCATTTTGCAGGTGAAATCACTTTTCATCACCGTGGGAAATGCAGCGCAAATTAAATAATAGCAACTGCAAAACCACAAGCTCGAACTAGTAGTAGTAAACGCACATCTTAAATGTTGAGGCACATAGAAAAGAGTAACAGTAATATTATATATATTCCTTTTCAAATGCAGTTTTATTTGACTGGTGTTTCTGCCTCACAGCTGATGTCAGAGGTCAGAGGTCAAAATGCTGATCACCCAGGGCATTCTTTGCCCTGGATTTCTAAGTTATTTAGATTTCATTTGGTTTATGAACTCAGAGTCTGTGAATTTAAACCGTTTGGACCCCATTGAAGTCCATTATATGGAGAAAATCCTGGAATGTTTTCATCAAAAAACCTTAATTTCTTTTCGACTGAAGAAAGAATGACATGGACATCTTGGAGGACATGGGGGTGAGTAAATTATCAGCAAAAGTTTTTTTTAAAAAAAGTGAACAACTCCTTTAATTTCTGTAATTGCATGTATAATTACACAGTATCCTTACACCTTAACTGACCCTTAAACACAACCATAGCACCAATCCTGTCCATATAACCCGTATCCAGCTCAACCTCAAAGTGTTCACCATTAACAATACAACATCAACACTATAAGAGTATAATGACACCTAATATAAAGTGTGTCCTAATGAGAATATTTTAATCTGAATATATGCTAATAGTCATAGATAGATTACTCACTAACATTCACAGTATTAGTGACACAATCACATTATAGGTATAAGGTGCTTTATGCAGCGCAGGAGAAGCGGAGAACATGATAAAGCGTACATTGTGACGCGCCATTAGAAAAGTGTTCTTGTTTTTTGCAGTTTCTAAGTTTTGTAAAATCGTAAGCTTAATGCCATCAAGCAGCGCAGAAATTGCTTACAAACCCTTGACATTAAGACTACTACTAGAAATCAAACATTTATGAATCCTATCGCAAACCGTTTAATTGATCGGTTGTCGGTTACATATGGTGCCGTGACCCGGATTGATACGCTTTTGAAACTTTTCCACAAAGTAGGCTCATATCCCTATAATATTTACCTAATCACCATTCGAGTGTGCAGTCACATGTCCTTTACTTCCGTAAAGGGTTGAAGACTTTTCATGCTGTAAATCAAAGGTCTTCCACCCTTGCGCCAATGACCCACTGTCCTGCAAAGTTTATTCCAACCTGCTTTAGCACACCTTGATGTGTATTTTCATTTTTCAAGCAATCCTGAATAGCTTGATTGACTGCTTCACGCGTGTTTCTTTAGGGTTGGGAGATTAACTTCTGGACAGTAGTTTCAGCAATTAGAGAATAAAAGGTAAGCTTGAAGACTGAATTCAAAAAGGTAACACTGCATTACAAACTGCATGGTTGCAGGCAAAAGCCTAAAGTGTCATCGCAGCTTACAAAGAGTTCAAGCTTGGTTAACTTTTATCTGACATTTCATTGCCAAACATCATTTGATCTCTTTTTGGTGACTTTTTTGATGGTAGAATTTTTTTTTCTTTCAAAGTTGTCATGTTACAGATCAACAAATTAGTATTATCACTGCATTTAAACTATTTTCTAATCTATATGTCATCATCATCAATATTTCCTTGAGTAAACCTGACTAGCTTGTGGCGTATTAGGGTATCCGATTCAAATTTGGTAAAACAGGGCCGCCCAGTGGACAAAACATATATCAAATATATCTTATTTTAAAGTCACCAATTTTTCCACAGAAAGTCATTTCCTTACAATGTTTTGAGTTTTATAGAAGTAGGGCTTCTTTTTATAAGTTGTGGCAGTGTGTCTCCAGCTATAGGCTACAGTAGACATCTCGCCTCGTAATATATGTGCCTACGTCATATTTCAATCTCTTTGGAAAACAAGAAAAAAAACACACACACAAAATGACTTAGGCAATTATGCTATGATGAGGCTAACGATATTGTGTCTTCTGTTTGAGGCTCAATGTGCCAAGATAGCCAGCATCCCAGTGACAATATGAACAAGCAGTTCAAATCAAATCATTTACTCACCCCCAACATTGAAATATGTTTAAAAGCTTGTCATATTTTCTCTTCTCTCAGATCAAGAAGTGCAGACAGAGGCAGGGGAAGAGAAGGACAGATGAAGTGCTTAGGCTCAACTGTAAACTGTCAACTTGAGGCTCGAGCTTTGAGGTTTAAATGCGCCCTTACGAAAAATAACTGCAGTACAATGAAGTAGCCTACAACTGTAGAATTGCAGTATTAACGAAGTATAACTGCAGTATAGATACAATGTGACTGCAGTACATTGAAGTGCAACTGCAGTAAAACCACAGTACAAAAAGTACAACTTCAGAATAGTGACGTAAAACTGCAGTACAACTGTAGATTTGCAGTATTAACAAAGTAAAACTGCAGTATAGATACAGACTGCAGTACAACTGTAGATTTGCAGTATTAACGAAGTAAAACTGCAGTATAGACACAATGTGACTAGAGTAGTACATTGAAGTGCAACTGCAGTAAAACAGCAGTACAAAAAGTACAACTTCAGAATAGTGAAGTAAAACTGCAGTACAACTGTAGATTTGCAGTATAATGAAGTAGTAGCCTATAGATACAATAACTTTAGTTCAGTGATACACTTTAAAAAGTGTTTTATGTTTTTATTGGGCTCTCAGGCAATGATATCAGTTTAGTTGCCATTAAAAAGTGGAATTACTGAACCTAAATAAAGGAGCTTTATAGTATGAAAAAAAGACAGATGAAGTTTTTGCTTTTTGCATCTGAAGTCTTGGCCTGCAGTTATGAGACATAGCCCATGTGACCAGAGCTTCCTTCACGCGCACGCGCCGCCGGCGTTGTCCTGACAACGAGTCTCGAGAGCAGCTGATGCTCATTACTGTCAGTTAGCGTCTTTCCGCGTAGTGTATGCTCCATAAAATACGGTTTGGTTGATTTCCTCACTGAAATTATCGTTCATTTACGTTCATATTTATGAACTATCACAATTAAAACACAAAGACATGACAGCATTACTCGTGGTGACGACGGTCATTAAGTGGAATGGAAGAGAAGCGTTTTCTGGAAGAAAAGAAGTTCATTGCGCGAGGCCTTGTCAAGTCATTCAGCTTAGAGGTGAGTAAATTATAACATATAATGTCCTCATATTTCTCTTTTTTTTATTTTAGATTGGTGTAAAAAGACTTTACGTATGTTGTTCAGCCCGGTGGGAAAATAAGAGGAAACGCCGCTATTCTGTAATTTTAGTTTTACCATTCTCCGGTTTAACGTTACACTGTTTAACGTTAGTGTTAACTGCGTCACAGCAGATTGTGTAACTTATGTTTGCACTTTGCAGCATTATTGTCTATCACTTTTAACGCATTTTTTTTAAACTATCTGTATTGTATAAAGTGCTACGGTGACTTTACTTGTTTAAATTTAATATCAGGAATATTAGAAATATCAGACACTAACTTACTGGAAAATACAAGCAAATATGTTCAGTAGTTTGACATTATGTGCAGAAAAGATTTTTTTTTTTTTTTTTAAGTAGGCTAACTTACTTTTTTTGTGTGATTGCTATTTCCAGGAAAATGTACTGGTAACAACTAAAAACAGAAGACGATGGCTGGGGTGAAACAAATATGCACTCACAGACTTTAAAAATTGTGTGTCTCTGCTTTTTTCCAGAAATGCATGTTATTGGGCAAATTGTGTAGACTGTCAATGGAGTGACAGAAAGATTTCATCAAAAAGATCTTCAGTTGTGTTCCCCGTGTCTTGCGGGGTTGGAATGACATGAGGGTGAGTAATTTAACTTTTTATCTGGAGTGTTCAAACTCATTATTAATGCTGAACAATAAAGCATAAATTAACATAAATAGGATGTAATTCAATAAGATTAAATCTAATATGGATATGTCTAGATATAGAATAACATTTTGCTTAAGAAAACCTCAAAAAGGTTCATAAGATACAGTAAACACCTGTTCACCGGTCATTTTCCACAGCTGTATGCAAAGGCAAGTGGGCTTCTCCTGGGAGACTAAATTAATCACTTAGTTTAGCGCTGTCTACTGTTTTAGAAGAGGAAGTTGCTCAACTGCATTTGTGACAAAATCGAGCCGAGATCTCTCATATAAAGCTAAGTGTTAGGGATGCACGATGACATCAGCACGACATCGGTATCAGCCGATAAAAGCTTAATGATCATCGGTATCGGCCGATAGTAATATCTCTGCCGATGAGCCTTGCCAATATGTGGTGGATATACTATGCGCACGTGACGACCGTGAACGTAGCATGAGCGCCAGCAACTTAAATGTCCAGCTGTGTGGAGGAAAAGGTGCGCTTCAGTATCGAGTTCTTTTTCAGGCTTGAACAAACCATAACACACACACAATGTGGGCCAAAATGTCAGTTTTGTCGAGTGTCCTCATTAGAGCAGTTTTAAAGGTCCCCTGACATTTTTTTATTATTATTTTATAATGTTTCCTGGGTTGCCCTTATAATGTTAGTATGTTTTTAGATCAAAAATAGTCATAGTTTAGAAATAAAAGGCATTTTTCCTAGCCTGATTTTAGCCCCTTTGTTTGAAGGGGCGTGTCTGCTGTGTGATTCAATGCAACCGCCCACTGCTGTGATTGGCTGACATGCTTGCATATGAAATAGCTACATATTACATGTGAAACTCTCTTGAATACTTTTACTATTATACGTTTTTACTATTACAGATATCGAGATTACTGAATCGTGAGAAGTTTTTTAAGTATTTAGATTCTCATCACATAAAATGTTGCTGTGATGAGCAATGAGAAGCAGATGACAGTCTGTCGATTGCGAGAATGAAGATCTTATTGTATAACGCAGTTTCTGCACTCTGCACTTAGTCGAATTATGTATTGCAGTGCTTCCGCAGTATTATTGTAGTACTACCGCAGTTATATTGCAGGACTACCGCAGTTATATTGTAGTACTACTGCACTTATATTGCAGAACTACAGCAGTTATATTGCAGTACTACCGCAGTTATATTGCAGTACTACCGCAGTTATATTGCAGTACTACTGCAGTTATCTTGCAGTGCTATTGTAGTACTACTGCACTTATATTGCAGAACTACAGCAGTTATATTGCAGTATTATTGCAGTACTACCGCAGTTATATTGCCGTACTACTGCAGTTATATTGCAGGACTACCGCAGTTATATTGTAGTACTACTGCACTTATATTGCAGAACTACAGCAGTTATATTGTAGTACTACTGCACTTATATTGCAGAACTACAGCAGTTATATTGCAGTACTACCGCAGTTATCTTGCAGTGCTATTGTAGTACTACTGCACTTATATTGCAGAACTACAGCAGTTATATTGCAGTATTATTGCAGTACTACCGCAGTTATATTGCAGTACTACCGCAGTTATATTGCAGTACTACTGCAGTTATCTTGCAGTGCTATTGTAGTACTACTGCACTTATATTGCAGAACTACAGCAGTTATATTGTTGTACTACTGCACTTATATTGCAGAACTACAGCAGTTATATTGCAGTATTATTGTAGTACTACTGCAGTTATATTGTAGTACTACTGCGCTTATATTGCTGTACTACCGCAGTTATATTGCAGTACTACAGCAGTTATATTGCAGTATTATTGTAGTACTACTGCACTTATATTGCAGAACTACAGCAGTTATATTGCAGTATTATTGTAGTACTACTGCAGTATTATTGTAGTACTACTGCGCTTATATTGCTGTACTACCGCAGTTATATTGCAGTATTATTGTAGTACTACTGCGCTTATATTGCAGTACTACCGCAGTTATATTGCAATATTATTGTAGTACTACTGCACTTATATTGCAGAACTACAGCAGTTATATTGCAGTATTATTGTAGTACTACTGCGCTTATATTGCAGTACTACTGCAGTTATATTGCAATATTATTGGAGTACTACTGCAGTTATATTGCCGTATTATTGTAGTACTACTGCAGTTATATTGCAGTATTACCGCAGTTATATTGCAATATTATTGGAGTACTACTGCAGTATTATTGTAGTACTACTGCAGTTATATTGCAGTATTACCGCAGTTATATTGCAGTATTATTGTAGTACTACTGCACTTATATTGCAGAACTACAGCAGTTATATTGCAGTATTATTGTAGTACTACTGCAGTTATATTGTAGTACTACTGCGCTTATATTGCAGTACTACCGCAGTTATATTGCAGTATTACCGCAGTTATATTGCAATATTATTGTAGTACTACTGCACTTATATTGCAGAACTACAGCAGTTATATTGCAGTATTATTGTAGTACTACTGCAGTATTATTGTAGTACTACTGCGCTTATATTGCAGTACTACCGCAGTTATATTGCAGTATTATTGTAGTACTACTGCACTTATATTGCAGAACTACAGCAGTTATATTGCAGTATTATTGTAGTACTACTGCGCTTATATTGCAGTACTACCGCAGTTATATTGCAATATTATTGGAGTACTACTGCAGTTATATTGCCGTATTATTGTAATACTACTGCAGTTATGTTGCAGTTCTACTGCAGTTGTACTCCAACTACTGTATACTGCAATAATGCAGTTTTTTCGTGTCCAAAAACGAAAATGGGCGTGGCGGAAGGAAATAGTTCTGCTCAAAAAAAGGTTTTCAAAACAATCCCTGTTGTGTCTTATTTATTTACACACGTGTGCCGTCGAACTGTTGTATAAATGTAATATCACACTCCTAGCCGTGCGGTTTGTAAGGGTTAATTGCCCGATGAAGTGTCCATTGTCAGGTAATAATGGACGACGGCGTGCCGTGAACCGTCATTCATTAATGGCAATGAACTCCTCGAAGGGCATTAAACCGCTCATGATCACTTGCCAAAAGCCAAATAATAACACATTTTTTAAAACATTAGGTTATATTTTAATTAGTTTTACAATCGATATCTAAAGTTTTTACAAACAGAAACAACAGGCCTAACTTGGTTTCCCTGGTTACGCCTGAAGGCTTATTTAGCGACCGGAGATAGTCCGTTCAGCTAGACGTTAAATCCATCCAGTTTAGCTAACTTACGATCCAGAAAGTTAACGTAGCCTATTTTATATCAAATTCTGCAAAAAGATTAAAAGAAATAACAAAGTCGTTCATTGTTGTATCAGTAGGATATTGATAATGGCTAACAAGATGTTTGTTTTGATGCAATAAATTGTAAACGGATAAATAAATGTGGTGGCTACATCAGTAACATTGCAAAAGTCAAATTTGACTGCTTTATTTATTTTAATGGACAGAATTAGAGGCAAATAATTCCAACAAGCATTCTTGTTGAGTATCAGTTTTTGGTAGGGATGTCCCGATACCACTTTTTCACTTCCGATACCGATACCGATGCCGCACCTTTGGCTTTTGCCGATACCGATATTAGTCCGATATTTTTTTTTTCGTGGTCCGACGTGCCGTATACGGCCCACAGGGTGGTTTATAGGTTTAACTTTGTGAAAGACAAAACAAAACAAACACAAAAGTAAACATAATACATATCTTTGGAAAGCTGAGAAACTCGTGATTCGAACGACGTAAACCATTTTAAGATACAATCAACACAGCGGGCACAATCTGTCTCTTTGTCAGACCACCAACAGCCAAAACAAACCAACACAAACTGGAAGAAACTCACCAATTAGCCATCTGTTAGTCCACATTCCAACAAAAATGGTTTGGTTTCACTGTAAAGCGTCCATACAATCCAATTTGAAGAAGTTTTTAGTCCAAAACAATTGTATATATGAATAAACATCCATGGAATGTAAATAGTAGCATTTCGCGTTAGCCGACAGCGCTATCACAACTTCGACGCACTAATGCTACGTTCACACCGGACGCGAATGGGCGTCAGGCGCGAATGATTTCAATGTTAAGTCAATGCAAGAAAAATTCCTACGGCGCGAATGAGGCGTGGAGCGCGGCGCGGAAGACGCGAATACGCCTCATTCGCGCGTCAAGTTGGCGCGAATGGCGCGAATTGAGCGTTGTGCATTCACGCGTTTGACGCGAATTCGCGTCTGCCGCCCGAGTTGAAAAATCTGAACTTTGGCGTGAATTCGCGCCGCGTTAACCAATCAGGAGCCTAGCTGCTTGCTCACGTGGTGAAGTGTCTGGATGCTTCAATAAATTATTTTGTTAATATGACTAAATGCATGGTGGGATTATGCACAACAAAGCAAATGTTTCATCACTTAAAACATTATTTCTATATGGAGACATGTTCATTTTGTATTGAATGTTATTCATTCCATATCTAGAAATAGTATTATGTTGTAAAGACAGACATCCCAAGTCTCCCGGAAGTTCCGGGAGTCTCCCGCATATTGATAGCGTCTCCCTGATGCCCGCAAATTAGTTCAAATCTCCCGGAATCTAGAGCGAGACATACTGCGCGCATAACATACATAGCGCGCTATATCAACATATGTGCATGCATACATTCGTGTCTGGACGTGAGAGAGAGAGAAAAAATCACAGGACAGGTTAATAACTTTTGAAGGCTGGCTCTAGGCTATTTATTATCAAAACAAAAATAAATGACAGCTAGATTAGATGGATGAGGAGCCGGGCGAGGGTGATCCTCGCTCAGATGCGGGACAACAGGTCATCAAACTGGGCGCGTGACAGGCGGAAGTACCGCTGACAGCGGCCGTCATCCAGCGCAGCTCCTGGAGCGAGCAAATGGTGAAACTCGCCAAACGGTTCGGCTCCGAAGGGTCCGGTGGACACAAATATACGGCGACGATGATCCCCACGCCGCTGTTCTGCTATCCAGAGTAAATACAGAGCGGTAACTCTCTTGATGAATGCTCGGTCGACATAAAAACAATGACCGCCAACGGATTTTGATTCTGACGCGCGTCACGCGCGTAAATTTCGCTTCAAACTTTACGAGCGCCAGTTTCGCTCTCTCTTTGAGTGACAGTTTATCTATCCAGTTGCAATAGAGAATGAAATGACGCTATTTTCTGATAGCCAATGAATTTCTGAAAAGACTGAAATGCAGCTTTTGTGGAATCATCCGATTACATTAGAATCCGTGCGCAAAAGCGAGAGTTCTCTGCGCGCGTGTGCTTAAACACAACAATCATCACGTGACAGGCTGCGCCGCTAAACTGGATATCGCTCATATTTTTTTCTCCCCTCCGATCTCCGATCTAGCGTTCTGGGCCGGTATCGGCGCGATACCGATGCCGTGGATCGGATCGGGACATCCCTAGTTTTTGGCTAAAGAATTGCCTTTATGCAACCAATTCAAATGGCTGATTACATGGTCAGAAGATTATCTATCTCTTCATTGTTCATGGATTGGGGAAGAAAATTGTTAAATTGTGTGCAGTATGAGGATTCAGCCACAAATAGAGCATCTGGCCTCTAAAAGTACACAAAACAGTTGGGTTTCTCCAAGATCTGTATTTTCAATGTTTAGATGTTTGCTGCTTTATTGTGACAGATATTGTATCTGGTTTATAATGAGAGAGAGAATCTTTTTACAGTATAGCCTATTGTTGATGACCTGTTCCTCAGTTGTATTGCAAAGATAGAGTATGGAATAGTGCTTAGTTATTTTTTAAATAAGTAGGTTCTGGTCAGGAGAATAATTTCTTGAACGTGGTAGCACAGTTCTTCAGCAGAGACATTACCACATCAGCCTTCAAAGAATCTGTGGGACAGAAAATTTAGACATTAAGACAAAAAGGAACTGAAAATAAATGAAACACTCTTCAGTGATTGTCACAGTCACCAGTCTGTCTTTGTCATACACTTTCCAGGATCCCGCTTGTCTCCTCACCTGAACTCACTTCCTCATTAGCCATCTGTTTCTCGTCATGATCATCTGTGTCACCTGTCCTCACCTCGTTATTGTTCATTTGAATCTGTATTTAGTTCCCTTCAGTTCATTTCAGGTCTTTATCTGTTTAGTTGAATGTTTTCCTTTTTTCTCTGTCAGTTAAATTTGTAAATAAAGCATCTACATTGAGTTCCTTTTTCTCCTCGTCTTCTGCATCCTGCACAGTGCCTGACAGAGATGTGGAACTGTAATAAAGTCAAGGAAATACTTCATAGCGGTGCGTTTACTGAAACACAATTGCACATCTCAAAACGCTTGTCAGAATCACATCGTATAAAACACACAGGGATAATAAGGTGGAGCTAAAATAAGCCATTGATATTTCAAACACTAAAACATGATTTAATGACTCGTACTGGCATAAGACACGAAACAGGCGGTTTGTGTGCGAAAACGAACAGTATTTATATCGTTTTTACCTCTTGTAACCACAGCCACGTCCAACTGATCTGAGGGCGCGGACGCTTTGTGGCTGTGGTTACAAGAGGTAAAAACGCTATAAATACTGTTCATTTTCTCACACAAACCACTTGTTTCGTGTCTTAGGTCCAGGGCTCGACATAAGCAATGGCCCGATGGCCCGGGGCCAGTAAAAGAGTATGTCGGGCTAGTTGATTGGCCAGTCACTTGCCCGCGCGGGCCAGTAACTGGCAATCAGCAAAACAAACAGCAAACGTCATACACAGTGTGGCGCGAAGAGTGTCAATGTTAAAATGCCAAAGAACTACGAGGCTGGACATTCCTAGAGTCATGGAAAACACAGTACACCTATAGGGATGGATGGGTACTCGGTATTAAACGGGACTGAATTTTGAAAGACCGCTGTATCGATAAGCTCGGACGTTATTGCTATTGCTGTCGCTGGAGAAATACATTTAGGCTATCATTTATTATTGCTATAAAAAAATTAACCATCTCGCTGAGTCGCCAGCCATGTCTAGGCCTATATATAATACAATTAAACCATTTGTCTGTGATGCATTTTGCTATTCGCGCAGTCCAGAAGAGGAGGAGAGAGAGAGAGAGAGAGAGAGAGAGAGAGAGAGAGAGAGAGAAAGAGAGAGAGAGAGAGAGAGAGAGAGAGAGAGAGAGAGAGATCTCACGCGGTACCACAGCGCGCACAACACCTGACGGAGGACAGAACTAAACATTCAAGTTATGGTTACACTTTAGATCTGTGATATAATAATATGATTTTATTTTAGATTTCAGCTTCCCTAGATTATAGAATATATTTGAGGTAAAACCATTAAAAACTGCATTCTGTCTAGCGCAACGTCCTTACCATCACAGCAGCAGGCTACAGTAGCACGCTGTCATTTCTCCTTAACTCAAACTTGAATACAGAATCAGCACGATCGGTGATTGTTGTAAAATGCAGTCACTTCTGTTGCTAAATTGCGGGGCGCGTTTAATAATAAAAAGAGCTATTAAAAGCACAAAAAGCGCAAGAGATGCTGTTCCTGATGCGGCGCGCGCTGCGAAACAGACCGCAACGAGAGATAAGTATATACTTTGGGCTTCATGTGCGCGTCTAAACGATCAAATGTACACAAAAATGTGTCAAAATGACTGGCTTGGAGATTCACTTAAACAGTTTATGTCTAAAATGGATGCAGTTATGGAAATAGTTGGGAGAAAATATGGTGCATCAGCAGTGGTGGAATGTAACGAAGTACAAATACTTCGTTACTTTACTTAAGTACATTTTTCACGTATCTTTACTTTACTTAAGTACAATAAATAGTGCATACTTTTTACTTTTACTTCGTTACATTTTGCAGCAATTATTCTACTTTCTACTCCACTACATTTCTACAGCTTCTGTTACATTTTCGTTACATTTTCTGTTCAGTTTTTCCCCTGCCAAAACGTAATCTGACCGTCCGTTCGTTGCACGTTTGTCTCACCAGTGACGTTTGGTTGCCATAGATACAATATATCAACCCGGTCACACTAAATGCGTCTCGCACGCAGTGTGTTTATCATGCAACTCATACGCGAAAATTTGTTTTTAAGTGCATATGAAACACACCGTGTGTAATATATGTTTGGTTTGGTTAGGATTATGGCAAGCCAAGAGGTTCAGAATTACACCATAAATGAATCGCGTTTACTGCCAAACATAGTTATTAACATATAGTACTAAGGATAAGCATGATATTGCCTAATTGCAAGCTTGTTTCAGAAATGGTGACATTTTTTTCCATCATTATTGAACATCATTATAGGAGTAGGCTATTAGGTTGAATGTGTTAGAATTAAATGTTTTATTAATCATTAGAAAATAGACATTAAGATAATAAATTGTTATGCAAGTACTTTTACTTTTAATACTTAAAGTACATTTAAAATAAAGTACTTTTTACTTTTTACTTAAGTATGGTTGTCATTGTGTTACTTCTACTTTTACTAAAGTAAATATTTATCTGGGTATTTGTACTTTTACTTAAGTACTGAGATTCAGTACTTCCTCCACCACTGTGCATCAGTAGTAGACTTACATCTGCACTCGTTCTTAAAGGGGAAGCAGTCTAATATGCGGACGATTGCGACATTACTGCGAATCAAACAACTAAAGGCAAAAAGAAAATCACTCACTGCTCTTGAATGAATAACTTTAGCTTTAATAAGTAAGATGAGGAGACTGAGGGGAAAAAGAGAGAGAGTGATCGAGATGAGGAGAGAGCAGGTATTGACAAATAATCTACTGGACGCTGAAAGTAGGTTATTTTTGCATGTCTCCAGGGTCTCTCTCTTAATTCCTGAACTTCCTTCACTGTTTTGATTAATCCTAATGTATACAATAAATACAGTTTAATGGAAAAGTGCTTTTCCTTGTATTTCTTTCAGGGCCAGTCAAAATATAGAAGGGGCCAGCAAAACTCTGATCTACTGGCCCCAGGGGCCAGTGGGGATTTTTTTTTATGTTGAGCCCTGCTTAGGTCATCAATGTGTACTTACATTCACGAGTCATTAAATCATGTTTAATCTGGACTTCTCTGTGCATGCTCTTTGAGGTGGTGACCATAGACCTCCATTATATGACTGACAAGAACAGTTTGACCTAAAACTATCAAAATTGAAAATAGTGCAGAAACAAAGACACCTACATATTGGATGCCCTTGATAAAACATACCAAAAATTAATTTCAATGTGAAATATCCCTTTAAAATATTTGTTGGCTAATTTCACACGAGTAAACACCATGAAATACACACACACACTCACACACAAAAAAAAAAAACGACCACAAGTTTTTTGTAAAAAGTTTTTTTTATAGGACTTACAGGTTAAGATATTATTATGTCCTGAAAGCATCCCAATTCCCATCCCAAACTTGGTAGGATGGCCATTACTCAACTGTGAGTGACAAATGACAATATTATTCAATATGAGCATCAATATTCTCCACTAGAGGGAGCCGTTGGATACAAGGATGAAAAGTTTAAATTTGACACCAACACAACATTGTCTACATCAGTGGTTCCCAACATTTTTTTGTCTGAGGGAAAAAGTGTGACGCAAACTTCTGGGTTGGCCTACAAATTTCATAATTTTATTTAAATATATATAAATCAGGATTAAAATAATTCATCCTCTCAACAACTGTGGATTTCTTTCTTTCTTGAAAGAATCAGGGCTTCCATGGTCTTGGAAAACCTTTATAGGCTATATGAAGCAGCCCAATTTTGAAGTTGATTTTTAGACCTGGAAATGTTATGCAAATTAATGGTAAAACTCCATGGTCAGTCTATAATGAATACATGTTTTAGCCAAGCTTTAAAATATTTTATTAAAATATATTTAAAAAATCATGTGTCTTATCCAGGAAGTCACAATATATGGAAATTTCATGGGGCCTTTGAATATTGTTGAGGACAGTGAGGTTGAGAACCACTGGTCCCGTATCGTATGGACTCCCCACTAATTAGCATTAAAGGTGCATTGCGCAACATATTATGTTAAAAATAGCCATTTTTCTACCCCATACATGCTTAAACGATTGCCTGATGGGCTGAATGAGCCCTTCTCTGATCGCTGCGATTGCCTCTATAATCCTGTACAGTGAAATAAATAAGAGGGATTCGAGACGGATTCGAGACTGTGAGACGTCATGCGCATTCACGCTCACCTGGCGATGTCTGGCAGGTTTGTGTATTCACCGCCATTCTCCGTATCAGCGAAGACAACTCGAGCGACGCTACTTTAGTCAATTTTCCACAAAAGATGGATTCAAAGAGACCGGCTTGTAGTTCATTCCAAACCCCAAAGCAAACTCCACATTAGACAAAGAAAGTAAAACTTCTGTCTAGTGCCAGGCGTCGGAATAAGAAGTGAGTCAACTTCGGGAAGCTTTCAACAAACGGAGAGATCTCCGGTCTGCTCTAGGACTTAAACTTATATTGTTCATGAACGTGTTTCCATAATAATACAATCATAAGTGGATACAGTAAGCACATAAAACAGTTCAACATGGAGATAGACGGAAACAAAAAAATAAGTTTTCTACCCACGTTTCCCCCTCACACACATAAGTGGTAATTTACTCAAATGCCTTTCCTTTCATATGTTAAAAATGACTTTCAGATTTATAATTTTATTACCTCTGAAGACATTATGACTGTAACAAAAGATGTGTGCGGCTGATGCTCCTTTGGTTATGAACAGCTCGTGCGAGTGTGTGTGTGTGTGTGTGTGTGGTCCATGAGCGTGCACACCTCTGGTTGCAGTTTCGCTTGTCGCCAGAGGGGGCGTAGTTCTTCAAAAACTCAGAGACTTCCGCACTGCACCTTTAAAACCACCTGCCTAATTTTGTAGGAACTCATTTTGCTGCTAAAACAGCTCTGAAGAGCTGAGGCTAGGAGTTACATGACTACTGATTCACTCCAGTTACTTGTCAAAACAATATCCGAGTTACTTGAATACTTGTGATTATGTTACCCTTAAAAAATACATCATAACAGTTTGTGTCAACAAGCATTTATTAATTCACAGCTCAATGTTTGGAGCAATTATGTCTCTTCCATGTTTTGTAAAAAAATACAGCATAAAATTTCACTCTGAGGAAGGACAAACAGGACAAAGCAATATTAATATGATCTATACCTTTATGCTGATATATGATAAATAACAACAAAAAGGAGCTACTCCAAATACCTATGATATTACTGTACTATCAAATTCCTTCATGATAATATATTGATTTAATCAATCTTAAACCCATTGCGAATTAAAGACAGCTCAAGATTTGGCAACTGTTGTGTAGAAATACTCATTTTTAATTTTTTGTGAAAATGTATGTCAAATGTATTTGGTGGGGTGGTGATGGCGCAGTGGATAAGACACATGCCTTTGGTGTGAGAGACCCGGGTTCGAATCCACTGTGAGACACCAATGTGTCCCTGAGCAAGACACTTAACCCCTAGTTGCTCCAGAGGCGTGCGACCTCTGACATATATAGAAATTGAAAGTCGCTTTGGATAAAAGCGTCAGCTAAATGAAGAAATGTAAATGTCTGATGTAATCCCCAAAGGACACAAAAACAAAAGTACTTGCAAAGCAAATTATTAATCACAAAATGAATGCAACCTGGCAACTTACAGGAGAATGTCAAATGGAAGGTTTGTGTGTCTGTGACAGTGACTGGTTGCTACGATGCAGCTTGGGTGTAAGTGACTTGGTTGTCATGGAGACGACACTACATGTAAGAGTGATGTGCATAACAGTGTGGGCATTATTTTTCGTTTTGTTGAGAGTGAAGGGGGTTTGCTGATGAAACATTACAGATGTGTTTGCAATAGGCAAATGGGAGAAATATCGTACGTTAAAGTCTGAATGAATGTCTTACAAAAAACAGTCAATAAAAGTATTGGAAATATTGACTTTTAATCACATCAAATCATACAGTATCACATCAGTTATGATATACGTTTTAAATAAACAATTAATAGTCCCTTTAGCTTTATGAATGATTCAGCAGGCGGAGATTTCTAAATTGAGAGGGGGGGGGGGGGGGGGGGGCTACAATTTGAAGAAGACTGTGAAATTGAGGGTTTACACATTTGGGAGTACAAATTACTAAATTGATGGTACTTGATTCAGACTGAAATTTCAGGATCAGATATATGTTTGGATTCTAGCTTCTGCCATCAGGGGTTTTGAAAAAACGTTTGAACATTTTGGTAATTGAGGAGGCATTGAGCATTTCTCATGTAAAGATCTCTTCTCTGTTTTCTCTAAATTATGTTATTGTCAGGAGGAGTATGTTATTTTCAATGCTTTAGTTTGGTTTTGTTCCTGTTTCCATGGTTTCTGATTATGTTGCACACCTGTGTACGATTAGTCTCCTTGTGTATTTAAAGGAGAATCCGGTGCAAAATGAACCTTTGGTCTAATAAAACATCGGTACCTAGTCAACCGTTCTCCGAGATTTGTTTTCATGATAATCGAATGTAAAGCGTTCCTAACCTAACCCTATCTCTAAAAAATGTTTAGCGTATAATGCTAGTACTGGTGGCATTTACTACACAGTAACATGATGAGGGTCCCTGCATGCAAAACGAAGCATTGAGAACTTTGTAAGTGTACAGACCGTTTAATAAGAAGATATTTTATAAAAACAGTTCACTTCGTGTATTCAACACCTGAGAAACACCTGTACTCAACACCTGAGAAAGTAAATGGAAATGGACTGCATTTATAGCGCCTTCATAGACCTAATGGCCACCAAAGCGCTTTACATTTGCCTCACATTCACCCATTCACACACACATTCATACACCGACGGCGGTGTCAGCCATGCAAGGCGCCAGCCAGCTCGTCGGGAGCTGGCGTCTTGCTCACGGACACCTCGACACTTGGTCAGGTGGAACCGAGGATTGAACCACCAACCTTTCGGTTCGTAGACAGCCCACATGAACCACTGAGCCACTGCCGCCCCGGAAAGAAAGAGTGTTTGGCAGTGATTTTTTGGCTCTGAAACATTTCAGACCTTACATCGAGGGCCTTCATGTAACCAATTATACTGACCACAACAGCCTGAGGTGGTCCCAACCCCTCTGGGCGACTAGTGAGATGGTCCTTGCACCTACAGGACATTGACATTCTCCGGCACGATCACAGACAGAGCGCCGTTGAGGCACAAAATGGTGACCCAGTCTTCTTCGAAACCTTGAAGGATAAAAAACATGTCATTCATGATGGTCTGCTTTATTTCAGGGTCCCTAAGATAACATGCACTCTCCACCCAATGAAGCCACTGTAAAAAATAATCTTGTAAAAAAACGGTAAATTGTTCTTTGAAATTAACAGCTAAATACCGTTTTGTCAACTACAGCTATATGCTGTTAAATTACAGTTATATACAGTAGCTGACAAAACGGTATTTAGCTGTTAATTTCAAAAACAGTTACACACTGGTTTTTTTTACGGTATGATGCTGGCAACCACTAGCCTGGCTACGTCAGACTTCCTACTTCCGCTAATTTCATTTCGCGCCAGTACTCAGTCTGAGATAGCAGCCTATCTTTCAGTTTTCCAATGGACTTCGGACGGCCGGCCAATCAACGAACAGAGGGCGGGCTGAGAGCTGTGACGTGGATGCTAAGCTCCGAGTTTTACATTGTAGGTTAGAGAAAAATCGAAAACCGAAACAACCGCGGAAATGGGAAACGAGACACGGGATGCATGCCATTTTCCAGTCCTTGAATATTTCTATGTCATACTGTAATCTTGAAATTAAGTTGCAGTATTTCCGACAGACTCGTGAGGAACAAAGAGCTGTGTTTAAAAGATCTAAAGTTTGAGACTTGGCTACAAATACTTTCTTGCTTTACTCTGGCAAAAATACGTTTTAGAGGCTGTGATTGTACCATGGATGCGTAGATTAACTTCGCATAATCTGCAAAAGTTGTTTACAGCCATCTGGTATTTCGCTCGCATCATCAAGTGTTTACATAGACGGTGGGCCGAGGGGAGATTTCGTGTTTTAAGACGATCTGTGGGGATGGATAACCCAGATTTTTATATATAAACATAACACTTTTCAACACAGCACATTGTTGCCATTGCTATATTATCTGCAACTTTCTCCCGGTTATTTTCCCGGCGAATAGAGCAGGCGGCTACGTGTGGATGCTACGAGGAATTAATACAAAATGACACATTGGATTATTAGCAATTCATGTATTACTTAATCTATTAATCATATAGACTCTTTATTAGTTCCTGATGCAGTAATCATTAGTTCTTCATGAGTTATACATTAACTCATGATTATCTGTGCATTAGTTAATCATGAATTAATGCATATTAGTGCACCCGTATTGTAAAGTGTTACCAAACATTTATTTAATAAAAAATACATTAAATGTGAAGTGGGAATTGTGGAAATGTGGGAAACGGTAAATTTAACGGTATTTTACAGTAAAATTACATTACATACAATTATACACGGTAAATCGCAGTAATTTACCATATAAGGAAACTTCCAGTTAACCAATTTTTCCAGTTAAACAGTTTTTCACTGTATCGTCTTTTACTGTTAAAATCACAATAATTTTTTACAGTGTATGTATTTCTGAAATACATAACTTGGACACAGATCACTGAAACTTCAGTAAAGCTGCTTTGAAATGATATGTAAGCGCTATACAAACAAATGTGAATTTAATTTAATTGAAAATGTAATCACTGGCCTAGTCCCTATTCTAACCCTATGGGCCACTTTGGGTAAATTGTGTATTTTTCTTCCCCTCGATATCCTGTCTCTCTTCAATATTTAGATGCCAGACATCATTACATCTGCATGCTGGCGAATTTCTACTAACGAGTAATAAGGAATCACAGGCCCTACTTATAACATTAGAATTAGTTAAAAGAGATCCAATGAATGAAGGGATTTCAGCCGATCACAAATATAAAGAAGCGAACCGTGCCCGTGGTTTTATCCGAGAGCCTTTAAAACAGCTATTTTGGACATCTATTCATACAGTGTGAGCAGACTGCTGTGAAGTAACAGTGTGATGCACACTGAAGGTGTGTGGGTGTGTTCTACTGTCTGCCTGGCTTCATGTGTGTGAGCATGTGAGGAGAGGAGGAGGAGGATGCGGCTGCCATGGTAACGAGGGCTGTGTATGGAGAAGAGCAGCCAGTCGCAGGCAGCCACAGAAAGATCCACAATTTTTTTTTCCTCATTCCACTTCCACTTTTCCGATATAGAAAACGATCTCCAGACCAGGCGTTCGATCGCGCTTCTGTTCCTCCCGCCTGACGACTCTCTCTCACACACACTTCCAGGATGGCAACCATCACCTGCACACGCTTTACTGAGGAATACCAGCTGTTTGAGGAACTGGGAAAGTAAGTTGGAATAGCTTCATTTCTCTAAACCAGTGTGACATTGTTTGAGCTGGCCCAACATGTTATTTTCAATCAATCAAATGCAATGATTTTATTTATTTATTTATTTTTTACAAATCAGATAGTTTTAATTGTTAAATATCTTATAAAGAATGGACAGCATATCAAGAAAATGTCCTCGATAGATTCTAAAATGACTGCAAATCCACTTTTCAGTTTAAATTGGCAAATTTTGGTTTTAATATTTTCGAATATTATGAAATCTGTGCTGCCTGAATATGTGGAAGTGATCCATGGGTATGTGCTACTTGAGAATGCACAACTTACATTACATAACATAACATAACAGGCAGACGATGACTTAAAAGTTAAGACACAAGATCTGATTCCAACATTATGCATTAACAGGACAGTGAAACGGTCTTATGCTTACAGAGAGCTGGTGTCTTTTTTTATTTAATTGTAGTCAGAGCCTAATTAAGTTGCAGTCAGCAACCTAACTGGGTTTTGCAAAAGAAGAAACATAATATACTGACTGAACACAGCCCTTGAACAACATCGAGATAAAGATGGCAGAAGAGAAAGTCAGAAAATGCTCTTAAATCAAGAAAATACGAACAAAATGCTGTAGTACAGAGTGGGTGGATGAGTGGAAAGAGGGAAGCAAGCAGATATGTGTGTGTATATATAAAACACACACACATTACACACAGTATATTTAGAAGTAAGACATATTTGGTTGATCCTGGAAGAACATTCCTGTCTAAAAATGTAGTAACCCTATCCCTAAACCCATAAATTATTCATAAAATCAGAACGAAATGATAAATTAATAACACTGATGTAGATCTTACTTGACATAAACTATAAACGTGTTCCTCAAATCTGAAAAAAATGTTTAAAAAAATGATCCAGGAACAGAAATCAGAGTCACCTCATATATATATCTATATGCGCAATACAATGAAATGAAATTGGTGAGTGTAATACAATAATACAAATGAGTGTTACACAGAATAAAATAGATATTCGTTTATAGATGCAGTGCCAGTAACAATGCTCTGAAATGTTGAGGCAGAAGTACAAAAAAAAAAAAAAAATCTGCTTGCTTTCCTCTTTCCATCCACCCACTCTGTACTACAGCGTTTTTTCCTGAGCGAGTGCACTGTATACTTGTTTTCTTGATTTGAGAGCATATAAAACCTCTACAGAGATGGGTCTTCAACTCCATCTGGCCTTGTGCCCACTGCTCTACTCCCACATACACCCTCATACTGAACACACACACACACGCATCTTTTCCTTGTGGGCAGTCAAACCGCTTACATAATTGCCTTTGTGGGTGGCAATTCAATTCAGACATTGAAATATTGCATAATTCAATATATTACTGCTTACCTAGTAGGTAAACCCGCCGTTCTTTCTTGAAGTTTACATTCACAGCGAATGTTCAACATGCAGACATTGCTTCCATGTTCTCTGATTTTTAGGGGAGCCTTTTCTGTGGTGCGGAGATGTGTGAAAGTTCTCTCAGGGCAAGAGTACGCGGCTAAGATCATCAACACAAAGAAGCTGTCGACTCGCGGTAGGTGCACTGATTAGTTCACATGCATTAAAGGAGTAGTTCACTTTAAAAAAAAACTTTAGCTGATAATTTACTCACCCCCATGTCATCCAAGATGTCCATGTCTTTGTTTCTTCAGTCGAAAAGAAATTAAGGTTTTGATGAAAATATTCCAGGATTTTCTCCATATAATGGATTTCAATGGGAACCAAACGGTTCAAGGTCCAAATGAGAGTTTCAGTGCAAACTGTTCAAAGGGCTTTAAACGATTCCAGATGATGAATAAGGGTCTTATCAAGCGTGACTCTCCTGTTCGAACTCATTTTTCGAGTCATTTGGTTCATTCAACAAACGAAATGACTCGAAAAAAGATTCATTCATTTTGATGAACGAGTTCGAACAGGAGAGTCACGAACGCGCGTCACAGAACAGAGCAAGGCGAGCATTTGAGCTTATAAGTTTCGCTTGATAAGACTCTTATTCATCGTCTGGAATCATTTAAAGCCCTTTGAACAGTTTGTACTGAAACTGTCATTTGGACCTTGAACCGTTTGGACCCCATTGAAGTCCATTATATGGAGAAAATGCTGGAATGTTTTCATCAGAAACCTTCATTTCTTTTCGACTGAAGAAAGAAAGACATGGACATCTTGGATGACATGGGGGTGAGTAAATTATCAGCAAAAGTTTTTTTAAAAGTGAACTACTCCTTTACCCCCCAAGGATACGGACTGTAAGCAATCGACAGAAAATCAACAGATTATTGCCTGTCTATAGATGATCTGTGGTCAGTCTAAAGCCCCCATTTACAAAACAGATGATTTTTTTTTCTCTTTGCTTGACTCATTCTGTGTTATCTGGAACAGGAATTTCTTAAAGCAATAGTTCACCCAGAAATGAAAATTCTGTCATTATGAGGGTCAACCAATGAGGTTCATTCTCATGTAACGCATCATGTTTGAGCTTCAGCAAGATCCAATGAGGTTCATTCTCGTGTTACACGAGATCAAGGCTCTTGCACTAAACGGATTGATTCATATGGTTTTAATTTTACAATCTCTTTATGAACTTGGAAGTGTCAAAGTGGTAGTTGCGTAGCTGTCAATGGAGGGACAGAAAGCACTCAGATTTCATTAAAAAAAAATTTCATTTGTGTTTCAAAGATGAATGAAAGTCTTACGGGTTTGGAAAGACACGAGGGTGTGCAATTAATGACAGAATTTTCATTTTTGGCTAAACTTACCCTTTAAAGGAAGGATTTGACATACAGTCATTATTAAGCAAATAAAGGTCAAAAACATGTAATAAACTGTTTATTTCAGAGACCAAACGCTGGTTGCATAAAATAAGACTAGGCTTACAAGCAAGTCATTGATTTTTTTTGTCAGTTACATAAAAATGTAGATTGCTTTAATTTGAGACAGAAAAATAAAGACTGATTACCTCTGACTAGTTGGTCATACTAGTTCTCAACATAATGCTTATGCAACTGGCCCCAAGTCATACATCTTTTTTTTTTTACCTCATAACAATCATTCACTTTCATTTACATTTATTGGCAGGGAGTTTCCCACACAAGAAAACTGAATATATTGGGTTGTTTGACGTATGAATGCTGTGTTCAGGTCAAGTGGCAAAGACAAATTCAGTATTAAACCCCAAAGTGCTCAAATGCAGATGTGTTGCCTTTATTTAGATATGACATCTTGTTTTAAATGAGTAGAAACTGTCAGGTACTGTATAAGCACTGAACTTTCACATTTTGTTTAAGATTTCCGTTCATATTGTGATAGAGAAATATGCTTTTTTGGAACTGAACCGGAGGGTTCGCATGAAGAAACTAGACGACTAAATGGACTGAAGATCTTGGAGAATGCACTATGCATTTGTCATTTTTAAAGAAATATCTGTACAAATGTTGTATGATTGTCATAGCTGTAAAAGAAAGTATTTCTCTCTCCCTGGAAGCTGAAAGTCAAGTAGAGCAGTAGGAGGCAGTGATATACCCTGAAGGCAGCCGCACACCTCCTACACCATGTTGCCGAGCACACATCATATTATATGCTTCAAATAGTAGCTACTGTACTTGCATTGTTGTTTTAATGGGTTTTTAAACAATGAGTGTGCATGAGATCCATTATTGCTGGTAACAGCTTCTCCATCAGTCTTCAATAGCCAACCAATTTAAGCACATTATATGTGTGTGTTTTTTTTTTTATTACTTTATAATAGTAATATATATTCTGTTACTGTGCATGAAAAAAAAACTGAGTACATTTAGTGAGAAAATAATGTGAAAATCTCCTCTTCAGTTCATCATGGCACACATAGCCACAAATGCACTAAAAAAAAAAAATTATTCCAGAATTAAAACATAATTTGGTATCCCTGTATGTATGAGATTCCTAAAATGGCCTGGAAAATATTGATGTCTTCTAGTCTTCTAATTGAACTTTCTTTTGGTGAGTTGAAAGAATCATGAACTCAGCCAGTTTGCACAGCGAAAATGATTCGCTCTCCTGTTTTATGTTAATGTTTGTACTGCACTGGGCATGAACAACACAAAGAAAACAAGAGAATTATCTGAGGTCATACGCAAGATTATAGCCGAGCACGGACATTCTCAAGGCTACAAGTGCATCTCCAGAGACCTTGCTTGAAGACACTGTAGCCGGCCGCACTGGATGTGGCCACAACAGGAAACTTGCTAGAAGAAATCAGGGAAGAATCAGTGGTGGAGAAAGCACTTTAGCCCGCTGTTTTCTGCACTGGCACACAGCTTGCATCACTCAAAGAAAGAGAGTTATGTGGTAATGGAAACCCAGGGGAACACAACTGAACTGACTGACATAAGAAAGCCAGACTATAGCCAGAACACACCTGAATGCACTAAAATATCTACCCATGTAAGAGGGGACGCGATCGCGACCTTGCAAAAAAATCCCTAAAATTTCTCTAAAGGTAACGAAAAATCCCGAAACTTTACAGAACAATAGGGACGTTCCTATCTCTTTTGGTTATGAAAGTGCTGCAGTTCAATTCCTTATATGATTTTCGTTATGATTCAGCATCCATATCACCCTGTAGACCAAGACTGGTCACCCACTGAAGCTGAGTAGGGGTGAGTCCGTCAGTACCTGGATGGGAGACTCCTGGGAAAACCAGTTTGCTCCTGGAGGTGTTAGTGACGGCAGCAGGGGGCGCTCACCCTGTGGGTTCTAATGCCCCAGTGTAGTGACGGGGGCACATACTGTCAAAGAGCAGACGTTAAACCGGGTCCTGACTGGTTAAACTGGATGTCCTTCTAAATAGAGTAGGGGTGTAACCCAGGTACAGTGGTGTGAATAAGTGTTGGCACCCATGCTAAAGTTGCCTAAAAAGAGGAATAAAAAATCATCTTTTGGATATTGATCTTAATTAGAAAAATGAGGAAAACTCCAATCTTTAAGGACACCAACTTTCTTTGTGAATGAATAATGTATCATAAATAAATAAATGTTTTTCCTTCAAATACAGGGTGCATAAGTCAGGGCTCCCCTATGTTAAATTCCCATAGAGTCAGGCAGATTTTTATTTTTAAAAGCCAGTTATTTCATGGATCCAGGATAATATGCATCCTGATAAATTTCCTTTGGTCTTTGGGATTAAAATATCACCACATCATCACACACCTTCCACCTCGCCTAGAGATTGGCATGGGGTACTTTCCGATCATCTTTCAATGCAAATCAAACCAGCTATTAGGCTAACTGAAGTAAAACCATGCCAATCTATAGGTGTGGTGAATGGTGTGTGATGATGTGGGGATGTTTTAATCCCATATATATAATAAAATGTATTGTCTGATGTTAAAAAGTATGTTTTTATAATGTAACCTTCTCCACCTTGGTCAGTTTAAGGATAATTCATGCAATTTTATAGTATTTATTTAAAAGAATTAAAACAGATTCATGTCTATCCTTGTATTATTCAGCTCGTTGAGATTGGGATTTTGAAAGTTATTAAAAGAAAGTAATTAAATACTTTTTAAAGAGAGTAATTAATCTAATTACACTGTTGAATAGGTAATTAGTAACTAGTAATTAATTACTTTTTTAGAGTAACTTACCCAACACTGCTTCCTGACCAGTCATCGCTTGCCGTCTTTAACGCAAAACTAGTAGCGAGTGACTTCCGGAAACGAATGACAAACGGAAGCGGTGAGCGTTGTATTAGTTGTCCTGTGTTCAGAAAAAAGTAAAAAAAATAAAATAAAGAAAACCCGACAATGGACACGTTCCTGAATTGCTCGAAGAGGACACAATGGGCTGTCAATCCTCCAAAGAGAACTTGAGGTAAAATATTGTTTTCTTATATATTTTTAGTTTTAACGTTAGCACCATCGTCTCTCATTCGTTTCGCCATTTTTGAAAGTTGTGTACGGAAAAGCTTGTGCTCCTATTGGTCAAACTCATACATGTGACGGAATCGTCGTGGACGACAGTTAAAAAAATTAAACATGCTAGTAGTCTTTTTGTCGGGATGTCGTGAAGCATCGCAGACGCGACGTAGGTTGTCGCCCACTATGGCACACTATACGAGATGATGTAAACGAATGTCGTTTACGAATCCCCACGACACCCTATGTCAAACGGATCGTGCCAAAATCGGGCTAAAATCGTGTAATCTGAACCAGGCTTAAGGCTGACAAACTTATTAGTGTTGAAATGCAGTAGTGTTTACTGTAGCATCTGTAAACTCTCTCTTTTGTAAGACTGTTCACCGCACCTTAGGAAAATTAACCGTGGTTTTGTTGATCAGTTACTGTTTGTATTACCATAGTTTTCCGACAACTATCATGATTAAATGGTGTATAACGTATCTATAATGTATAAGAAAATTAAAACAACAACAACATAAACATGAAAGTGTCCTGTGAAATCCGTTCTGGACGATCCTCTTGTTTGTTAACATTCTAAACTCTGAATCAGGCTTTAATTGGTTTGAATTTGATACCATACTTTACACCTGAGCAGATACTAACTCGTAGTTATAGGAAGTGCCATGACATTTACACATGCTAAGTACTGCCAATCACAAAACACTGGGCCAGCATGTTCGAGACAGACTAGGTAGAGAGGAGCTGTAATAATGTAAAATATGTGAGCAATAATGTTTTTTTAACAATCAAATATTAAAGCTTTATTCTAGTACACCCCAAAAACAAAATTAAGACTGTAATAGGACCCCTTTAAGTCTAGGCGGGCCACAATGTTGGTCTTTTTGGTCTATTTTCTTATTTAAATCCATTTATTGCGTTCTGAATAAAAAACAAATATTGACTGTCAAATAAAGAATTGTGGAGACCAAATACTTTGTTAAATTTAAACTTAATTTTAGATAAAATTGTTTGTTAAACGGAAAAAGGAGTGCTGGAGTGCCAATGTTTTTGGACGCCAATGAGTCAAATTTAGTGACATTACAGAGGTTTATATCATAAATTTCACATATAGATCTGGCCAAGCTGTGTCAATAATAAGGCACACTTAAAATTGCCAACATTTTGTTTTTGGTTGACTGAAAGTGGATATCGTGGGAAAGCCAGGGCTGTGCAAAGGCATCATAATCTAAGTTGATTGTCGAGACCATTGGTTGTAATCTACTCAGGCTACTATGCTTTTGAGAAACGAAGGGCAGGTTCTGCAGTGGTTATTGAAGGTAAACTAGTCTTCTAAGATGACTAGATCGGTAGTTAAGACGTAATTTTAACTTGACCTCTCTCATCCACCCTATGAAACCAGTTACAGGGCACATAACTCGTTCATATTAGTAGTCGATTTATGATTTATGACTCATGATTCATTGTTTATAGACCATCCCTGTCACTCATGGGATTTGGACAGATCTGTTCTCTCAGACAATCAACTTTAAAATGAATTGAATTGAACATTTTGGTTTTGTTTTTGCAAAAGGTTTCTAACCAGGGCAGATTTCTGTGCATAAGCTCAGATGAAATCCTGCAGGTAACTCTGAATATTAAACAAAATGCTTTATATCTTTATATTCTATCATTTCTCTTGCTTTCAACTCTACTCTTGCCTGTATTCAGAATAATCTTGGGACTTTGCATTATAGCCCATCTCATGATACTGCCTCCTTAAGACGGATCACTTTGCTGTTAAGACGAATTATACTTTACTTCCCTCATTTGTAAGGAACTTTAGAAAGTTAAATAAATGTCAATGTAGCGAGAAGTATTCGTGTGTCAGAGGAAAGGTGTAATCTACCTGACAGGTGTTCACAGGATCACACTTTTGCAAAAACCTTTTGTAAAACACATCTTATGTAAGGAATAACTGGCTCCAGACAATTGAATTATTGAAGAATATTTCATACTCTGCTACCACCATTTTGTGCATTTTCTTTTCAATCATTTTAAGGTATGGATTGCTTATTCTTCTACGGTCACCACACCTCTCAAAACAAGTGTTTAGTGGTCTTTAAAAAAATCCACATTAAATTCAAAATAGTTAACATCTTTGGCAGAGCTAATGACTGTCCTTTTGCAAGATGTCTAGCTGGATGAGAACAATATATGCACCAAGTTTGGTGACTTTAAGTTAAACTGGCTAGACCATTTTAGTCATAGACGGCGCTACAGAGCCAAACTCCCCCACTTACCGCCACACTCATTTCTTAACTTTTTCTGTGATGTGTGTGACGAATTAGATTTAAAGCCAATCAACAATAATCCTTTTTAACATTTTTTTCAGACCAAGTTTGGCGTGATTCAGAAAAGTATTAAGCCTGTCTTAAACTAAATCCAAAATGGCCGACTTCCTGTTGGATAGAGGTAGTGGATGTCAGTATAAATGTGAAAGGAAAATACCCACAGTGCCATCATGGGTTAGCCTTTTTTATCTTGACCACATGAAACAAAGAAGGAACCACAATTTCAGTCATTGGAATCCTTTTAAATAGCACTTCTGAGGTATGTGTAAACACCCATGTTTTTCTAAGTTAAAAAAAAATCAGCGTTTCTCATTCTGTAATATCCTATATGTCATATTCAAGAGCCATAGTTTCACAATCTCACTCAGGCAACATTTGGCTGGTTATTTTAATAAACGGACATTTCACCCTCTCCGTTTTCAAAAATAACATTGTGCACACTTGTCAGTTTTCATGAAAGTGGTTGTTTAAACAAACCCGTGTATATGCTGTCAAGAGCATGCCAAACCTGTAGGTGGCAGTACAACGAGTGGCTCAAGCCAACGTTAGCCAATATCGAACACTTTTGACGAAGGTGCAAGTTCTGTCGCACACTGTGACGTCAGCTAAGATGCAGTTTTCTCAGTTTAAATGCAAAAGTGCAAATTAACGTTTCCAGATTCTCCACTCTGCCCGGGGTTTTGGGAAAGAATCGTTTTCAAGAGGCAAATTCTCCATTTGCGTGTAAACGAAGGGCACAACCAGAGGGAACTTTTTCCCTTCGGGAAAACAGGGCCTTGGTTTGGACCTTGTTTCTGTTTGCACTTTTCCCCTGTTGAGTTTGTGTCATGGTTGTTAGTTTGATCTCGTCATTCAGTTCAGATGTTTGTCATTAATTATCCTTGTTTGCATGTTTACTTAAGTTCCTCTGTTTCTGTTTATTGCTGTTGGGTCTCGTTTATATTAGATGTGTTGTATGCTGTTCTCATTGTGTGGATTATTGCATTTGTATTTATTAAATACTGCCTTTTGCATTCATCATAGTGTTTGTGTGCACTCTACTAGGGATGGGCAAATTAATCCTCATGAAGCACTGAGGCTTTCCTCTAATTGTTCTGGGAAACGATTTGAAGCATCATTGTCGAAACCCGAGCCTTCTTGTTGCAGGTCAAATTTACAGCAGCCATTAACCCGAGAGTGCAATTGTTTTTTGTGTGTTGTGTGTCCCTTGTGGATGGGGGTTACGCTCCCTTGAGGAACAGGCACTGGGCGGAGTCACACAGACCAAAACAAAAACCGACTGACAACATCATGACAACGTGTAAAATAATAAGTAAAATAACTTGTTGTAGAAGTGTTTTTCAGAGAAACGAGTATGTGAACTTAGCATGTTTTCTAAATATCTGCAAACATATTATGGTATTTTTACGCTTATTATGGTATTTTTAGTAGAGTAAAAAAGTTACACACAGCACTGATAATCCTGCTTGAACTTGAATCATCATCATCTGACCCGCTGGCCCCGCCCTACCTCCCGCTGAACGCGGGACCCGAGTCTGTGCAGTAGTGAACGTGGGACCCGAGTCTGCGCAGTAGTGAACGCGGGACCCGAGTCTGAGCAGTAGTGAACGCGGGACCCGAGTCTGCGCAGTAGTGAACGCGGGACCAGAGTCTGCGCAGTAGTGAACGCGGGACCCGAGTCTGCGCAGTAGTGGACGCGGGACCCAAGTCTGAGCAGTAGTGAACGCGGGACCAGAGTCTGCGCAGTAGCGAACGCGGGACCCGAGTCTGCGCAGTAGTGGACGCGGGACCCAAGTCTGAGCAGTAGTGAACGCGGGACCAGAGTCTGCGCAGTAGTGAACGCGGGACCCGAGTCTGCGCAGTAGTGAACGCGGGACCCGAGTCTGCGCAATAGTGAACGCGCGAACCAAGTCTGAGCAGTAGTGAACGCGGGACCCGAGTCTGCGCAGTAGTGAACGCGCGACCCGAGTCTGAGCAGTAGTGAACGCGGGACCCGAGTCTGCGCAGTAGTGAACGCGGGACCCGAGTCTGCGCAGTAGTGAACGCGGGACCCGAGTCTGCGCAGTAGTGAACGCGGGACCCGAGTCTGCGCAGTAGTGAACGCGGGACCCGAGTCTGCGCAGTAGTGAACGCGGGACCCGAGTCTGCGCAGTAGTGAACGCGGGACCCGAGTCTGCGCAGTAGTGAACGCGGGACCAGAGTCTGCGCAGTAGTGAACGCGGGACCAGAGTCTGCGCAGTAGTGAACGCGGGACCAGAGTCTGAGCAGTAGTGAACGCGGGACCCGAGTCTGCGCAGTAGTGAACGCGGGACCCGAGTCTGCGCAGTAGTGAATGCGGGACCCGAGTCTGCGCAGTAGTGAACGCGGGACCCAAGTCTGAGCAGTAGTGAACACGGGACCAGAGTCTGAGCAGTAGTGAATTTGGGACCAGAGTCTGCGCAGTAGTGAACGCGGGACCAGAGTCTGCGCAGTAGTGAACGCGGGACCCGAGTCTGCGCAGTAGTGAACGCGGGACCCGAGTCTGCGCAGTAGTGAACGCGGGACCCGAGTCTGCGCAGTAGTGAACGCGGGACCCGAGTCTGCGCAGTAGTGAACGCGGGACCCGAGTCTGCGCAGTAGTGAACGCGGGACCCGAGTCTGCGCAGTAGTGAACGCGGGACCCGAGTCTGAGCAGTAGTGAACGCGGGACCCGAGTCTGAGCAGTAGTGAACGCGGGACCTGAGTCTGCGCAGTAGTGAACGCGGGACCCGAGTCTGAGCAGTAGTGAACGCGGGACCCGAGTCTGCGCGGTAGTGAACGCGGGACCAGAGTCTGCGCGGTAGTGAACGCGGGACCCGAGTCTGCGCGGTAGTGAACGCGGGACCCGAGTCTGCGCAGTAGTGAACGCGCGACCCAAGTCTGAGCAGTAGTGAACGCGGGACCCGAGTCTGCGCAGTAGTGAACGCGCGACCCAAGTCTGAGCAGTAGTGAACGCAGGACCAGAGTCTGCGCTGTAGTGAACGTGAGACCCGAGTCTATGGTGTAGTGAATGCGGGACCCGAGTCTGCGCAGTAGTGAATGTGAAGTGGAGTCAAGGTCCCATCCACACTCTCGCAGAAATGGTTAGTACAGTTTACTGCCGAGCAACTCATTGTGTCAGTGTGAAATAAACCGTTATGGGCATGTAGAAATTAAAGTTGAACCTCCAATCACCTCCCAAATATCCCTAAAAAGTCTGTTAGTGCTTCAGTGACTACTTCGTTTAGAGAAGCTGTCAATCACAGCTGTCCATCATGATGTCACATTCCCGTTTTTATAGCATCAAACTAACTAAGAGCAAACTTATTTAAAAAAAGAACACTTAAACTTACGTCAGTGTGATACAAACTGCCTAAAAATGACAAAAAAGTGTTATTTAAAGTGTAATTTGATTGTTTAGATTCCATCGCGTCCCATTAGACTTCATGAGAAGGGCAGGTTCATGACCTAAACTGGGACCAACCACCTGGGGGCAATCGAGACACTTTGGCTTCACTTTTCAGGACTTGTGCGGCACGCTTGGTTGTACATCGTGCCTGCTGTGAGCCACCTCCTCCTGACCGTGGGGAGTATGTGCCTCCGCCTTCGGCCTCAGAACTCTTCAGTACACCTTGACCCGTCACCCTGACTCCGGCCTCTGCGCTCCTTCCTCCCTCGTCTCCAGCAAGGACCATTGGGCATTCGGCCTCGCCGGGCTCCCTCGGATTGTTAGCTCCACCTGGATCGGACATCCCATCACATTCGTCACGGACCTGTGGGCCGTTCACTGCTCTCCAGCCCTCCACCCCTACGGCTCCGGCTAGCTTCTCTCTCCCTCAAGCACTGCCTCCCACCTTCCAGATCCCTGCTTACACCTCGGGGGGTCGTCGCTGTGGCTCCGTCTCGGCCGCCAAGGTCGTACGTGTCTTTACACTACGTCGGTTCTTCGGCTGCGCGGTGGGCTCCACCTCCTACACCGCAGTCGCTTCTGATCATCCCCATGTTACCGCCTGGACTCCATCCTCCTTGGTTCTTCCCTGCAGTGAAGCCACCGTGGAGTGCAGTTCTAGCTGTGTCACCTGAGTCACCAGAGTTGAATGTTTATTTTCTCACTCAATCCCCACGTATGCCGATCAGTGTTACGTTTAAGTCATTTTATTAAACGCGGGGAAAATACGCCATCTCTCGTCTCTCCTGCTTCTTTTCCTCCGACACCACATATTGTTTTTTCTTTCTGGCAACAACATCTCAACTTTGCGTTACAACTGGAACGCACCACCTGCACCACTCTGGATTTGTTTGGCCCTCACCCGGGTCTTCGTCCTCCTGCTAAAACTCCTCTATTCGTCTGCCGGTGCGAGGTTGTGCCTTCTGGGAGGGGGTGTAATGTCACAATCACACTTAGTTTGGACCTTGTTTCTGTTTGCACTTTTCCCCTGTTGAGTTTGTGTCATGGTTGTTAGTTTGATCTCGTCATTCAGTTCAGATGTGTGCCGTTAATTATCCTTGTTTGCATGTTTACTTAAGTTCCTCTGTTTCTGTTTATTGCTGTTGGGTCTCGTTTATATTAAATGTGTTGTATGCTGTTCTCTTTGTGTGGATTATTGCCCGTGTATTTATTAAATACTGCCTTTTGCATTCATCATAGTGTTCGTCTCACTCTGAACTGTCCTATCACAATGAATGCGGAGAGACCAAAAACATTATTTAAAAAAAAGGCTTTTTCTGTTAAATATGTACACCAATTGTATCATGTGAGCATGCATACATTTCTTGTGTGTATGCAAAAGCTTTCCTTTTCTTAAGCGAAGGTGGAATTTTTTTCTTACTGGAAAGGTCACTCAAGACAAGAGAGAGAAAAATAATCAGAAAAACATACTCATACACAGATAAACCCTATATATCGGCTAATAATAAAACAGGCAGTTATCCTCTACCTACCATTAATGCCAATAAATATTCAAATCTTCAAACATCTAGATCTTAATCTTCAAACAGAAACCCACAGAGGGTACGTATGCAATTAAATCTGAAAGAACAGCCAAGATATTAGTGACTCCCCCGCAGCCTCAGATGTGCAGTGCCTACATGTATCATACTGTTCAAGCTCAACTATAAAAGATGCATTGCTATCCCTAACTGGGGAAAAACTGAACTGCATTTATAAATATATAGTTCGTTTTTGAGTCACCTCACCTACTGAAGATTTCATCCGTAAAGATGTGACAAATTCTCACTGTTACTGTTTTGCAATGGGAAAAACAGTCGGCCATAACTAGAAAGAAAGGCAGCACTACCATTATTGCTTTTTGAAGAGTGCACCAACAGGTCAACCCCAAGCATATGGATATCCTAGTAGGTCCTTCTGGTTTTATATTTGGGGGTTTATACTACTTCCATTTAGATCATGTTTTCATACATTATTACGAACAGGGCTTGACAAACTTGTTAAGAAACTTGTTCCTGTTAGGCATTTACCAACTTTGGGCAGACAGCACTGAAATTTTCACATTTCTCAATTCATTCCTCTGTCTCCCTATAGCAGCGACAAAACTAGGAAATTCTAGGTTAATGGGGGTCTAATATTGGAAGCGACTGGCATATTTGATGGTGCCGTTCTCTGAAGAGGTTGCTACAAATGGAAAATGGATCACTGGGGTGCTGGTTTTCCTGAGATGAGCCACTTCCTATTTCCATTGCTCACCCCTTCTTTGTAGATTTGCTCTAATTTGGCCAATGATTCATGCAGAAATGTTCACAGTATATATCTTCAAATTGCTGACTCATTGGGTTGCCTAAGAGTGAGAAGGTCTGCAGGTGAGCCAGGTGTTTTTCCTGTGATGGACTGGCCATCCGTCCAGGTTGTTTCCCTGCCTTTACGGCCTGAAATACTGGGATAGGCTCCAGCATCCTCACAATCCTACATAGGAAAAGCAGTTTGGAGAATGAATGGATGGATGGACTTAAGGTTTTCCTCTAGTCAATAATTTGATCCCTTAAAACTCCCTTTTCTCATGCTGTCAACCTGGGGTGCGTTTCCCGAAAGCATCGTTAGCCAACTATGGTCGCAACTTTCGTCATTACCAATAGAGTTCAATGGAAATTGCGACCAACTTGCGACCATAGTTGGCTAACGATGCTGTCGGGAAACACACCCCTGGTCGGTCAAATGCCCGAAAGATGAGTTTATCTATAGATCTACCTGTTGAGCCACTCGTGATCGACTAGTTATACCGCAAATTGGTAAAAATATCCTGTAATCTAGAGCGAGCGCACATGCGAGACAGATATTGTGCTACAAACCACGCACGCGAGCACGGCCGAGAGGTAAGCGAGAGACCTTGCGTTTGCAGACAGCAGACCAACTTCAATTTGTTGAAGTTTCCCTTTCAAACAATTTAAATGAAACACACAATGTGATTTACTAAGGTTTGCGCTTGTCAATTTTTTGTCAAGTTCGTTTATACCGTTTGATTCTGAAAATGCAAACTTTAGAAAAAGGGTTTCAAAGTGCACGTTTTTGAAACCGGCCTCTGTGTAAACAACAAAAACACGAAACTCTGAAGACGATGACGTCATGCACATGCATGTTACGTGTTCAGTCCAAGGGGGTTATCCATCGACCGGAAGTTGAAGCCTCGCGGGAGCTGACATCTTGTAGCAGAACTTCACTTGCGTTAGCATTCCCATTGACTCCCATTCATTTTGGCGTCACTTTGACAGCGAATAACTTTACATCTGAGGCGTTTGAAAACCCCATTTGTCCTTTATTTATTTCTAAAGAAACACTACAATGTATAAATAGCTCCATTACCTTGTAGCTCATGTTAGGGCCCCGTAGAAGCAGTTTTAGTGAAAGTAGGCTAACGATTGCGTCATACCCACGCGACTCTCTGTCGCACAGTAGAGAGATTACCGTATGGACAGGAGAAGAAGCTTGCGCGCAATCGGGGAAACGTGGAGGCAAAATGACAAAATAATTAATCAGAATAGCAGAATTGTGTCCTTCTCCTAGCTTAAGGACAGCTCCTATTCACACTCTCCGCCTCTGCATGTTTCAGAAGGGAATGATTCAGATTTATCATGCCACAGCCACTAGAAGACAGACGGGTCACTCACGTCCCACTACGCAGTCAAGCTCAGTTTGAGTCTGCGCGTCAGGGACGGAAGTGCTAAAAAATCGCCAAAAACGGGCTTCAATCGTCTCAATGGAGTTCCAATGAGATCGCTCTGTCCATTTCTTTTACTGTCTATGGTTCAGTCTAGAGTGTTTCATCGCCCTCTACTGGCCTGGCTGCAGAATACAGCGGTTTTAGTCGTTTTCTCGGATCCGTGTGAATGGGGATCATTTTGACAATGTCGTCTGTACGCGAAAAACTCAAAGGAAAGTCGTTTTTTGTTTAAAGCGCATCGTTAACGTGTAAACGTACCCTTAGTCTGCACTGAAAACTTCCCTTTCTTTGTATAGTCAGAGTAACCAGCTGTCCACACTATTAGTGGTGTAACTGAGAACTGGGGAAACCAAGAGGGAAAAAGGACCTTCAGGTCATTCTATTTGTGACATATAAACGCTTGCTCTTTCAACAACATGACAAATGGATGAGGAAAGACTTCTCATAAAATGACCTTATTGGAATGAACATCCACTGCAACACACACATCCAGTGTAGACGGGGCATTTTCCTTGCCCCAGTCACGTATTACTCGTTGCAGGATCTTCTCATCAGCAGGTTCATGAATACATCTCAGGCCACAGACAGGGAATACCCCAAACAGATGGCCAGTCCGTCACAGCTCTCTCTCTCTCTCACACACACACACACACACACACACACTAGCACGTTTAGTTTCTCCCCTTCACCAATGCTGCATGTCTTTGAGGAAACTCCTGGCTCAGTCGGCACTTGGGTTTTCCTGCTGTGAGGCTCCATGATTTATTCCTTTTTCAAAAAGAGTTTTACAAATGAGCTTTTTCCATAATAAACAGAGCATGTTTCCAAGAAAAGCCTAAACACAAGTCTTGGTGGCTTTAATCCTCAAGTGAAGATGACTCTGGAATACTCTGTTTCCAGCATATTTTGCTTTTTTTTTCTATAGTAATGCTTATTTTAAAACTAATGCTTTATTATATTATATATATATTTAGTATTGTTTACTATGCGTATTTGGTAACACTTTACAAAGTTTCAATTTGTTAACAAAACACTTTTAAATCATTTATTAATCTTAGTTATTACACATCATTATACAAATATTATTTAATGGACCTGAGCTGACAGTTTTATTGATACTACATTAACATAGATTTAATAAATACTGTAAAAAAATGTATTGCTCATCATTGTTAGTTAATATTAGTTAATGCTGATTAATATGAATACTAATTATGACAGAATAAGGCATTAATATGTGCCTCATAAGTACTAATAATTAGCCATTATCCTAGTCATTTGCATGCTAATAAGCAACTTATAGTGAGAATTAGATCATAAACCCTTCATTTTTTATTTATGTCTCAATTGTAAATATATTATAAATACATTGATAGATAAAACAAAAAAAAGGTACGAAACATAAGATCATTCATCTGTCCACAATTGTTTTTTCTTTTTTCTCCACAAATCTTTAACAGTCTGGTGGTGTTTCCTTTTCCCACTATATGCTCAAAAAACATGGAAATGTCTAGCAAATGAAGTGAGAGAGGCAACTAGCATGTTTTAGAGACGTATCTTTTTAAAGTTGCTTTTTGATATTGTGTAAAATTTTGTTGAACGTGTGTTTATTTTACCTTGTGAACTTTTATAGTTGCTTTGGAGTATTTTTATATTATTATATTGTGTGTAATTGCATTGCCAATACTAGTTTTTAAATTTTTCTATTATTATTATCAATAACTTAATAATAAGAAACTTGTGGTAACCTTCATGTGATTTGCTGTAGACATTTCTGAATGGCTTAATAATTCTCCTTCCTTAAGTAAAAGTCCCTAAAGTTTTGGAGGAAAAACTTCTATTGAACAAGCCTAACTATACTTTGTTGCTCTCTTAAGAAAAGTGGTACACTCTTAGAAGAAAAGGTTCTATATAGAACCTTAAAAGGTTCTATCAGCGCTACATATTTGGAACCCCTAAAGGGTTCTATACACTCTTAAAAAAAGGGTTCCTCTGTAGGGTTGGGTATCGAGAATCGAGTATCGATTGGAACCGGGACTAACTTTTCGTTTTTTCCGGAATCGTTCAAAAGTTCAAATTTCGATTCCTAGTTTCGATATTCACAGTCCGCCGAGCGGAAGAAGAAACCGCTGAACAACACCAAGGAAGAAGCGTCTACCGGAAGTGTTGGTATAACCGCGCGAGTCGAACATGAGTAGCTTACGTCGGTCAGCGGTCCAAAGTGTGGCTTCACTTTTCTAAAAATAACAAAATCTCGGCAAAATGCAAAATTTGTGACAGAAGGAGTATTTCCTTCAGAAAGGATTATTTCCTTCAGAAAGACCGTTGGTTAGCATGGTTAGCTAAACTTTTTTGACCCTGCCTCTTAAAAGAGTCGGAATCGAGAATCGTTGGGAACCGGAATCGAAACAAGGAATCGGAATCGGAATCAGAATCGTTCAAATTCAAACGATACCCAACCCTATTCCTCTGGGTTCTACATAGAACCCTGGTTCAATACTTGGCCAATAGAACCTTTTACCAAAAAAAAAAAAAAAATGGTTCTATATAGAACCATTTTGGAGTTCCATATATGAAGCGGGGGATGGAACCATTTGTGGTTCTAAATAGAACCATTTCTTCTAAGAGTGTATGAATCGGAAACCATTAGATGTGTCAGAAGCGCTTGACGAACACACAGCCTCAAAAGGAAGGCTAAATTTAATCCTCCGGAGAGTTTTGCGTTTGTGCATCATCCAAATGAGTAGGATGACACTGCAGTGATTTCAGCACTTCTCAGAGGAAATAACCGTATTGTGCCCACCCAAATCAAAGTTCTTTTCAAAGTGGAGATATCTGAATAATCTCCCAAAAAGTTTGTTTTATTAAATGAAAAATGAATCTCTGATCTAAGCACTGCTGTAATGTTTCGCCTAAACTAAGAAAGTAACTAAAGATTCCACATTTTCCAAACAACTCCAGATAAAAAGTACATTTTCTTTAAAACATCATTTTTCTTATGATTTCTGTCTTGTTGTATTTAAAATGAAAAGAACAATTATATCATATGAACAAAATATGAACACTCGCTGTGATGCGACACACATTATGTAATCCCGTTGAAAGGTCACACGTATTTGGGTTCAACCAACCAACAGGTGTTACACTAGGTGTTTCTCTAACTATAGAGAACATGACCGTGACACTGTGAGGTTTGATGGATGTTTAAAAGGATTGAACAGCAGTGAGGCCAGACAGTTTTGTAGAGCTCGACACAGAAACCGTATGGCCCTGGGGTCTTATTATTCTGCATATAGTTTAATTGATTCCTCTATTTTTTGGGATTGTCCAGATTTTTCTAGGTTCCTTATTTTGTCTTGCTTAATGCTGGGGATATTCTGCAAAACAGAATATTCATCTTAAGGTAAAGGTTTGAAAGGTATTGGTAATTTCATGGGGATCCACTGCTATATTTTGAGTTGCTTTCCAACATTAGGTACTGTATGTGACGAACAAAGGTGGTCAATGGGAATTCACCCCCACTCACCGATATTTAAAATATTAGTATAGTCCAGGAGTGTCCAATCCTGATCCTGGAGGGTCACTGACCAGAAGAGTTAAACACATCTGAACCAGATAATCAGGGTCTGATTATTAGAAAGGCAGGTGTGTCGAGGCAAGTTAGAGCTGAACTCTTCTGGAAAGTGGCCCTGGGACCGATTTTGGACACCCGTGGATTAGGCTATACAAATATTTTAAATAAGGAGGGTGAATTCTCATTGGCCACGTTTGTTCGCTTTGACCTAGATACAGCTCTTATGAGAGTCTTAGAGTCTTATGTATTGTTTGAAGTCTGTCACATCCTTTCCTGGCAGCAATGTAGTGTCGGCTCAGATCCGGGCCACATCTGGTGTGGATTCAACGGCCGGATCAGGGTCGAGACTATATTGCTGTCTGGGTTGTTGTCCTTTACATATACCCGTCCCTAAAACATATGCCATTATTGTAGAGCCCGACCGATAAAGGATTTTGAAGGCCGATACCGATACAAATATTTTTTGGTTTTAAAATCCGATATTCTGATATATCGGCCGATATATATTTTTTTTCTCAGAAACGCGCAACAAAACATTAACAGATTTCCCTAACATAGTTATTTGTCGTTATTTATGAGTTTTAACTAAAATAATATGATAAAGCATTTTAAAAAGAAACTTTTTTCTTTTGTCACAACAGAACAGAGGAACATCAAAATATATTAAAGTTCTGATAAATAAAATAATAATTTGTCCCTACATTGCAAGCTACCTTATAATTACAATGTCAGGTTAGCGAGTCTATGATGAGCCATAATTTAGCAATAGATAATGTTATACTGCAAATTGTAAAACATACATTTTCAATTTAACGGGCCAAGGAGAGATGATTGAAGCGTGTTTCGTCTGTTTTTATTTTATTTTTGAAATATTCATTTATCGGCCATTATAACTGCCGATACCGATAGTTGGGAAAATCTCTAATATCGGCCGATATATCGGTCTGGCTCTATTGTGATTTAAAAGTCAGTTGCTGCTATTGTAGAAACCTGTGCTGCATGAAAGGATTGAGATGTTAAGACCCAACTAAAGCACACACTGATCACCACAATGGGGACTTAAAAATAGTGTTTTTCCCCTTCTGTGATTCTGCTTGTTAACATCAGGTGTCTTCAATAATGCTCAATCATCACTAAATTAATCACTTAATTATCTCACTAACCTTTATCACTGGAGTTTGTGTTGTGTTCCTTTTAGGAGAACATTCTTGGAACCAAAATAAAACTACCCGCCGAAAACATTATTAGAACTTCATGGTTATGTTCCCCGAACGTTTTTAGAACAAAACATTTCTATGTGGAATGATGGGTTTTAGGGATGCGCGGTATACCGGTATTGCAAAAATACCGGTATATAATTAATTTAAAACGGTACAATATCATAATTTTGTTAAATTCGGTATTTGATGAGCTGCTTTTCCGAAGTTCTCCACTAGGCGGCAGTGCGCTACCGAAACGGATGCAAGTCACGCGAAACTGGCAAACGAAGGAACACGGTGGAAATAAAGCTCATTCGGGTTTTTACACGCCCGAAATTATTAAATAGAGAGAGCAGTATCAGTGAAATAAGGCATTACTTTGCCTACTAAAGTAATAAGAATAGTGTAGACACAGACCTCAATGAACCACTCTGCAAACTTTGCTTTCAATAATGTGTTGCCATGGAAGGCAACACATCAAATCTGCCGAAGCGCTCGTCCGTTGCTCATTGTTCAAGAGATCGACTGGTGAGTTCATCATTCAACTGATTTAATTTAGACTTTTATTGAACACTGAACAGCGCACATACCTAAGAGCTTATCAATTAAATATGATATGGTAAACACGAAAGCTCAAATCTTCTTGCATGACACGCTATACCAATTTAGTTTACGTCTCATGATCTCAGTTTACGTCTCATGATCTCATTTTTGCAATTTATTTCAAACAAATATATTCATTTAATTTAAATTAATAAAGCATAAAAGTGATAAATCAATGGCATTACTGAGGCTGTGGCGAAGAGAGAGAGAGAGAGAGAGAGAGAGAGCGCGCGAGAGAGAGGGTAGTAATATAAATATTAATAATATTAGCCTACAATTAAGCTACATTTGTCAACATTCATTAAGGAACCTGGCCTAACAATATAGCATTGATTAATCTAGATCAATCAGTAATAAAATGACCTAAAAATGTAATATCCTAATATATGGTTAGCATCATAACATTACTTTTTGCAATGCATTATATGCATAATATGAGCCCAAACACAAACAGTAACCAAACTAAGATGAATAAATGCAATAAATGTTGATAATTCTCTGTTGATGCATGACAGCTAATGGTTACCGTCATTTCATTATTCTATTATGTTAATCTATTATATTAACCTATTTTAATTGTGTAATATCAGTGGTTTTCCCAAAATTAAAATTTTACCTACACATAATTTTATTTTTAAAATTTTGATACGTTTTTTTTTTTTGGGATACTTTTCTTTGCACATATGGTAGTTGAGAGTTTCAAGCAGTGTTTAATAAAATTGTTTCAATTCACTTAAATTTAGACTCTTTTTTTTCCGACTGTGGTATCGATTTAGTATCGATACCGAGGTATTAGGTTCTGGTATCGTACCATAGCCAAAATTGTGGTATCGAGCCATTAAATCCTCTATCTTCTGAGGGGCCTCATATAGATTCTTTCATCTCGGCAGGATAGTGATGAAGCATGAACATGTTCCTTGTTTTGTGTTTGGACTTTTATGTTGAAGTTCTTTTGTTGTTGTTCCCTGCTAGTGTTGTATATGGACTTTTAGCTTGTACTGTTCTGTTCCTGTTACCCGTTGTGATTCCCTGATTGTTCGCACCTGTGTCTTGTTACCCTGATTATTGCTTGCGTTTGAGGCGAGGTCGAAATGGGAATTTCCCAAATACTTGAAATGACCCACTTCCAGTCAATTACACTTCACATATCTTTTCCAGTCAATTACTCTTCACATTTTGGTTCCTTGCCACTGTCGCCTTGCTTTTGGCTTGCTCAGTTGGGGTTATTTAGTGTTTAGCAGTATTATTGATCTGTGTTGTACTACTTTCATGTTATCACTGTGAAGCTGCTTTGATACAATCTGTATTGTGAAAAGCGCTATATAAATAAATGTGACTTGACTTGACTTGACATATGTTGACCACATGATTTTTCCATTACACAATAAGAACACTTTGTGTCAAATTATGACAAAGAGGATGAAAAGCTAAAATGAAGGTATCATAATGTACAAACTAAAGATGCCGCCATCTTGGAAGTGTCTTGAAATGGCAGGATTCGCTGGGGATCGGCCCTGAGTTCACATTTCAAACGGCGTCTCACATTTTATTTTCAAGTAGGAGGTGGAAAAAAAATCTGAAATCCTAAAAAAAAGTCTGAATGGCAGTATAAGCCCTTGTTTTTCCTCTGTTTAGGGTCAAGTCTTGTCCATGGATGCGTTGGTGGTGTGCTCAGTTCTGCTTCTGTTTTTTTTTTTTTTATGAAAAATGAATACTGCATTTGGGCCCTGCTATACCTTGAGATCACTCCAACCTTGCAGATTGTGCCAAATGTTTCAATACTTATGGCCAAAACAGACCACTTTAATGAGGTTTATAATAAACGTGACTTGCCTCTTTAATTTTTCTGGGTAACACTTTACTTGAAGGGGTGTGCATAAGACTGACATGACACCTTCATAACCATGACATGACATATGTCTTGAAGATGAAGGAGGTTTTATGCATGTTTATGACAACTGTCATTTGCTCAATTATGACAATTTTAATTCAAATATGACATTGTTTGAGATGTCTTTGTCATGACAACTTGACATAGCTAAACCAATACATCATAACCTGTCATAAATATGTCAAAAACATGATATTGCAGATTAATGATCAAACTTAAGAAAGCACTTAGCTTTATGGGTTAACATTACATTAAACTGTCATGTGGTTGGTTTTGACATTGGCTGTCATGAGGCATTATAACTGTGTCATGACTATTTTTCTTGACCTCAACTACAGTGGTACTTATTGAATTGGTAACACTTTACAATACGGGTGCACTAATAAGCATTAATTCATGCTTAACTAATGCACAGATAATACTGAATTAATGTGTAACTAATGATTATTTAAGCTATTCATTAATGATTACCACATTAGGAACTAATTAAGAGTCTGTATGGGTTAATGTATTAGTTCATACATGAATTGTTATTAATTAAATATGTAATTGTCGATTAATTCCTTGTATTTCAACTTCCAGATAATATGACAGGTACAATAATATGCATTAATAGATGATTAATTACTTCATTGTTACTGCAAATTCATGTGCGAATTACTACAATTACTTAATGACTAGTTAATAATGATGTGCCCCAACAAGTAAAGTCATAACATAATGATACCTTTGCAAATCGTTGGCTAGTGATTAATTAAAGCAGACAACTAGAAGTTGAAGTGCATAGCTTTGACTAATTGTGGCAATTAACACATTAATTTACACTATTAGTTAATAAATATGTTATTAAGGAATTAATACTCAAAGACACATTGAATTAATAGCAATTCATGTATTACTTAATCTATTAATCATATAGACTCTTTATTTGCTGATGCAGTCATTAATTAATGGTTTAGTTCTTCATGAGTTATACATTAACTCATGATTATCTGTGCATTAGTTAAGCATGAATTAATGCATATTAGTGCACCCGTATTGTAAAGTGTTACCATTGAATTTGTCATTAAAATGTTATAATGGCTTCATGACAGCCAATGTCAAACCCAAACACCTGACAGTTTAATGTAATGTTAACCTATAAAGCTAGGTGTTTTTTTTAAGTTTGATCATCAGGTTGTGTTGTCTTAGTAATGTCAAGTTGTCATGACAAAGACACCGACAGGTTATGATGTATTGGTTTATGTCAAGTTGTCACAACAAAGACATCTCAAACAATGTCATATTTGCATTAAAAATGTCATTATTGAGCGAATGACACTTAACGACAGTTGTCATAAACATGCATAAACTCTACTTCATATTTGTGACTTGTGTCCTGTCATGATTATGAAGGTGTCATGTCATGTCACCCTTCAAGTAAAGTGTTATTTTCTTTAATGTAAATGAGGGTGTAACATTTTTTGCTATGTTTTCCACTTTGAATGTTGAAAACTAAAAGTACTCATGTTTTTCTTTTAATATATGTGAAAATCTCTTTATATATATGTATATTTTAGATCACCAGAAGCTGGACAGGGAGGCTAGGATCTGCAGACTGCTGAAACACTCCAATATCGGTAAGTTATCATCAAGCTATCTAAATGAGATCGTAACATAAACTTGTTTTTAGCCAATTGAAGGCATGATGGGTTTAAGGATCTGAAACCGTTTCCTATTATCACTTGTGTTGCAGATGTATAGGGGGAGAGTAATGATAAATAGCTGCATTTTGTAGGACATTAGCCCAATAGGGAAATATGTTTAATGAATTATGATCAATAAAAGCATTTGAGTCTCAGACATCTGACGAACAGAGTGAGAATGTCTATGAACTAGCCAACAATAGGATATAACTCTCCATAGACAATAACTTTCACATACTTCTCGTTGATGTAAAGTGGTTGCTTTCTTGTCTCCCGAGTTTGATCTGTGATCTGAAGAATTTAGGATTAAGGACTGTTTGTGTAAAATACTCCTGTGTTGTGTGTGCTTTATACATTTCCTAAAGAATATGCGAGTATTGCTTCAGTGTTACCTCATATAGTTCCCTTTTAATGTGTACGTAACAATTGTGTATGAGTCTCAGTAAAAAGACCACCCCATGTCTCGTTCTGTTGCCGAAATATGGCTAGGCATAATCCGGTTGCTAGGGTGCTCTGAATGGTTGCTAAGGCATGGCAAGGCAGTTGCTATGGTAATACTGACTACTTGCTGAACTCTCACTGAAAATGGTTTAGAGGGATATCTTCGGATGTACAGTATGTGCGATTCTTTAAAAATGCTGTCCTGTTCTTTTTAGCCCATATCTGCTAATCTTTTGGGTTTTTTTGCTAGCTTTTTGTCAGTAGCCTTTTGAGGTGCATACTAAAATAGTATCTGCATCTGGCAAATGGCAAGTTATTTAGTAAAAGAGGCAGAGAGATTTGAAGTGGATGTGCACATGGGCATGGAAGGGTTCAGATCTTTATTCCATCTCTACAGCTGCAGAGTTGACTTGAATTAGTTTTACAGCGCTATCTAATGACGATTCTCACCAGATTTGGTACACAGTCTAATATATATGGTCTCTATGGATCTACCAAATTTCATAATGATCAGTTATTCACAAACTGAAAATGCTGGAATTTGATTGGCTATTGGCGGCCATTTTTGTTGCTTTGTGCGATTAAGGTTTTTAAAGCTTTCATAGGACTTACCCCAAAAAACATACACATCAAATTATATTTTCCTTGATCAAACAGTTTCAGAAAGCATAAATGGCTTTGTAAATGCAAATGCAAGTGACCCTAGCCTAATTATGTGGAAAGTTATTGAAGTCAAGGCAACATTGAACGTTGAAAAAAGCATAAATTGCATTGTAAATAAAAATGATAATTACTTTTTGCTTGAACCCTAATAAAAAGACTCCAAGCAAAGGCCAATATGTAAGATTTTTGGATTAAAATTTCCAAAAACACTTGAACAATTTTATATATTTTGTTGACCTGTGTATTTAAATTACCCCAAATGTTTCCAACAATGTTTAAATCAGGAGAAATCAGCTATTGTCATTGCGTCACCTGTCAATGATGTCATATCTACCCTCGATTTCCAAACACCAAAGACGCTTTTATATATTATGTGTTTTATTAGACAGGTGAGCAACAGTTTTTTATCAACATTAATCGACAGAAAACGAATCATTGTTATGTAAATCAACACCGTTATTTATCATATTGTTCGAATCTCTGGTTTTCTTGATTTGCCGCGAGTAACATGTTTGTATTATGCCTCAGAGACCACTAATAGCATAATCAGAATGAGCACTGTAAAAAATAAAAATCCTGTAAAAAAAACAAAACAGTAAACTACTGGCAGATGTGGTTGCAAGCATCATACCGTAACTATACGGCGTGTTACTGTTTTTGTGTTACAGCATATAGCTGTTAGATTAAAGTTTTATACTGTAGCTGACAATACGGTATTTAGCTGTTCATTTCAAAAACGGTAACACACCGTATTTTTACGGTAAGATGCTGGCAATCACAGCTGCCATGTAGTTTACCGTTTTTTTATAGGATTATTTTTACAAGTAGAAATAATAATACAGCCTTTTCTCCACCATAAAATATATTTGTCAGCAGGGTGTGCAGGAACAGATGATGAAGTTCAAATGCAGTTTTTAATAATCCACACAACAATAACACACAGGGCAGAAGAGAAACACATTAACGCAAATGTGACCAGACTACGCACAGAGGGAAAGGATGAGCTGACACAATTAAAGGTTATTAACAATACACAGCTGAAACAAACTAATTCATGATGATGGTGACCATGGTAACAAAGAAGTGGCGGGAAAATCAAAAACAGGAAGACATGTGATTAATGAAATCATACTGAATCTCCGTGAAAGCGCAAACAAAATGAACATAGCTAACAATATTGTAAATGTAACTCCATGCCACATAGCAACACAAGACATGTAGCTTTTATTAATGTGATATTCTAATATCGATCTAGTGCAGTGTGCAACAAGTATCTCAGCCACCTAGCGAACGCATAACATGACTTTCAACACACTTAAACGTTGACGTTGCGTCGTACATGTTTCGCTACTGTTTTAAAGTGAAATAGTATCTGTAAGAAAACCATAAGAAACAAAAATGACTTCTAGATCATGTTTTCTCTCTTTCTCTTTTCCATGCGAACCACGACCGTCAATTGTTCCCCAGTGCGACTGCATGACAGCATCTCGGAGGAAGGCCACCATTACCTCATCTTCGACTTGTAAGTCTTCGATCTTAGCACTTTATATATACTATAAAGTGGCCCAAAAAAGGCCCATGTGAGTAAATGCATGGTTTGTTTTCAGAAATTGCTAAATGCATTTACTTGCCTGTGCTAATGTTAGCGTTTATGTGGGAATAGCTAATGACTTAGAGTGGATACAATAGATATCTTTCTTCATATTGAAATAATTAGAGCACTTACTGTATGACACCTTAAAACTATTGTCTTAAAATTGCCAGATGATAAAAAGCGTGAGGGTGTTTCTTTATAGACTTCAGGCATTTTAATCTAACAGTGATTTTTATTATACAAATTTCAGCTTTTGGTGACACTTTATTTTAACATGGCCTTTTTACAGTTTAATTACACATTGCCTACAGAGTAATATTAATTAACAACATGCAGTCTTCTATAGGGTTAGGATTTGTTTCAGAGTTAGTCGCTTGTAGTTACATATATAATTTACTGTTAACTCTATAAATACGTGTAACATGTAATGAGACGGCATTAAAAGAAAGTGTTCCCCAACTTTTTTTCTTTTTTCCCCTTTATATTAGGTTCATTTTGTACACTATCCCACAGAGAAGACCGGCATATACATATATCTAGCATAGATATTTTGAAAGTTATTGGAGTCAAGGCAATATTGAACTTTACTTTCATTGTCTGGATATGAAATTGAAACCTAAAACCACGAGACTGCACTCTAAACAATGCTGGGTCGTTTCAACCCAAATGTTGGGTTTAAAATGCCATTAAAAAATGAAAGTGAAAGTTGAAGTTGGGTTAAAATTTGAAATGACATTATTAACCCAACATTTGGGTTTGTCCATATTTTACCCAAATTTGGGTTCAAACAACCCAGCATTATTTAGAGTGTGGTTTCTATATATTCCTTTGGCCGTACCAGGTTGAATGATTGGTCCATATGGTTTGGAAACTTGGTGTGTCATTGGCACCATGCCCTTAATAAGTTCAGTGCCAGCACCACCTAGTTGCCAAAATATAACAATGTTTAAAAGTGCTCATATAATTTTTTTCATTACAATTAAATTTGGCCTATTATGCAGACTATATCCGCTATGGTCTGCCGTATATTACATATCCTCCATTTTAAATTTTAATGAAAGCATTTTTTTTTACTTCTGTTTAAAATGTGGCTCTGTCATTTTGTCACCATGCCAAGTTATGGAAAGATTTTTGATTGTTGTGTAAAGCCTTAACAAATCTAATGACTGCAATTTACGTTACATTAGTAACTCTGCTCGGTTTTTATTTTATTTTATTTTTTCTGCCTAAAATCAATATATCCAATCACATTTTTTGCCACTGGTGTGCTTGACTCCACAATTTCTGAATGCAGCTATATTTTATTTTTTGTACACCCTAGTATACAGTACACCATATTAATAGACAAATTAAATGAACTTGTGAGAGTGCGAAAAAATAAAAAGTTCACAGGGTCAGAAGTTCCTATAGAAGTATAAAGAATAATCGGTAAGCATTAATTCATGCTTAACTAATGCACAGATAATACCGAATTAATGTGTAACTAATGATTATTTAAGCTATTCATTAATGATTACCACATTAGGAACTAATTAAGAGTCTGTAAGGTTAATGTATTAGTTCATACATGAATTGTTTTTAATTAAATATGTAATTGTGGATTAATTCCATAATAACTCATTTTTTTAACTAATAGTGTTAATTAATATGCTAATTACCAAAATGAGCCAACGCCTTGTATTTCAACGTCCAGATAATATGACAGGTACACTAATATGCATTAATAGATGATTAATTACTTCATTGTTAGTGCAAATTCATTACTAAATGACTAGTTAATAATGATGTGCTCCATCAAGTAAAGTCATAACATAATGATACCTGCAAATCATTAGCTAATGATTAATTAAAGCAGACAACTGGAAGTTTGAAGTGCATAGCTTTGACTAATTGTGGTAATTAACACATTAATTTACACTATTAGTTAATAAAATATGTAATTAAGGAATTAATACACAATGACACATCGAATTAATAGCAATTCATGTATTACTTAATCTATTAATCTCTTTATTAGTTCCTGATGCAGTAATCATTAGTTCTTCATGAGTTATACATTAACTCATGATAATCTGTGCATTAGTTAAGCATGAATTAATGCATATTAGTGCACCCGTATTGTAAAGTGTTACCGAATAATCCTTTAACTAGTGCTGATTCTTGTGGTCTGGTCCAGAGTAACGGGTGGTGAGCTGTTTGAAGACATTGTTGCCAGGGAATATTACAGCGAAGCAGATGCCAGGTGGGTGGTCCATCATCAGCATTACACAAACGGACTCTATGTATAAAAGCATTACACAAATAATGCCAAATATGCAAATGCATAAATGCACACTAAGTTAAATAGTCCAAAGTTAAGTCTCCTTGTCTTGACCAGAGCCAGACAACTCACTAATCTTGCACAAAACTGCCATTTTTGCATTTTCATCAGACTGCATCAAATTCACGTTAATAAAGTGGAAAATAACGTTCTTATTGTTACAGTAAACAAAGCAAAAGTAACTGGATTGTGATCACATAGTCACGTGTGTTTGAGTAAAAGTTTCGTCTCTTTTTCTCTTCTTCTTGTGCCTAAAGCCACTGCATACAGCAGATTTTGGAGGCAGTTCTTCATTGCCATCAGATGGGTGTCGTTCACAGAGACTTAAAGGTATTTTATCATGATTGACCTTAAATGTATTTTATTAGCACTCATTAAAGGCCGAGCACAACACCCTTTTTTTAAATCGGTTGGAATGAATGATTAAATACTTCACTTGTTTCATCATCTGCGTTTTTGAACGAATATCTTGAGTGAATGATTCAATGACAAACACATTTTTAACAGTCTTGTCGCCACCTACTGGTGTAACGATGAAATCAATACAATCTTTATTTAAAGCGTCAAGTTACTTTTAAAAGGTGATTTTGATGGCTCCCGTAGACATCAGTGTTTATATCCGAACTATGAACTTTATTCGCAGAACTTCTGTGATAATTTGAATTATTATACGACAGAAACAATAATACTGTGTATTTGTGAAGCTGTTTCATACATTAAACATGACAACTGCTCTCTCTCAATCAGAACGCAGAAGTTTTAATAGACACAGGCCAATCATTGTCATTTAGGGATAAGATTAAGAACAATTTGAATCGAGATCGCTATCTTTTAACGATTAATCATGCAGTTATGCTCTCAGATGTTGTATCAGTGTGTGGGTAATTATATATCAACTGATCTCACTGTTTCGAGACGTATCTAAGGGCTATTTTACATACAGTACACTGTATAAGCAACACTCTCTCATTATAGCGGCCTTATCTAACAGGTTAACACATTCACACTGGGAGTGAGAGACACGCAGTGAGCTCATTTTTATCTTTTCTTCAGTACAACTCATACTCAAGCTCTGACTATATTCAGGAAAAAAAACACCAGGAAACTTAAACACAAATGTTATTGTAAAATCTCAATGCAGTCGACTAAAGCAGTCAAGATGGCGTTTCTGTGAAAAGTGAAAAAAAAAACATTTTTATAAAACAATTGACCTTATAACCTTATAACCCTGTGTTTAGGGACAGAAACCCCAGTGACAGAAGTCTGTGATCTGGGAATCGGTCAATTATAACAGCAAAGGTCATTGACAGAACAGTTACTGCAGATATTGCTCAACGCCAGTACGATATACAACACACGGCAGTACATTGAATATGACTAAGCCAAGCATATAGTGATGTTAAAGGAGTAGTTCAGTTTTGAAAAACTTTTGCTGATCATTTATTTTACTCACCCTCATGTCATCCAAGATGTCCATGTCTTTCTTTCTTCAGTCGAAAGGAAATTAAGGTTTTTGATGAAAACATTCCAGGATTTTCTCCATATAATGGACTTCAATGGGGTCCAAACGGTTCAAGGTCCAAATGGGAGTTTCAGTGCAGCTTCAAAGGGCTTTAAACGACACCAGACGATGAATAAGGGTCTTATCTAGGACCCTTCGAGTCATGACTCGAAAAAAGATTCGTTCATTTTGATGAACGAGTTTGAACAGGAGAGTCACGAACACACATCACAGAACAGAGCAAGGCGACCATTTGAGCTTATAAAAATTAAACTTTGTTATTTATTTTTTTAAATGAGCGATCGATTCGCTTGATAAGACCCTTATTCATCGTCTGGTGTCGTTTAAAGCCCTTTAAAGCTGCACTGAAACGCTCATTTGGAACTTGAACCGTTTGGTTCCCATTGAAGTCCATTATATGGAGAAAATCCTGGAATGTCTCCATCAAAAACCTTAATTTCTTTTCGACTGAAGAAAGAAAGACATGGACATCTTGGATGAGATGAGGGAGATTAAATTATCAGCAAAAGTTTTTTCAAAAGTGAACTATTCCTTTAAGAAACCATGATCGCTAGTTTTAAAAGCTAATAACATCAAGGCAACTACAAAATCGACTCATAGAGAATACAATTGTTACTACTCCACTATACTACTTCAATATGTATGTTGTAATATTTTATTTCCATGTTTAGCCAGAGAACCTGCTTCTGGCTTCCAAATCAAAAGGCGCAGCTGTGAAGTTAGCAGACTTCGGCCTTGCCATTGAGGTCGAAGGGGAACAACAGGCCTGGTTTGGTAATGACCCGTTTATTATCCCAGCAAACAGCATTAATATGCAAGTGCAAAAAAAAAAAAAACATACATTAACACTAGAAGGCGGATACAGCATCTTCACATAATATTGAGTACATTAATTGCTACGTTGTTCTTTTCCATTTTTCAGTTGCTTTTCTGCATATTTGTTTTGCTGCTGATGTAAATCTTAATGCATTTGATACAATTATTGTATATATTTTAGGAGAATAAGAAAAACAATATGAGTTTATGTTATATCTATATAATAAAAGTCACTTTAACGCTTGCCTTTAATTTTAACGTGTGCGCTTTGAATTGTGCTTTGAATTTGACGCTCCACAATGTCATCACGTGGTCCCGGTTTGATGCTGACTAAACTCCCATTTTCATTTTATGGGGTCCATAAGCTTGTTCGGTGACTTGTAATAGTGTGTAATTATCGTAAAATGTCATTTTTCAATTTTAAATTTTGAAATATATGCTCAAAAAAAGGTTATTTATTTATGTTATTTTTTCTGACATCAGGGTTTGCTGGCACTCCTGGTTACCTGTCCCCTGAAGTCTTACGGAAGGACCCCTATGGAAAAGCTGTGGACCTGTGGGCATGTGGTTAGTGTCTCTTGTTTTTGCATCAAACACTGAAAGGATGCATGATGATGCAGTATGGTACTAAACCATCCATTGCAGAGTGGTGCATTGCAATACATTCGCTTTGACGTGTTTATGACGTTTTCACTCTAAATGCAGCGAATGTAACCAAAGCTGAATATCTTTTGCCACACTGTAAAACATCACATGACTTTTAAAGGGATAGTTCACCAAAAAATGCAAATTCTGTCAGTAATTACTCACTCTCATGTTGAGTAACAGAAAGTATTCTCGTCGCCTGATAAACTTGAGGTCGAGCCGCTGTAGTCACTATGACTATTTTAACGATGTCTTTAATAACTTTTCTGGGCCGGCAAGTTTCAATCCCACAGAAGCCTATGGAGGAGTGATCCAGCTCTCAGATTTAATCAAAAATATCTTAATTTGTGTCCCGAAGATGAACGAAAGTCTTACGGGGTTGAAACAACATGAGAGTGAGGAATTACTGACAGGGGTTAACTATCCCTTTAAAGTTGCAATGAAATGGAAGTGGCGACTGATCTTTCTTCCATATTTTGGCGTACATCTGAGTGTAACAGCTTATTGAAAAGGATAAACTCATATTCTCTGCACTAGTTGTTGACTGGATGTTGAGATGCAGATGCTAAAGTGGAGGCAGATGAACGTGAGCATGAACGTGCAGGTTTAAGCACACTAAATGATTGAGGAAGTCTGATGAACGTCACCAGAGAGAGGTCTGCCATTTTATAGAAGGACCCAATTATTAGATTTTGAATGAAAATTATAAGGTCAAATTTCTCTTTTAAATGAAGCATACACTCTTAACAATTAGGTTCTTTATTGGAATATAGGAATCCATGAATCCACAAAAGGTTATTTACAGTGGACAAAATGTCTTTTAAGCAACACTGTGTAACTCTTTTAGTTTATTCTTAGCTAAAAACACTTAGTTCTTTCAAAAATATATGTGCTCATTAATGTATATTTACTTCGTTCAAGTAATAAAGTATTCTCGTGAGTGTATAATATGCCTTTGAAAATACATATGGGTAAGGGGTTCTAATGTCTTGAAAGTACATTAGCCAAAGAGGGACATACCCGTTAATTCAAGCTTCGCCTTTCGCGTTTACGTTTGAGTTGACACTCATGGACGAGGTCGAACTGGAAGCCATGTTAATCTTGGACTACATTGGCCACCGTAGGAGTTAAAACGAAATGGGAATTGAGAGGATCAGAAACTAATATTCACTGGATGGTCATTTACCTTTTCACCACTAGATGGGGGTAAAAATCACACAGTGTAGCTTTAAGTTCTTAAAAAAAAATTTTTTTTTAAGAACTATTCGTTAAATGGTTCTTTGGGGAACCCAAACATGCTTTTAAAAAAAATGTTTTATATATATATTTTTTTAAGAGTGTATGCATGGATGAATCATGCCAATTATAATAGTATACGCTATTCTATGAATATGCAAATGAGCCCCGCCTCCATTCACTCACTCCACTGGTTGACGATCACATGTTGATCTGATTGGTTACAAGGTCATTTGTGACGTCAGAACCTCCAGCGATTTCAAACCGTGTTTTTGAGACTGTCTTTGGTTCACTAAGCAGAAAACACTCAGCAATGCTGTCCACTTATGAGCTTACACATATTAAAAACACCACATAGTTTTAACAACATTAAAAGCTGTGTTTTCACCACAGGGGGACTTTAAGATGTAAAATGCTCAACAAGTACAAACAACTTAGACATATAAGTTACAACACTCCTTGGTCTCTCCTTATACCTTGCTCTATACTATAGCATATATATTATATACATTGCATGGATTAAAGCTTGAAGTTTATTAATATCCATTCTATGTTCTTCTTTAGGTGTGATTCTCTACATTCTCCTGGTTGGATACCCACCCTTTTGGGATGAAGACCAACATAGACTCTATCAGCAAATTAAAGCTGGCGCATATGACGTCAGTAAAAGCGTCTTTCATATAGTGATGATGATGATGATGCCAGAAATGATGATGTGTGTCTGATTCATACTTGTTGCACCCACAGTTTCCTTCACCTGAGTGGGACACGGTCACTCCTGAGGCAAAAGATCTTATTAATAAGATGCTGACCATCAACCCAGCTAAGCGCATCACCGCTGCGGAGGTGCTCAAGCACCCGTGGATCTCAGTGAGTTCAGGACTCGACCACACACACACACAACTTGAGAAAAATGCCTCATTGATGTATTTCTACCTATCCTCTTGCCTCTTTTTGCTTTCAGCATCGCTCCACTGTTGCATCTTGCATGCATAGACAGGAGACTGTTGAATGTTTGAAAAAGTTCAATGCCAGAAGGAAGCTTAAGGTAAGTTTATATGAGGCTTGCAAGAAGCTCTCGTACTGTGAGATCGCATTGACTCTGTTTAGAAAGATGAGACGAGGGATGTGTAGATCTGGGCTGGCACCCAAAAAGTTGCAGGTTTGAACCTCACAACACTTGGCTTGAATTTTCTGAACTTATATTTTTATTTATTTGTTTGCTTTAAAGGGACAGTGCATAATGTACATCTTAGCTTTTCAGCAATATAAATATGCCAGAATTACATGTGCAGTCCCCTGTCAGGTCATCACAGTACAAAGTGACACATTGAAATTGAATTGAACACAATTTAAAAGACAACACAGTTTTTTTTTCAACATATATCAATGGAAGAACCCCCTTTTCATAAGGTTCCATAAAGAACCATGCTTTGAAAGTGCTGTAAGTTACAAATAAAATGTTCAACAATATTTATTTTCATTGATATGAGTATCTTAGTATCTTCATATTATTAATATTACCATTATTTGTATATTTTAATAAAGAATAAAGGAACAAAGAACCCTAAACTCATCATAAAGAACCATTTCAGTATATATAGGGTTCTTCATGATGAGTTTATGGTTCTTTATTCCTTTATTCTTTATTAAAATATACAAATAATAGTAATACGGTTCTAAATAGAATTGTTAAAGAATCATCTTTTTTTAGAGTGTAGGATTGTTCCATCAACTATAAATATTATTCCACTTTAATACATGTTGGGTGAACACTAGGCCATTTGGAATCATCAAGAGTTCCAAATGGAATTCCATAAAGCGTTTCGAATTCCAAATCAGTTTCTAGCTGAGGTAGCATACGAGATGCTGAATTTGAATGTCTGAAGTACAAATAAAAATGCAGATAAAGAAAAAAATTAGTCTAGTTTGGCTTGACAAATCCCAGACAGTAGCATATAGTGTCGGCCCACATCTGGTACATGTGGATTCCACTCATAGCAGATGTGGGCCGGATCTGGGCCGACACTGTTACTGTGTGTGATCTTGTTTGAAAGCTTTATGGAAAAAAAGTAAAAAAAAAAAAAATTCCTACTTGCAAATGAGAAATTTCTGAATTTTGCACACTGTGACTCAATAACATGACTCCCGTGTTTTTGTCTTCAGGGAGCTATTCTCACTACTATGCTGGCCACCAGAAACTTCTCAGGTGACTCCAAATAATATATTTTACTGTGTTTGTTTCTACCCCATGTGAAATGAGTGTGTAGGAACCACTATCACACACTGGAACTGTTTTGATCAACACATTCTCATCCCAAAAAGTCATATAACTGACATCTTGGGACGTCTTTTGACCATACGTCAATATCCGCCTTTTTAGGGCCCCCTTAAACGTCGGTAGATGGCGATCCCGGGCCGTCATACAACTGACGCTTTACCTTTAACGTCAGTTAGGTGACGGGTTAGGTTTAGGTCTGGGGTAGACTTAGGATCACAACCTCATCTACCGACGTTTAAGGGGGCCCTAAAAAGGCGAATATTGACGTAGGGTCAATTGACGTAGGGTCAAAAGACGCCCCAAAACGTCAGTTATATGACTTTTTGGGATGAGACTGTGCTGTTTTGATTCACGTTTGCAATGAAGGTTTGTAGAGATTTTTAAAATAAATTAAATAAATGTTAAATAAATAAAGGTATATGAATATATCAATATTAAATTGCTCATATTTTAAATTATTTACGTCATAATGGCTACACAGTGAATTGAAACACTCATAAATGTACATCTCATGGAATTATTGGATAACAACCCCATTATTTACAATAAGTATTAAATAAAAAATAAAAAACACTAATAACAGTGAGCTAGTCTTACCCCAAGCTTTGCTTTTTATCTTTTCCCTCAGCTTTATATGAGTAAACGCGGTGAATTTGCGCGTTCAACCATCTTGAATCCGATGGGAAATCAATGCAGGGACACCTTTTTTCCCTTCCTAAAATGTATTCAAATTTTGTAATTAAATAAATTCGATAATTTCAACATCATTGTTGATCCCTGAACAACATTTCAGATTTGAGGGATGCGTTTACAGTTCAAGTTTAGTTTGAGAAAAAAAAAAAAAACAGGTTTATGTGCTTGTACATCAGTGTTACTCAGCTACTGATTTTAGTAGTAACGTGTGAGGATAGGGTTAGGATTGAAGTTTCCAACAGTGTGAACATGTAGTAGATGGCACAGATTCAGGGGTGCCACCACGACATCTTAATCCGATCCTGCGAATCGTTTTCTTTTTCAAGTATTCTGTTCCTTGTGGTAGTGTATGTCATGCGAGTGAGGGTCTGTAATAGGTCAGCGATGTCTAAACTAAAATAGATAGCTCCACCTGTTCAAGTTTAGCAGCCGTAGCTTTTTTCTATCACTCCCAAACACTCTTGATCATTCATCACATTGGGTCTATTTTTACCCAGAGCGCTCATTCTCCACTGCTTAAGATAACGTTCAATGGAAACACACTGGCTTGAGTCAGCAGTGCACTTTTAGCGTTTAGCACCTCTGTGTGTTATTCAATGTGAACATTCAAACTGAGATGTTGGTCAAGCATGACCAAGACTGATGATTCTATAGTAAAATACCCATCCAGTAAAAGTCTGACGATTTGGACTATATCTATGATTGGTTGTAACTGGGCGCCCCTAATGTCACATTGGTTTAACATTTCGTATTGACTCACTGTTCCTGATTATTTGTTTGTTTTGAGCAGCCATTAAAAGTGAGCAGTTCCTGGAGTGTGGGAGTGTGTGATTATGTATGCTGGAAACTCCCAGCTCCTCTTTTAGAAAGTCAACAGATCTCCAGAGCTAAACTTGAGTTGGAGAACAGAGCAGAGCGGTGCCATGCCTCTCACTATGCTCTTCTGGGCTTTTGTGCCCTTTCTTATAGCAATTTCACTCTTTTTCTTTGTCTCTTCAGGAGGAAAGAGTGGCGTCAGCAAGAAGACAGATGGTGTGAAGGTAGGGTGGAAATCAGCCTTTAATTTACACACTGGATAACTTTATTTTATTGTTAAAAAAGTGTATGTTATATTGTATTATATCATAGACAACAGTTCATCCACTTTTGACTGTTTTTGTGTGTTTGTGAGCGAGTCGTTGAATCATTCACATAACCAATTTATTGAAAACACACAGAAACACAAAACATCACAGCTGATTTTGGAATTGCGTTCGACTTTCACTATTTCTGCCATATCATATATACGTACATAGTCTGAGCCTAGATCCGGCCCACATCTGGTACATGTGCATTCAACGCGTACCAGATGTGGGCCGGATCTGGGCCGACAACACGACAGCACTGTTTGACAGCAGTTCTCGAGTGTGTATATCCATGATAGCCTACTCTGTACCTGAAACGCCTACCAGAGGGCAGCCGGACAAACAGATCCGTGGTCATGGTGGAATGATACGTTAGGATTCAGTATGTTAGCTGCTCTACAGAGTATAGAGTATACTTAGAAAACGAGAGCTGAATAAGTCTTCCAGTGAGGGCAGTGGGCATCCGATGATCTACGGATGACCCTCTGGAGGGCTCTTCTGTCCGCTGCTGAGCAGATGCCATACCAAACAGAGATGCGGTACGTCAGCACACTCTCAAAGGAACAATGATAGAAGGATACCAGCAGTTTTCCATGCCAGTGGAGTCTCTGCAATGCCTTCTCCACTACTGTGGTGGTGTTGGTAGCCCAGGAGAGATCTGTGGAGATATGTATGCTCAGAAAAAAAACCTGCTGCTCTTCTAGAATTTTATTATGAGTTCTTAGTTTTTAAAGAGTTCAATATGAGTACCACACTGCCAATCTTTGGACTCCATCACTATAAGCTGTCTCGTTCTCCTGAGATAAGTTCAACAACAGTTGTGTCATCTGTGAACTTAATATTGGTGTTTGTGAGATGGGTGGGGGCACAGTCATGAGTGTAGAGAGCAAAGAGAAGGGGCTCAGTACACACCCATGCTGAGTGTGAGGGCCTAGTCTGACAGTCTGAGGGCGATTTGTCAAAAAGTCATTGACCTCCATGACAAATGGATTGAGGAAAACCCAAGTCGTCAAGTTTTGTGGCCAATCATCCCAGGATGAACACTGAAATAAAGGCTATACATCACTTGAATCTGGATAACTGCAGTCTGCAGTTATATGTACATCTTAAAGTGGTGCTTACTGTGGTTTTATGTTTTCCACTACAGAGGCTTTAACAAAGTGAGAAAGACTATCTCTAAATAATATTTTATCAAAAAACTGATTTTTTTTTTTCATGAGTCCCACCCCTAAAGCTACCCCACATTTTTTATTTACATCCAAAATTCAACCTCAGAAGGAACTAGAGTTGTCAAAATTAATGAATACTGGAGTTTAAAAAAATGTGACGATACCAGCTTTTTTTTTCTCTAGCATTTTGAGCGCTGTTGAATGGATTCTTAAACACCTGATTGGCCATTGTGTTCATGTGCTCAAGATATATGTCTCTGATTGGCCATTGTGTTGACGGGCACAACATTGGCTGATTGGCTACACTGATCAAGAATGACATCTTTGACACTCTTCACCAAGCACTTAGATACACAAAGGACCATTTGCATCTATCAACGGATCTGTATATCTGTGTAAGCGCTTGGTGAAGAGCGTCAAAGATTCAACAGCGCTCAAAATGCTAGAGGGAAATGCTGGTATCGTCATATTTTTTAATTTCCGTACAAACTTGGTACAGAAGTCTCTACTGTACTTTTTTAACACTAGAAGGGACCATGAAATACACCATTTAAAGTGCAGCCCACGCCCGCCACGAACCCTCCACTAGAGGCAGAGGCCATGTCCATTCTAGAGTCAGCGCTCATTGACCTGTCCTCCCAGAAGTTAGTTCCCAACCTAAAACCCACCCTAAATTTGTTCCTCCTCCACCAGTCCCATCTGGCTTGTTAGACTCTCTAGTTCCATCCAGTTCCTGGGCTCCCCCTTTACCTCCTAATCCACTGGCTCTCAATCCTCCAGCTCCACTGGCGTGAAAACTGTCTCCTGGTCACTCAGATCCACCGTGGTCTTGGAGTGGTGGCCTCCAAGTTTCAACCAGATTGGCACCACCTCAGCCCTCCAAGCCCATGATTCCACGTTAACCAATCAATCCCTTGGCTCCACCCTGACCAACCAATCCCTTGGCTCAACCTTGACAAATCAATCCCTTAGCTCCACCTTGACCAATTAATGCCTTGGCTCAACCATGACCAATCAATCCCTTGGCTCCACCCTGACCAGTCAGTCCCTTGGCTCCACCTTGACCAATCAATGCCTTGGCTCCACCTTGACCAATCAATCCCTTGGCTCCACCTTGACCAATCAATGCCTTGGCTCCACCTTGACCAATCAATGCCTTGGCTCCACCTTGACCAATCAATGCCTTGGCTCCACCTTGACCAACCAATCCCTTGGCTCAACCTTGACCAGTCAATCCCTTGGCTCCACCCTGACCAGTCAATCGCTTCGCTCCACCTTGACCAATCAATGCCTTGGCTCAACCTTGACCAATCAATCCCTTGGCTCCACCCTGACCAGTCAATCCCTTGGCTCCACCTTGACCAATCAATCCCTTGGCTCCACCCTGACCAACCAATCCCTTGGCTCAACCTTGACCAATCAATCCCTTGGCTCCACCCTGACCAGTCAATCCCTTGGCTCCACCTTGACCAATCAATCCCTTGGCTCCACCCTGACCAATCAATCCCTTGGCTCCACTTTGACCAATCAATCCCTTGGCTCCACCTTGACCAACCAATCCCTTGGCTCAACCTTGACTAATCGATTCCTTGGCTCCACCTTGACCAATCAATTCCTTGGCTCCACCTTGACCAATCAATTCCTTGGCTCCACCTTGACTAATCAATTCTTTGGCTCCACCTTGACCAATCAATTCCTTGGCTCCACCTTGACCAATTGATCCCTTGGCTTCACCTTGACTAATCAATTCCTTGGCTCCACCTTGACCAATCGATCTCTTGGCTCCACCTTGACCAATCAATTCCTTGGCTCCACCTTGACCAATCAATCCCTTGGCTCCACCCTGACCAACCAATCCCTTGGCTCAACCTTGACCAATCAATTCCTTGGCTCTACCTTGACCAATCAATCCCTTGGCTCCACCTTGACCAATCTATTCCTTGGCTCCACTTTGACCAATTAATCCCTTGGCTCCACCTTGACTAATCAATTCCTTGGCTCCACCTTGACCAATCAATCTCTTGGCTCCACCTTGACCAATCAATTCCTTGGCTCCACCTTGACCAATCAATTCCTTGGCTCCACCTTGACTAATCAATTCTTTGGCTCCACCTTGACCAATCTATTCCTTGGCTCCACCTTGACCAATTGATCCCTTGGCTTCACCTTGACTAATCAATTCCTTGGCTCCACCTTGACAAATCGATCTCTTGGCTCCACCTTGACCAATCAATTCCTTGGCTCCACCTTGACCAATCAATTCCTTGGCTCCACCTTGACTAATCAATTCTTTGGCTCCACCTTGACCAATCAATTCCTTGGCTCCACCATGACTAATTGATTCCTTGACTCCACCGTTGGTCTGTCATCCCTCTGGCTACTCCATGGTTACTTCTTCCACCTGTGCCACCAATCAATTACCAACTCATACAAAATAAAATAAAATCCATTTTATCTACTTACACACAGGCTTCTCTTTTCAATACAAAAGTGTGTGCTATATTCCAAGTGACTGAATTATCCAATTATCCAACAGACTAAAATATACATAATTAGTTCCTGAAAATCTCCCAATATATTTGCACTCAAAGGGCCAACTGGCCAGTAGTGGCAATTTCACCTGTAAACTACAGTGATATTACCTGCTGTAGATTATTTCATATTTTGCAAAAATGTATACTGAAACAAGTGTATCATAAAACCAGGTATGTTAGCACTGCAGATACTCATGCGAGTGCTTCCTTAAGCCTTATAAGCCCAGCAATAGACACAAATTTTAAGGTGGACTGAATTTGAGGAGGACTGTTTTAGACTTTATTCACATATTCACGGCTGATCCTCTCATCTCCGTCTGTCAATTCAGTGTTTGTTCCTGTCTAACCTCTTCTCATTTCTCTTCCAGAAAAGGAAGTCCAGTTCCAGCACCCAGCTGATGGTGAGTGTGAAACAGGCTCCGTCCTGTTGACAATCTGCCACAACTGGCAACCTTTATAGGCAACCTAACAATGAGCAAAACATGGCTGCCATGGAGCTGGACTTTCTTTTTGCTGATGTTGATGTTACATCACATCTGTAAAGTTGATGCAAATCTGACACATTCGTTATTGCAGGACTGATGTCAAGTCAGCAGCTTGACACCTCTGATTTTTACTAACTCTTTCTTTCTTGAAGTCACAGAGAAAGCAGCTGGTCAACTATGATCTTGTATTATGTGATCCTGGATTTGAAATTAACAATAAAACCCTGAATCCAATCCTTTCTAGGAATCATCAGAGAGTACCAACACCACAATTGAAGATGAGGATACTAGAGGTGAGACTATCCATCTCTCCATCCATCCAAACATCCATCCGTATATCCATCTATCCATCCGTATGTGGCCATCCATCCACCTGTCTGTCTGTCTATCTATCTATCTATCTATCTATCTATCTATCTATCTATCTATCTATCTATCTATCTATCTATCCATCCATCCATCCATCCATCCATCCATCCATCCATCCATCCATCCATCCATCCATCCATCCATCCATCCATCCATCCATCCATCCATCCATCCATCCATCCATCCATCCATCCATCCATCCATCCATCCATCCATCCATCCATCCATCCATCCATCCATCCATCCATCCATCCATCCATCCATCCATCCATCCATCCATCCATCCATCCATTCATCCATCCGTATATCCAGCCATCCATCCACCTGTATATCCATCCATCCATCCTTATATCCTTGCATCTACCTATACATATATCCATCCATCCATCTTTGTCCATCCATCCATCCATCCATCTGTACATCCATCCATCCATCCATATATCTATCCATTCATCCATCCATCCATCCATCCATCCATCCATCCACCTGTATATCATCCATCCGTATATCCAGCCATCCATCCACCTGTATATCCATCCATCCATCCGTTTATACTTGCATCTACCTATACAAATATCCATCCATCCATCTTTGTCCATCCATCCATCCATCCATATATCCATCCATTCATCCATCCATCCATCCACCTGTATATCATCCATCCGTATATCCATCCATCTACCCATACATATATCCATCCATCCATTCATCCATCCATCCATCCATCCATCTTTGTCCATCCATCCATCCATCTGTACATCCATCTACCTATCTATCTATCCATCCATCCATATATCCATCCATCTACCCATACATATATCCATCCATCCATCCATCTTTGTCCATCCATCCATCCATCCATCTGTACATCCATCTACCTATCTATCCATCCATCCATCCATCCATCCATCCATCCATCTGTACATCCATCTACCTATCTATCCATCCATCCATCCATCCATCCATCCATCTGTACATCCATCTACCTATCTATCCATCCATCCATCCGTATATCCATCCATCTACCCATACATATATCCATCCATCCATCCATCGTTGTCCATCCATCCATCTGTACATCCATCTACCTATCTATCCATCCATCCATCTGTATATCCATTCATCGATACTTCTATCCATCCATCCATCCATCAATCCATCCGCATATCCATCCATCCGTATATCCATCCACCCATCTGTATATCCATCTATCCGTCTATCCATCCACCCAGATGGAGTCAATTATAGGGAAATTGTAGAGGAAAACCTGCTTTAAGACCGAACATGAAGTCTTAAAACGGTCAAAGCCCAGGCTTCTGTCCCATTGAGAATATATGGCAAGACTTAAAAAATACCATTTCTTTGCACTGTATCTCATTATTAAAATAATATGCAATAATAACACGAATATATCCAGTGTATATTTATTTAAGTTTTAAACAAATGCTGATTTATTGGGAACTTGCTTGCCTGCCCATTGGAAAAGAAATGTCTCATTAAACTGGGCTAAGGGTGTCCTGTTTTTCAACATCCCAAACCATTACAAGCAAATGAGACATAAAGTGAGAAATCAGATTTTCCAGTCTTGCTACCATGCATAAAAAAATGTCTTGTTTCGAAATGAGCCCCATCCTGACTTCATGATGCAGTTCTTATTTGCATATACGTACCTGTCCATTCAACACACGTCATCATTGTGGTGATAGAATACTTACAGATCCACGAACACTAAGAATGGTTGAAAATGAATCATGATGCATTAGGTGTAAATATCCTCTGCCGTCATGTAAGCTTTTCTCAGCTCTGCTCACACACTGATAAACTGTTTCATTTCTCATTTTAGCAAATCGTGCCAACATATTCATCTTAATTTTGAATTCCCACAGTTTTGCAAACTGCACCCACAAATTTGTAGCGTTTCTTCTCATAGTAGCATAAACACACATGACTCAATGACATCAGGTCTTATTTTTCATATATGCATTTTTAATTCTAATTGGTTACACTTTATTCTGATGGTCCACTTTAGACATTCTACTAACTATAAGTAACTTTGCAAATACATGTCATCTTATTCTACGAACGCTTAACAGTCTACTACTACTCTAATGAGAGACATGTAGTTGACGAGTTACTTATTACTAGTTAGCAGAATGTCTAAAGTGGACCTTGTAAACTTATATTGACTATTATTGGTTAGGCATTGGTTATTAATCAGGTACTTTTATCAAACTTGACATACTAACCAAAGATAATGATTATACTTATTTCAATTTCAACTCAATATGAACCTAACTTAAGTGTAAATCATCATTTTAAAAAAACAACCCTTAGTGGGATCTAAAGCAAACGGCACCACTGAAAACCTAAATATTGTTATTAGAATATTAATATTATAATATTTTGAATAAACCTATCTAAAATATTAAACTTTGTTCTTTGCAGTGAGGAAGCAAGAGATCATCAAAGTAACTGAGCAACTCATTGAAGCCATCAGCAATGGAGACTTTGAGAATTACACGTGAGTTTGGGCACCATTAGTTTTTCATCCAGCCCTTCAACATTTGCATTTGCCAATCATTAAATATGAATGTACTGTAGTGGAGACCGGGTCAGTCGTAATGCTTTTCTTAACGTCTGTAGAGGCCTGTTCACACCAACTACAACAATAACTGAAGTCCTGTTCTGCTTTTACACACCATGTACTTGTTATAGCATTTACAATAAATACTAGGTACTAACCCCGATCCGTAAACCTAACCGTAACCCATGTATTTACCTTATATCACCAGTACTTTCTTGGGTAAATACACTGTAAGTACATGTACTGTAAAACAAACTCTAATCACAATAACTATAAAGCTTTTTATTCCAGCTGATGAATGATACAATGAACCATTGACAGCCAGTCAGAATTTACCTGAAAAAGTCTTTCTCCTTCGTCGTGTGGTACACAATACCTGGAAAAAATTAATTCAGGAGAATTTTTAGGCGTGGCTTCAAGATGAAATTTGGTAAGAACTTGACAAAATATGTAGGAGTGGTAGCATCATTTTTTGTTTCTTCAATTGTTGATTGTTTGGTGAATTTGTCATTCCCTAAATCCTCCGGTGTTTTTGGAGCGCAGTGCCGAGTTTCATTTCAGCACATCAACGCGTTACAAATATGTTGTAGTTTATGTTGAAATTCAAAATGGCGAAGAGATAAAATTGCTGAGGTATTGACATCACCTGATTCAGCACGATCCAAGGAAAACTTTGAGATTTTAGGACAAATAGTCTCTTGAACAGTAGGTGGCGCTGTACTAAAACTCTTCGGTAACACTTCACCTGAAGGGGTGTGCATAAGACTGACATGACACCTTCATAACCATAGTCTCAGCCTCAGACGTCACGCCCACGGAACGTTGGCTAAACGTCTGATGCATATGGTACACTTAACTGGAAACACTTCAGGAATGTCGAAGTCGTCATCTGATTGGTTGAATTTTATCGGATTTCCGGGGGGCGTCAGTGTCGCGTTTATTTTCGGTCCGCCGGGAAACAAAGCGCAGATGTGTGATTGCGGAAGAAAAACTGTTGTGTTTATATGAGTGGCCTATGTGAGTGACAATGAGCATTTCTCAAGATCAGCTAAACGTAGTTGTATGTCCCCTCCAATCTATTATGGAAGATCAAGTGAAGTACTTAATTGCGAAGGGTATATCAGCTGCGTTTGTGGACAAACATGAAACAGACGCTGACATCGCAGCTGGCCGATTCAGTATTCATATATAGGTCGCGCACACTGGATTATAAGGCACATAAGATACTGCAGAGTCAAACGTTTGACTGGGTTTGCGTTATGCATCCACTAGATGTGCTAAAGGCTAAAGGGAATGTAGCGAGTGCGCGGCGCCGGAGGTGAGGCGTTTATTTAGTAGGCGTGAGCGCACTGGGGCGGGGACGTAACTTACATTCGTGTGACAAAGCGGACATAAGATGGACATGAGCGAGTTCGTGGGTGAATTTAATAACACGGAGCGTTGTTAGCGCCTCCGGTGACTGCTGACTGACTTGTTGCACACCGGTCTGTTGTTGTGGGTACATTTCCACGCCCCGAAACATGACGCTGAACGAAACGAACTGTAATTGGTTGTTTGACATGTCGGTCTAACGGCCTTATGGGCGGGCCTTGACCAAAGAAAGCTGCTATGAATTCCAGACCTTCAGCCGTCAGTCTGAAGGTCTGGCTACGCGAGACTATCATAACCATGACATGACACATGTCTTTAATAGGAAGGTTTTATGCATGTTTATGACATTTTTAATGCAAATATGACATTGTTTGAGATGTCTTTGTCCTGACAACTTGACATAAAACTAAGTTAAACTGTCATGTGGTTGGCTTTGACATTGGCTGTCATGAGGCATTATAACATGAATATTTTTCGTGACCTCAACTACAGTGGTACAAATTGAATTTATCATTAAAATGTTATAATGGCTTCATGACAGCCAATGTCAAAACCAACCACCTGACAGTTTAATGTAATGTTAACCTATAAATCTAGGTGCTTTCTTAAGTTTGATCATTAATCTGCTATGTCATGTTTATGGCAGGTTGTGTTGTCTTAGTAATGTCAAGTTGTCATGACAAAGACACTGACAGGTTATGATGTATTGGTTTATGTCAAGGTGTCATAATCTTAAATAATGTCATATTTGCATCAAAATGTGATAGCGAATGAAACTAAATGACAGTTGTCATAAACATGCATAAAACTTCTTTCATATTCATAACATATGTCATGTGATGATTATGAAGGTGTCATTAGTCTTATGCACACCCCTTCAAGTAAAGTGTGACCAACTCTTCTCAGCCAATGGTGCAGATACAGCCTCACTTCCTGTCAGCTACATACAAAATTAAATGGAAACCAGTTTTAAAGACTGCGTGAGAGTGAGTTATGATGAATACATGATCCACAGTATTACAGTTTTTCTCCATTGGTTTGGCTCATTTCTTGAAACAGAAATTACATTCTCATAACTCTAAGATCATATGGCAAAAGATCATCATACCTCTCCCAAAACAGTTCACTCATGCTTCAAAACTAAATTCATTTCCCATATAAAGAGTCAGTGCCACCAAAATGGCAAAGATCCTTCTCAATTGCTTTGGCTGATTTCTCGAAACAGACCGGACGTTCTCAACACTCTTGGTGCTTTTGCCTAAATAACGTGCACAACACCATGGTTCATCTGCAAAAGCTCATACCTCACCCAAAACAGTTCACTCATGTGTCAAAAACTAAATTTCCTTCTCATTTAACCAGTCAGTGCCCCCAAAATGCTTAGTCCCTTTGGCATTGTGTAAGCACTGCAAGCCAAAATGTTTAGATGTTTTGTCACTATGGCAGAAGACCATTGAAATATCCCTTATGTCCACCTTTCAGTCTTAGCCCAGTCCTTCATTGACAATGGTTACTGTGATGTTTGTTGTCTAGCTAACAGAATACAATTGTGTATAAAAGTGAAATTTTAGTTGTTTTGGATTTTAGGGTAAGAGTAGCCTCCAAGATTTGACATCACACATTGCACATATTGCCAAGGAATTGACATTATCATTCACACACATAAAGTAACTTCCATACATCAGAGGTAAAAGAAAATACATTCTCAAAACAACATGAACACACCTCCAATCTCCACAAGTTCAATATATTGTTGTGGTTTCAAACCTGGGGTACATGTACCCCTATGCAGAGGTATACAGGGGGTATTTGACAGAAAGGGGAGGGGGGAATCATCAATGACTAGACTTACTCAAATGTTACAGTCAAACCCACAGTATTACTGTAGATAGATTTACTATGTAATTGCAGCTCTTTGACTAAACGGTTTGATTGGTCATCTGAGATGTGTGAAACTCCTTCGTTAGTCAAGTTCAGTCAATTTCTGTAATAAATGTATCAAATGTTCCAAGGGATTCTTCATATATGGTATTCATGAGCTGTGTCTGAAATCGCTAACTCGTCACTCATTCACTAATCCCTATATAGTGTATGGCATATGAGTGCACTATATCTGCAAGGAGTGAACGAGATGAAGTGAGTGAATTCGGACGCTGACGTTTACACTGTGCGTCGGAGAGTTGGAGCTGTCGCAGAAAAGGCTTCGTCACGCGTACTGATAAAACTCCTTTTATCTTACATTACCTACTTTATAAAATAATATTAACAACAATAACAATCATAATGACTTTATTTTGTAATTATACCTCCGTGCCAGCTTTGTAGTTTCAACGACTGAAATTGTACATTAACTCTCACGTTCACAGATGACGTGTCGTCGAGCGCCCTCCGGCGACCGTTATTATGTTCAAAACGACGATTAACGGATATTTTTCAAATCCTCCACTGGATGTAATGTAATCTCTGGTTTAAACTTGCTCGCGCCGAACTTTCATACGCGCTCAGTTCTCTCCGCATTGGATTGTGGGAAATAGGGCTTCAGCAAGTGTACATCGAATGTACACTCGAATTCAGAGAGGATTGTAGGTAAAAGTAGTGAATGAATGTAGCTGGAATGATGTCGTTCACTCAGAATTCGGACACCACTACAAAATGGCCGACACCCGATATAGTGCACTATATAGTGGATAGGGAGCGATTTCAGACACAGCTCATGGTATCTATTAGGGGTGGAGCCGAATCCGAATACGGTATTCGGAAAGGTACAAATAATGTGTTTTTTACGAATACTTATTCCGAACAAATACTTAAAAAAATATTTGTATTCGGGAACAAGAAATACTATATATCAAAAAGCTGCGTTCCTCACGAGACCGCAGTGCGCGAGTTAAGTGAGTGACGTTCAGGAAGAGTTGACTGACACAGGCTGCTCCACACAGCAACAGAGAGGGCTCGGCTGAGCGGAAAAAACACTTAACTGCATCACTATTTTTGTTTAATAGATGTTTGTACCTTAACTATGTTCCGGTGGCAGTTTATAACTTTCGGGAAGCGGAGTTTGATCGGGAGTATATTCCATTATTGACGTCTGCAGACGGGTGCTCTCATGTTCGCTCTGTTTACGTAGCTCTGTTAGCTCGGTAACGGTAATTATTTGTTTCATGGCTTGATTCAATTCCAATGTAGAATGCGGTCTGTTATTATAACAGGCCGCTGATTATAAGTATAACACACCGTTGCTATGAAAAACAGAGCGTTGCCATGGATTCTAAACGTAGAGACAGAACGGACTATTTTTCTTTTTTTAGCGGGAGCGATACAATCGTTTTTTAAATCAATAAACTCCTTTTTATATCCATATTTTGAGTCAAATTATTGATTTATTTGGTAGGTAGCCATGTAATAAGCGGGGTAATGTAGAGCGAGGCGTAGTTATAACGAAAACCCTTCAGGCTTCGCGTCGGGGTCATAATCAACCTCCTCACTATAAATTATATAACTTATTCTGTCTGCACAGCGTTCTCCACCGTGGTGTTGGGGTTCATAATGTTCACAATTGTATTTTATTAGTTGTTGGTTTAACCATGGTTCATGAGGTAATGGCTGACTGTTATTTTCTTTTCAATGACTTTTCTTGTTACATGTTCATTGCTGGATTTATTGAAAAAATCAACCAATATTGCATATCCATAATTATTATAATGGATATAATTAAAGAATCCATACACTATAAAGTATTTTTAAAGATGTTTATGCCTATTTTGAATTTTACTCGAATACAAATACAAATACTTTTCCTCCCTGAACAAATACAAATACAAATAGCGGCTGCTTTGCACACCCCTAGTATCTATGGTATGTTCTTGATTATCATATTAGTTGGCTGTGTCCCAGACATGCATCAGGATGGTTTAAACTCTCAAATCCACTATTCAAATAATTGTGTATATCTGAAGCACTGTGTGTGTTGTGAGTGATCCAGGAAGTGATGTGTGTGTGCAGGAAGATGTGTGACCCCAGCGTGACCGCGTTTGAGCCCGAGGCCCTGGGGAACCTGGTCGAGGGCCTGGACTTCCACCGCTTCTACTTTGAAAACTGTAAGATGACACACCACATAATATACAATACATAATATATTAATCAAATGCAAATTTACAAATAACTTCTGCCTAATTTGTCAAAGCTGTATGTGATGTGGTGTTTAATTGTGACATTCATACAATGATTCACAATATTTGGAATTAAAAAAAAAGAAAATATCCAGCATATAAGACTCTTTTGTGTATTTCACATAGTCTACTACTGTATCAGCATATGTTGGGCTATTGAAGCCTTTCTTTCTCGGATGTATGATACAGTGACTGGATCATATTCACTGTCATTAGTCAATGCACTAAAAATATATATATTTTGGCTTTAATTATTATTTTTTTCGTCAACAGGTTCCACATAATCGGTTTATGTTAAACAAACATAATTTGTTCATGTAACTTCAACATAATGGAATTAAGTCATTTTAAGCGACCCTTTTTAAGTAGTCTCAATGTGAATTTTTTAAAGGCTTCCTTACATGATTCAGATATTTTTTATATTCATTCATCCAATAATAATTCATTTATTTGAGTGACACATAATTAAATGAATAGGCTATACCCAGCTATATGCTACATATTAGCATTTTGACTGCTAAGAGTAACATGCTCATTCAACCAAACAGGTCAAATAAATAAATCAGTCGACAGCCAAACAAAATGCTCCACTCTTCTCCACAATGGTAACCCATTGTAATTTAAATGGTTGTAATAATTAAAATTAAACACAAATACATGTTATCAAGTCTTCCCATTTTCACAAAAAAACATAAAATAACATTGTTCATTTTAACCTAAAGATAACGTTCCAGCAACGTTATGCTAACCTAAGGATAATGTTATGCTAACCTAAAGATAACGTTCCAGCAACGTTATGCTAACCTAAGGATAATGTTATGCTAACCTGAACATAACGTTCCAGCAGCGTTATGCTAACCTAAGGATAATGTTATGCTAACCTGAACATAACGTTCCAGCAACGTTATGCTAACCTAAGGATAATGTTATGCTATCCTTAAGATAACGTTTCAGCAACGTTTTGCTAACCTAAGGATAATGTTATGCTAACCTTAAGATACCCAGATAGCACAAGGCTGTTTGATGACCTATTTACATCTGGAAGACGTATTTTAAAGAGTGTTTGTTCATCTGCAAGACATCTATAGGACGTTTCCTACAGATGTCAAATAGACGTTTAGAAGATGTCTCTACGATGTAATGATTTAGAATGCACGTTAAACTGACATCTTATAAACGTCTATTTTACATCTGACAGGAAACGTCCTATAGACGTCTTGCAGATGAGCAAACACTCTTTAAAATACGTCTTCCAGATGTAAATAGGACATCAAACAGCCTTGTGCTATCTGGGTAGTGTTCCAGCAACGTTATGCTAACCTAAGGATAATGTTATGCTAACCTAAAGATAACGTTCCAACAATGTTATGCTAACCTAAGGATAATGTTATGCTAACCTAAAGATAACAATCCAGCAACGTTATGCTAACCTAAGGATAATGTTATGCTAACCTAAACATAACGTTCCAGCAACATTATGCTAACCTAAGGATAATGTTATGCTAACCTTAAGATAACATTCCAGCAACGTTATGCTAACCTAAGGATAATGTTATGCTAACCTTAAGACAACATTCCAGCAACGTTATTCTAACGCAAGGATAATGTTATGCTAACCTTAAGATAATGTTCCAGCAACGTCATGCTAACCTAAGGATAATGTTTTGCTAACCTAAAGATAACGTTCCAGCAACGTTATGCTAACCTAAGGATAATGTTATGCTAACCTTAAGACAACATTCCAGCAACGTTATTCTAACGCAAGGATAATGTTATGCTAACCTTAAGATAATGTTCCAGCAACGTCATGCTAACCTAAGGATAATGTTTTGCTAACCTAAAGATAACGTTCCAGCAACGTCAGCAACGTTATGCTAACCAAAGGAAAATGTTATGCTAACCTTAAAATAACATTCCTGCAATGTTATGCTAAGCTAAGGATAATGTAATGCTAACCTTAAGATAATGTTCCAGCAATGTTATGCTAACCAAAGGATATGCTAACCTTAAGATAACGTTCCAGCAACGTTATGCTAACCTAATTACACAGTCTGAATATTTGGATCCTCCAAGCGTTTCTATCCACACAGTATGTAGCAGCTCTCGAGAGATATCTGTAAGAAAAAGGTGGTTTTGTTTGCTTGTTTTTAAACAGTGTGGTCCAAGAACAGCAAACCGGTTCACACCACCATCCTCAACCCTCACATCCACCTGATTGGAGAAGACGCCGCCTGCATCGCCTACATCCGCATCACGCAGTATCTCGACACGAACGGGATGCCGTGCACCGCCCAGTCAGAGGAGACGCGGATCTGGCACCGTAAAGACGGCAAGTGGCAGATAGTGCATTTCCATCGCTCAGGCTCTCCGTCTGCCATCACTAAATAAGAGTCAGGTAAGAATATCACAAATCATTTGTCATCGAAACAAGGCATTAAAGGTGCAGAGGCACTGATTGTACTCTTGTTCATTTTCATTGGGAATGAATGATCATTATCTTAATAAAAAGAATTCTTCGATAATTTTTTAACCAAAAAAATGGTTACTTCGTACTTCATCGGAATGGTACGAAACTTGGTAAAAGTTTTCACACCTGGTCAGTTAACACAAAAAATAAAATTATGGTTCATGATTAAAAAATTGAAAGGGTCGAAAATGAAATAAGCGCATTGGAAATGAATGGGAAGTTCATCTAGTGGACGCGTTCGGTACTGCACACAAACATAATCTGACTGAAAACTCTTTTTTTAAAGACATCAACCTCAAACTTTACAGCAGGTTATGTTCCAAACTCTTTTAGAAACTTTTCAACTTTTTTTTTTAAGTTTTAAAGTTTTTTTTTTAAAATATAGTACATTCGTTTAATTGAAAAAAAAAAAAGTTGACCGCTACACTAAGAGGACCAAGGGTTAAAAATATTTATACTGTTATAAAAAATATATATACGATGGAGTTTCCCAGCACTGGATTACTGCATTTCCCAGACATTCCCAGACGTCTAATTCTGACTTTATATCTCGCAATTCTGACTTTATATCTCGCAATTCTGACTTTATAACACGCAATTCTGACTTTATATCTCGCAATTCTGACTTTATAACACGCAATTCTGACTTTATATCACACAATTCTGACTTTATATCACGCAATTCTGACTTTATATCACGCAATTGCGACTTTATGTCACACAATTCTGACTTTATATCACGCAATTCTGACTTTATAACACGCAATTCTGACTTTATATCTCGCAATTCTGACTTTATATCACACAATTCTGACTTTATAACACGCAATTCTGACTTTATATCTCGCAATTCTGACTTTATAACACGCAATTCTGACTTTATATCTCTCAATTCTTACTTTTTATCTCGCAATTCTGACTTTATATCTCGCAATTCTGACTTTATAACACGCAATTCTGACTTTATATCTCTCAATTCTTACTTTTTATCTCGCAATTCTGACTTTATATATCGCAATTCTGACTTTATTTCTCGCAATTCTGACTTTATATCTCGCAATCCTGACTTTATATCTCGCAATTCTGATTTTATATCTCGCAATTCTTACTTTTTATCTCGCAATTCTGACTTTATAACATGCAATTGAGACTTTGTATCACGCAATTCTGACTTTATATCTCGCAATCCTGACTTTATATCTCGCAATCCTGACTTTATATCTCGCAATTCTGACTTTATATCTCGCAATTCTGACTTTATATCTCGCAATTCTGACTTTATATCACGCAATTGCGACTTTATATCTCGCAATTCTGACTTTATATCTCGCAATTCTGACTTTATATCACGCAATTCTGACTTTATATCTCGCAATTCTGACTTTATATCACGCAATTGCGACTTTATATCTCGCAATTCTGACTTTATATCTCGCAATTCTGACTTTATATCACACAATTCTGACTTTATATCACGCAATTGCGACTTTATGTCACACAATTCTGACTTTTTATCTTGCAATTCTGATTTATATCTCACAATTCTGACTTTATAACACGCAATTCTGACTTTATATCTCGCAATTCTGACTTTATAACACGCAATTCTGACTTTATATCACACAATTCTGACTTTATATCTCGCAATTCTGACTTTATATCACGCAATTCTGACTTTATAACACGCAATTCTGACTTTATATCTCACAATTCTGACTTTATATCTCGCAATTCTGACTTTATATCTCGCAATTCTGACTTTATAACTCTCAATTCTTACTTTTTATCTCGCAATTCTGACTTTATATATCGCAATTCTGACTTTATTTCTCGCAATTCTGACTTTATATCTCGCAATCCTGACTTTATATCTCGCAATTCTGATTTTATATCTCGCAATTCTTACTTTTTATCTCGCAATTCTGACTTTATAACATGCAATTGAGACTTTATATCTCGCAATTCTGATTTTATATCTCGCAATTCTTACTTTTTATCTCGCAATTCTGACTTTATAACATGCAATTGAGACTTTGTATCACGCAATTCTGACTTTATATCTCGCAATCCTGACTTTATATCTCGCAATCCTGACTTTATATCTCGCAATTCTGACTTTATATCTCGCAATTCTGACTTTATATCTCGCAATTCTGACTTTATATCACGCAATTGCGACTTTATATCTCGCAATTCTGACTTTATATCTCGCAATTCTGACTTTATATCACGCAATTCTGACTTTATATCACACAATTCTGACTTTATATCACGCAATTGCGACTTTATGTCACACAATTCTGACTTTTTATCTTGCAATTCTGATTTATATCTCACAATTCTGACTTTATATCTCACAATCCTGACTTTATATCACGCAATTGCGACTTTATATCTCGCAATTCTGACTTTATATCTCGCAATTCTGACTTTATATCTCGCAATCTGACTATATCTCGCAATTCTGACTTTATATCTCGCAATTCTGACTTTATATCACGTAATTCTGACTTTATATCTCGTAATTCTGACTTTATAACACGCAATTCTGACTTTATATCTCGTAATTCTGACTTTATATCACGTAATTCTGACTTTATATCTCGTAATTCTGACTTTATATCTCGTAATTCTGACTTTATATCACGCAATTCTGATGTTGTGGATTAATATTCATAACAATATTCTGGCTCCGTTTGCATACTGACTTCTCTCTGTATTTCTGTCGTAGTTGAACACATCACAGTTGCAGGATCACTCGAGGATGTACAAGCTCCGAGCTTCTCATCTTTTCCTTGAACTTCATTGGCTTTAGTGTCATCACATTCACATCAGCATTTACTCCTCATTGCTCAGAACACTTCTTTATGGATAAACTATGATGAAGCCACTTTGTGCTGTGTGGTGTTCATTTTTTCAGTAGTTTGGGTATGTTTACAAAATTAGCCACCATGTTTCCACCATAAGTGTGCTTGGACAAAGGACAAGGATGGAGCAAGCACTGCATTCCAGAAGAGGATTTTATAAAAAAAGGACACGGGTATCTATATACTCTTTTTAATCGGTAAACATTTAGACATTCGTTTTTCAATCTCTCTCTCTCTTTAATTTGCTGTTAAACAAAAAATTTAGATATTTGAAACTCCACACGTGTAAGAATATTGTAATGAGTTTTCATGTGAATATCAATGAACGGCTTGTTCTCCAAATCACGCACATCGAACAACAGTGAATTTCGGTATACGTTTAGCCATGGAAATCAAAGCTGCATCGATGACGGCGCAAAAAAAAAGAAGAAGAAACGACGCGCGCTGCAAGAACGGACAGATGGAGAGAGCTCGCCGACCCGAGCCGCAGTGCATTGTGGGGCTACAGTTTCTGCATGCCAGACCTTTTTTCTTTTCCTTGATAACGTTCTTCCAGTAGAGCTGGTGTATTTGTTCTTCCTTTTGTATTTTAGGATTCAGGGATTTTTTCTTTTAACAACAAAAGAAAGTCTCTTGAAGTCATAAAAGCTCTTAAGGGTGCATTCGATGTCTAGGTTTAACGTCTATTCAAAATTCAATGGGGGCATGTTGTGTGTGTGTGTGAGAGAGAGAGGGAACAGAGAGGGAAGTGCTCATCTACTGATATTGTTGTTAAAAACACTTGACAACAGAAGGTGTTAATCACTCACAAATGTGCTTTCATATTTATTAACAAGTACAATGGAGTCACAGTTATTAAAGGATTCAAGGAATAAGGTGGACATAGTGATGCTCAACGACTTATAGCGTTTTAACTTGTTGATATTGTATTCAGACTATTGGAGTATTGAATATCTGCTATTCAACTTAGTCTTTCTGTCTTATCTAAAAATTTGTAAGCTATATTAACACATTTGGCATCTTACATGCACAGATTAATATATGTTTAGAGTTATTAAACCATTTACGTTTTACTAGTAGTATGAGCTGATTAGTCAGGTTTGTCAAATATTGCTTAGTATTTATTTTGTAACACAAGAATGTTAATGTGATGACTGTATGCATGATTCTTTTGTTATTTGATCTAGATTTGGCCATGGCTGTATAAAAGCGCTATTCATAAGGCTGACATAACTCCATAAACAGAAAACACTTCTTTAGTTAAATCTAAAACACATTTAGGATACTTGTTGCATATCCGACTAAGTTCGCTCGTAATATATACGAACGATTCAATTATTATTAAAGTTTCTCAATGATTCCCTCTTTATTTACCTAAAAGAAAATATTAAATAAATTAAAATGCATGGAAAACCACGGCTCATTGTTCGCCGTCTTCTCTAATGTTTCAGCACAGTTTATGAAAGGCATATCAGCATCTTTTGATAGTTTTTGACGTATATACTGTGTTTTGTTGAGGCATGCTGTTTCTATTGTCAAAAGTGGGTGGGTACGATGATTGTTTTCGGAGTAAAATGTACTTTTTGCAGTTTGGCTCTAATGCAACCGGGCTTATAAATAAAAGTGCTTTACAAAGTGTTGTAGTTGTCATTGCTTATTTGTTGTGAATTATTCTTTGTTGGCAAGTTTTCAGGAGTGCATCGGTAACACGTTACATGCGGTTACTTCAGGGATAACAGCAAATTACGCATAATTACATGTAACTAAACCTTACATGCTAACACTTATCTTAGGCCCCGCCCACACTACTGCGTTTTCGTTTAAAAACGGAGAATTAAAACGAATACGATCTCCGTCCACACCAGCGTTTTATCTGCGTATTAGAAATGATCTCCGTCCACATTAAAACGACTGAAAACGCGGATCACGTGACCATTCACCAACACTGGGCATGCGCGTGCCGGTGTAAACAGTGAATGACGAATCAGGGAAGGACACGTCATGACTGATGACACCCAATCCAACATGACATCATGACTTTTGCGTAAACATACACGCCACTTTCAAGTCAGGTGGCGTGTTATCTCTACGCATTTTGAGCTATCCGCGTGTATCCGTGTATGTCTACACCATTAACGTCCGCATCATTCCGCGTGTCTGTACACGCGGTCAAATCTCCAGTCATAAATGCCATTAACCCCAGTGACGGTTAAGTTTAGGGACGGGGTTGAGGTAAGTCATATATTTATATAACGTTAAGTCAACGGCGTTCATAAACACGCTGAAAGGCGATTATGCGTCTTGATAGCACGCCAAAAATGGAAATACGAATTGGCGTGGCATACACACGCTACTTCATGAGATCAGTCTGCCCAATCATAGAGACAAGCGTCAGCCTCTGCGTCAGCGTTTCTCAAGTTCTCCGTTTTGTATGGTTTTGTCTAGTCCACACTAAAACGCCCTCCGGAGATTCAAAACGCAGCTGCAGCGTTTTTAAACTTCTCCGTTTTTAGGTCTTCGTTTTTCCCGTTTTAGTCTGGACGGGAGGTGCAAACGGAGCAAAAGGTCTCCGTTTTTAAACGAAAATGCAGTAGTGTGGACGGGGCCTTGTTACTTTAGTGATAACGTACTCGGTTACTAATGTAACCTCAGTTCTCTCTAGAAGTAGGAACGAGTAATGCGTAATATCTTACGCTAGGGGAATTTTGAATTATTGCAAAACGCGTTGCGGCAGCATGCAGACATAGGCATAGGCTTAGCTTGCCCAGTCTGTCTGGCCCCAAATACAGGAGAGTGCTCTCAGTGAGTGCAGATTGTGCTGAGCCCAGACCAAAATGTGTTTTGTCAGTCTAAAAAAGGTTTCCAGACCAAACGCCGCCCTGGCGATTTATGTAAGATACCACCGACCAGGAGCGGACTAAGATGTGGTAGCACTTTATTCGGGGACAGAAGCGCGCTGTCGACTACCAACATGTCTAGACAGTTTATGTGAAGGAGCTTTTTTCGTTCTGACCATAGGCCGAAGAACGGTCTGCCCTCGTGCAGCGCTCCCCATCCCGAGGTGGAGGCGTCCGAGGACACCACTTGTACACTCGAGGAAGTCCTCAGGTTTACACCTGTTGTGACACATTCCTGATTGACCCTGAGGCGAAGCAGACCGGAAGCCCAAGCTCGAGGTGGTACTCGTGCCTTGAGCCAAAACTGCAGCGGACGCATGTGAAGCAGGCCAGCATTCTCTGAAACCTCCTGCGCGGCGGAAGGATTTCGTGGAGCGCTGAATGTTGATTCTGCTCTCTGGTGACAGCCTCACTGTCATAAACAGCGAGTTCAGCTCTGTGCCCAGGAAAATTATTTTCTGACTGGGGACCAGCGAGCTTTTCGCCTAATTGACTGTGAGACCCAGTTTCTCGAGGTGTTTGAGTAACACAGTCCTGTGTTCTGTGAGCTCTGACTGAGATCAAGCTTGAATCAGCCAATAGTCCAAGTAGTTCAAAACCTATCGACATAAGCCAGTCCCTTTGGCAAATCGAGGATTTTCTTGGTTGTAAGCATTCTGAAGTGGCATTTCATGAGCGCTTTGTTCAGTTGTCTTAGGTCTAGAATGGGTCTGAGACCCCCATCTTTTTTCGGTACCAGAAAATATCTGCTGTACAGGCCTGTACAGCCCATCGAGATATGTTTAGGGCTAGGCCACACCCACTTTGGCGGGAGCGTGACGCAATGGGCACGAAGCACCCCCATTGGACCGTCGCCAAAGGGCCGCTCTCGATAGGCTGCTGCAGTTGCCGCAGGACAGCCAATAGGCAAGCTAAGCCGCCGTGCCTATGTCTGCATGCTGCCGCAACGCGTTTTGCAAAATTAAGGATAATTTTTTTTGGCTTCAATTTCTCGAGGAAAAGAGGTTTTCCCCTAGTGTAAGATATTACACAGTACGAGAGAACCTCTCGTAAAAAAGTTCAATTTTTATTTTATTTTTTTTTCCCCCCAAACATACTGCACTATCAACATGGGAACATCGAGGGCGTCTCAATCACCTCGCTAGCTTCCTAGGTGGAGATCTGTGTATTTACTGTGCACTGGTAAGGACAGTAATCACTACACTGATAATGATGTGAATGTAACTTGAAGTATTAAATACTTTGCTTGTTACTTTGACCTGCAACATTTTGGCCTAAAATGAATACGACTGAATACGAGTATCGATTGGAACCGGGACTAACTTTTCATTTGTCCCGGAATCGTTCAAAAGTAAAAATTTCAATTCCTAGTTTCGATATTCACAGTCCGCCGAGCGGAAGAAGAAACCGCTGAACAACACCAACGAAGAAGCGTCTACCGGAAGTGTTGGCACGCGAGTCGAACATGAGTAGCTTACGTCGGCGTTCCAAAGTGTGGCTTCACTTTTCTAAAAATAACGAAATCTCGGCAAAATGCAAAATTTGTGACAAAAGGAGTATTTGTGACAGAAGGAGTATTTCCTTCAGAAAGACCATTGGTTAGCAAGGTTAGCTAAACTTTTTTGACCCTGCCTCTTAAAAGAATCGGAATCGAGAATCGTTGGGAACCGGAATCGAAACAAGGAATCGGAATCAGAATCGTTCAAATTCAAACGATACCCAACCCTAAATACGACATAAAGTTGGTTAGTGTTGGACGTTCGATATTCGCAAATTTAGGGACAGTCTTTAAAGTTACAAACGTGTACCGGTTTCTGACTTCAATAGCATTTGAAGAGAAAGACAATCATTAGACCAACTGTAAATGTTCATGTAGGTGTCAGGCATGATGCACACCTTTTAAATGTTTAATATTTATTTAAAACTGTCAATATGTATATATTTCTGTTTTTCACTAGTGTATATGATCATACACAGCATATACAATAATTAAAAGCTCAATAGCATTTGAAGAGAATGACTGAGTAATAAAATATTATTGAGCTTTAAATTATTGTGAGCATCAATGTTCCCTGGTTTTCACAGTGCATTGTGGGACTTTTCGAAAGCAGCGATTGAGAAAGTCCGACTCTTTAATCTATACAGTAGAGTTAACTATAGAGCTGATGAGACGCATACTGCAAAACAATAGGGTAGGTTTCAACATAACTTTATTGCACATTATAACAGTACTGATCAAATCTGTTTATATATATATATATATATAGCACAAATTCAATACCTTGTCAGTCGAGCCTGAGGGCTTTATTCGGGCTGAAAGAGTTGGAAATCAACCCTATTTTAAAAGCTGATTTTTATATACAGTAGTAAGATACATGATGCCTATATTTTTAACAAATTCTGTTTCAAAATACAAAGAAAAATCACAATGAGGTCTGAAAGAAAGAATTGTTCCCCAACACCACCCTACAAAAATAGAAGAAATATTAGATGAACTAGATGGAAATGGGATTTTTTGGATTATAGAAAACTTTACATAAGTTAAGAGAAATCAGTTTGTGAGCTGTGCATCCTCAGTGCAGTTGTTGAGCGGTTGTGGGTCCAGGCTTCGAGCTTCAGCGATGAGACGTTTGACTCCCACCATCCACTGGCTGACCTCCGCCACATGATCCACCATCAGCCCGCGGTGAACCTCATCCGCCGCGTCCCAGCTTCTGCTCTTCACGGCTGAAAGGAAGCACATCCAAGTATGCTTTTACTCACTTTTAGTCGAAATAAATGAACAGTTTATTTCAATAATGTCTTCAATTCTGAACTAATCCATTAAACTGCAGCATTACCAGTAGCCCAGTAGAAACCAACGGCCTTTCATCTGTGAACGCTCATCAGCAGGATTAGACACACACATAGAGATAGATAGATAGATAGATAGATAGATAGATAGATAGATAGATAGATAGATAGATAGATAGATAGATAGATAGATAGATAGATAGATAGATAATGTACAAGTCGTGTTTTACCCCTGAACAGAAGTGAACACTGACTCACCTTGGGACAATCCATGCATCCTCCGTTTAACCAAAGGAGAGAGTTTCCCACTCTTCCACATGTCCTCAAAAAGCTTCAGACGCCTTTCTACATCATCACAGATCTGTTTCTGAAAAAAATAAAAGAAGACAGTCAGGAACATCCACAGCTGGCTGAAAGTGTGTTTAATCGGGTCGCAGCTCAAGGATTAGACAACCCTGACTAACTAGACTCTTTCTTGAAAGACATTTCCTTTATGTTACGTGACTGGTACACTTGTTCTAAACTTTAAACTCTGTGTGTGTTTTATATTGTTAAAACCCAAACAATACATTTCCGTGTTGGTTTTCCAAGTTTCAGCCACTCAGCATTTTCATTGGCCACAATTTTGACATCAATACCCTGGGGAAAACTGCCCTATAGATATTTTTAATATTACCTCATAATTTGGCAGCAGGTTTATTAGGCTACTGTCACTTTAAGAGCTGATTCACTGTCACACATGCGTTTCCTTCTCAACGGTTTACATTCTCTTAAAGCTGACTGTGTTTATGTGAACACTCAGCAAAACCAGCATTTTGACATTATTTTGTGTGTTTAAGCGCATAAGCAGCGAAAAAGAGTTCAATTTAGTGGCTTTATGAGCGCAAACTTTGATCTGCAGGTCTATCTATTCTGTGGATAATGAGGGTTGGAAGGGCTTCGGATATATAACAGTATCCATCCAGAGCAAATGAAATGGGTGAGTGAATGGAGGCAGGTTTGAGTGTCACTCGCTGTCAGAAAGAGAGAGAGAGAGAGAAGCTGGTATCATCTATGCATTCTGTGGATAATGAGGGTTGGATATTTCAGTATCGATATGTATAAAAAAAAATCAATATTTTTGACAACACTGCACTTAGTTTCATATTTCAGATGCCTTTTTAAAAGACTTTAAATGAAAAAAGTATATATAATATACAAAGTAGCCATCAGGAGTGACTGCGTTACACGGCACAGCTGAAATGTCGAACCAAAATCATTTCTTAGTAATTCTGCTCCCATTGGTTTATGCTCTGAACTTTATTTTCAACATGGCACACAATGACTTTACCTTCACAGTATGTCTACATGCGTTCAACGCCCAATACAGCGACTCTTGCACGTCCTCAATGCGAGGCTCCGTCTCCAGCTCTGCGCTTCCCTCAGAGGGGATTCTGGGACAGGTGGGAGCAGGAGTGATGCTGTCCAGCGGAGGAGGAGGAGGGTTTATTCCCCGGGGAGGCGTGATCCCCGCCACTGGGGTCGACAGCGTCTCCGATCCTGAACCTACAGGGTTAATGTTTTAACTCTATTGAGATTTTTTTAAAACTTTGTAATCAATAATTTTCTTATCTCATTTCTCATCCCTACACGTAATATGTATTGTCTGTGGTAAAAGTGTTTTTTTTTTTTTTTTTTAATACATCCAGAATGGTACGGAGGCGTATTGCATTCACTTGAAGAAAAAAAATCTACTGAAAAAACTAAAAATCTACTGTTTTTCTGAATTAACGAGTTAATTTTTCATGGAAATTTTTTTTGCTGTGTTTTTCTGAATTAATGAGTTAATTTTTCATGAGAAAAAAAATATATTTTGTTCTGTTTTTCTGAATTAATGAGTTAATTTTTCATGTATGAGAAAAAAAAATATTTTGCTCTGTTTTTCTGAATTAACGAGTACATTTTTTTTTGCTCTGTTTTTCTGAATTAACGAGCTCATTTTTCATGGAATTTTTTTTTTGCTGTGTTTTTCCTCTGAATTAATGAGTTAATTTTTCATGAAAAAAAAATATTTTGCTCTGTTTTTCTGAATTAACAAGTTAATTTTTCATGGATTTTCTTTTTTGCTCTGTTTTTCTGAATTAACGAGTTCATTTTTCATGGAAATTTTTTTTTGCTCTGTTTTTCTGAATTAATGAGTTAATTTTTCATGAGAATTTTTTTTGCTCTGTTTTTCTGAATTAATGAGTTAATTTTTCGTGAAAAAAAAAATATTTTGCTCTGTTTTTCTGAATTAACGAGTTATTTTTTCATGGATTTTTTTTTTTTGCTCTGTTTTTCTGAATTAACGAGTTAATTTTTCATGGAAATTTTTTTTTTGCTCTGTTTTTTAAAAAAACTTTTTCTCATGAAAAATTAACTCATTAATTCAGAAAAACAGAGTAAATTTTTTTTCTTCAAGTGAATGCAATACGCCTCCGTAGTACGTGGCCCTATAATAAAAAACTTTACATTTATGCTAATATTTTGAGGTATAAAAAAATCCTCTTAATAAGGCCAAAGAGTCATGTGTAACAATTTCCACAAGAAAATATGAATGTGCTTTGTACATGTACCTTGTAGCATGCTCTAGAGAACAGTTTTAGTGTTCGTACACACCCCGTATAACCAAACGTAGTTGAGCAATACCAATAGAGGTAAAAAAAAAAATTACTTATATTTGCATTTTTTTTTATTATGAATTGAAGTACTTATTTTACAACTGAACCAATGAGATGGACTGCCATACCCATTTTAATGTAAGGTGGGATTCATTGAGATTAATAGCACCTATAATATTATTAATCAAGATTAAACAGACAACTTTGTGATGAATTAGTTCTATTTTTTAATCAAATCAAAAAACAAGAAAAGATAGGCAACCAAGGCAAAAAATACAATTAGTCATTTGTTGCGAACATGTAAAGAGGGGAATCAAGTCAAGTCATCCTCATTTATATAGCGCTTTCAACTATGTAGATTGTTTCAAAGCAGCTTTACAGAGATAAACGTAATATAATCTAAGGTAACAGAGATTGGTTTGGTTTTATAGCAGTTCTTGAATAATGTAATTTTCCAGCTATAAAGTTAGTTTTGATTGATTCACTTCCGTTGAAATGATCATTTGTTATTAAATTAGGGTCCACTAACACGACACCGTTCTCTCTAAACAGAACCTGTGATAAACGCTGATGCACATTAAAAACTGATTCTGTTGTTATGCGTGTTTGTGTGTGCGCAGGTGTGTAATTCCCTACAAACCACGCCTAAACAAACACCTTTTCTTTCTTTTCCTATAAATTTTGATACAAAATTCCAAATCAAGAGGTTTAATCATCTTGACCTGTGAGTTGGGGTGCATGTACCCTCTTGTTGAGAAGATTTCGCTTCGGTCCTCCTGGATCTTTCTGCAGGCCGTAGGAGAACTGCGGCGGGTCGTTCCAGCCATGCTCCTGATTGCCTGAGGAGAAAGCAACATTATCTGAGCAACTTTACAGGATTTTCCACAACAGACAGTGAAAACAAGACTTCTCTGTGTCCACTGAACATCATGAACCCTCAGCTCATTTAGTCTTCTTCTGCGCTCAATAAGGGATCCGGACTGTCATAAAACAGTCCCAAAATATTCATTTTATATATTTATTTATGCAGGAATATGCGTATTTATATATTTATTTATGCAGGAATATGCATATTTATTTATGTAGAATTTTGTGGATTTATTTTTTTTATTTGCTTATTTATTATTTTTTGCAACCACCTCCTTAAGAGAACTTGCTCTAATAGTTATTATTAGGACTTTTCATTAAGTTTTGGGAACTAAAAGTTCTGTAGCTGAGTGTGTATACACACACACACACACACACACACTAAGGCAGAGTAATCGGGCAAAACTTAAAGGGTTAGTTCACCCAAAAATGAAAATTAAGTCATTCGTTCATCTTCGGAACACAAATAAAGATATTTTTGATTGAATCTGAGAGCTAGATCACTCTTCCATAGCCTGCCTAAGGGACTGGCTCTTGACGGCCCATAAAGTCATTAAAGAAAAGGTTTAAATATTCCATGTGCCTACAGCGGCTCAATTATAAGTTTATCAAGCGACGAGACTACTTTTTGTGCGAAAAAAACAGAAATAACGACTTAATTCGACTATTCTATTACTTCCTTATGGGCGCATGCGCGAGAACTGAGACGAGGACGTTCTTCTCCTTCGACTACTTTTTGTTACCGGCTGCTCACCGCTTAGGAGTTTTACCGCCCCCTACCGTATAAGATGATGTGCTGATATAGCTGGAAGCGCAGAACTTTCTGTTTACAAGCAGAGGAAGATGCGCGCTGTACATACGCTTTTCAATTAGCGTATTTTCCGCACTACAAGGTGCACTTAAAAGCCTTTAATCTTCTCAAAAAACGACAGTGTTCCTTATAATCCGGAGCGCCTTATATATGGATCATTATCTTATACGGTAGGGGGCGGTAAAACTCCTAAGCGGAGCAGCAGGTAACAATAACAAAAGTTAGTCGAAGGAGAAGAACGTCCTCTCAGTTCTCGCGCATGTGCCCCATAAGGAAGTAATAGAATAGTCGAATTAAGTCGTTATTTATGTTTTTTTCGCACAAAAAGTAGTCTCGTCGCTTGATAAACTTATAATTGAGCCGCTGTAGGCACATGGAATATTCAAACCTTTTCTTTAATGACTTTATGGGCCGTCAAGAGCCAGTCAAAAATATCTTCATTTGTGTTCCGAAGACGAACGAAGGTCTTACGGGGTTGGTACAGCATGGGGGTGAGTAATTAATGACTTAATTTTCATTTTTGGGTGAACTAACCCTTTAATCATGGCATTCATTTGTTTAACAACATTGAAAGAAACTGCAGTAAAAAGCAACACTATTTTCTGGGAGGGAATCGCACTGAACTTTACAATGTTGGGCTGGTTATCTCCCTCAGCTCGGGTATGTTTTTTTTTTTAATGACCAGGCAACACTGCTGTGATTTATAAATGTAGTTTACAGACTCGTGTTTTTATGTGTCTTTAACTGAGACCAGATGCCACGTCACGAGCTGTCGCATGGAAACACTCTCACACACATTTCTTTAATAATCAATGCGTATTAAGTTGATTCTTGTTCTATCGCGGTTTTCTGCATTAGATTGTTCGTGTCCTTGTTTACAACTCACAGTAATGACACGAAAAGTTGAGAGGAATGAATGAGAGTGAAGGTGGACACCGTGTTGACAACATTAACTTCTGCTGATTACTCACACGAATATGTGACACCGACACATAATATGTAAGATTGTAAATTATATACGGTTATAAATACATGTACTATTATTTATATCTTACCTGGTTTAACAAACCGATCATTCATAGCAGCCTAGAGACTCCAGCACTGTGTGAAGAAGATTCGTGTGAGCTCAGCAACAACTCAATTTTGCAAAGGCAAAATAAAAGTCACCGGTAATTTTTTTTTTATATATAATATATTTATATGTAATATATATATTTAAATGCACAGGGTGAGTCCAAACACCTGGGTTACGTTTAAATACATCATTCCGCTCTGTTTCATCAGTGTTAGTTTTCATAGACTGTAAAAAAATGGTTTTCATACACGAATTCACCACCTAATGGCGAGATAGGGAAATAGTGAATCGATATTATTTATTTATTTGCAATCCTCGCAATTTAATTTGCAACATATTTTTAAATATTACAAAAATACACCCCCTTCTTCTTCTTATGTTACTAGCACATTTTATTATTATTTTTTTCTCAGTCGTTAAAAAAATAAAAAAATAAGTAAGTGTAAAACAAGACAAATGTCCACAGGACTCCTCATACATTGATTCCGCATTTATATTAGCATGTTATAAAACAAATTACCGTTAAAAAGTGGATTCAGTCGTCATTCCTCGGATTCGGTGACTTTTGTGTCACATAAATCTTACTGCCTTTAAATATTGAACTGAGCTGTTAATCATAAATAAGACAATTTGAATAATAAGTATATTGAAGTAGATTTAAAAATATCGTAATTTGAGACATTTTACAGCATATTGAACCCTCATAGATACATTTTTGTTGTCCCCAGGCCCAATTTCATGATAAATACTAGGATATCTTTTTTTTATTTTTATTATTATTTTTTTTTTTACATTTTTGGCATATTATTAATAATGTTTCTCTAATGTAGGCTATATAATTATTCTTTTCAATTAATATATTTAATTAAGCAATTAAAAGGTTCTTGGCTAGTCCCTCAATTTGTCAACCCAGTTATATTCGACTTTCCTGAAAAATGAAATGACGTCATATAAAGCTGTCATCACATCTTTGCAGGGAAAACAACTTGGGCAAGCGAGTGACATCCTCTATTATTTTAATTGTCTATTCTTACAAATTTGATGTGGTCGAGAATATGAAGGCACGTGAATTAAAAAAAATAAGAGCACAGATAAATAATTTATAATAAACACTACAATATTACGTATATAAAAAAAGAATTGTAAATTTTGATTTTCATGTCGACTTTAAGGGAATATTCTAATCGAATCAAGCACATAATAAAGTAACTGTTGTATGTGAGAGATGGGAAATCATCTATTCTTCATATCACTCGTCCACCGTTTTATTTATTTTACAATACTTTTATAAAATCAGCAAAAAACATACTAATTCAGTGACAATGAAAATGTACTTAAGTATCAATAATGCAGTACTTAATAATAAATCACACAAACAGAGAACCAATATGTACATCCAATATCTCATAAGAGTTATGCATTCCAATAAATCCTTGTCTGTATACCAAATCGAATGATTTATTTATAGTTCTCATCATTTATGACTGGATGGACACCAAATCGTGGTCTCCCTCATTTATACAGGTTGCAGAGTAGAAAAGTAAAACAAACATGGCTAAACCCAAAAACTGGCCACAGAATGACACACCTCTCACAACCAAATACTGCATAACAGTAACTCTACTTCAACACACAGCGCAGCGCGTCGCCTCTGCCTCGAGTCCGCAGGTCTTCCTCCTCGGTTTCAGTGCTTCGGTTGGTCGTAAACTTCAAGAATCGCAACTAAGTTTCAATGCAAATAAACTCGTCCAATAGTAGAATAGAACAGAAACATGTTTTTTCACTAAACAAGCTCATCTCACTTTATAATCCCCAATGCCTGTTTTTATTCCAGGACACGGGAGCAACAAAGACAAGTTCTCCTCCTATACATGTTACATGTTACAAAAAATATCGGATCTCCATGTATCCTGTTTTTAAACAGTGAAACACAAAAGAAAGAAACATGCCACCAAGAGCAAGAGAGCATTTGCTGGATTGGGTAATGTGTTTAATGGGAGCGCAGAGGCTTATAAGAGGAGTTAGTCAATGTCCATCTCGGGGAGTTTGGCGTCCGGCGTCTCCGGGACTCGGCTCTTCTCCGGCTGGGTCTCTGAAGCCTCCTGTCCGTTAACGGGACCGTTCTGTTCGGCCGCCGTCTCCTTCGGAAGCTCCACTTTGGGCTTCGGTTTGCTGACGATATGATTACAAGAAGAATACAGCTCCTGTACAACGGAGAAGTTGCAGTTAGAAGATTCAGACTACAGGTATTTCGATCTGTTATTATTATACAAAACATAAAATACTATTCAAATTTCAAGGCCGTTAACGCAGTCAATCCATGATAAATCCCAAACAAGCATTAACTCGCAATTACAATAACAAGCACTGGGTGGCGCTGTGGGGCATTAAACTAGTGGATTGGAATTAAATCGTATAACATCTGCCTATAAACGATCGTAACACTTTTCTTGAAGGGGTGACATGACACCTTCATTATCATGACATGACACATGGGGTTTATGCATGTTTATGACAACTGTCATTTGCTCAATTATGACATTGTTTGAGATGTCTTTGTCATGACAACTTGACATTACTAAGACAACACAAACGGTCATAGCAGATTAATGATCAAATTAGCTTTATTGGTTAACATTACATTAAACTGTCATGGGGTTGGTTTCGACATTGGCGGTCATGAGGCCATTATAACATTTTAATGACAAATTCAATGTGTACCACTGCAGTTGAGGTCATGAGTTATAATGGCAGTCTCTGTTCGAAATCTGCCAATCGCGGAATTATCAACTTTACGCGAGTTGTGCCTCGGCACGGCACAGCGCGGATGAACACACTGTTGGAGGAGAGTGTGTGTGTGTGTGTGTGTGTGTGTGTCAGTCGCCGCCGGTGTGGATTCGGGGATTCAGAATCACAGATTATTCTTTTTGGAAGTGTGACCAGCATAATTTTGACCAGAAAATGTCTGAACATCCACTTTTGATTAGAAATCATTTTACAGCGGGCGAGACTCCAGGTGTCACTGGTGATTGTCGTCTGAACCTTTCTGGATCTGCCATCAAATTAATAAGTTTAATTTTATCAAGTGCTGCAAGAAAAGCTATAAATCTCCACCTCCAACATCCTCAAACTCATAGCCTACTAGCCACGACTCTTCTTTATGTGTACAGATGTGTGTGTGTGTGTACAGATGTGACGGAATGACGCAAATACATGCTTGAGTTTCCGGTGAGAATCCACCAGTACCACTGGAGTTAAAAACATTTACAAGTGAACCGCTTTGAATAAACAAATGTTCAGTTTTTATGAGCCCAAATATTTGAATACAATACTTTTGAAAAATGCTGACATGTATGGATAATCCACAATCCACATGTCAAGCGCTTCGTGAGGTTTGTACCTTGGTTTTGGCCTGAATCTCGTGGGCTTTAACCGCCGGGTCCTGGCTAAGACTCTGTTTGCTCTGCAGGTTCATCTTGTTGTTCATCCAGGTCATGGCTTCATTCACCTGCTTCTCCACCTTCATGACCTCCAGCTCCTCCAGGTGATCATACAGCTCATCCTGCGGGCACACAACGGGATCAACACAAATCTCACAACAACTGGGGTTTAGAAAACAAACGATTATTCAGCAATATTATCAGTTTAAAGCTGCAGAAGGTAAGAAAAAATATTTTTACATATTTTTTTAAAACTGTCTTTATGTCCTGACAGTGGAACATGAGACAAAAAAAAAAGCTCCTCTGGCTCCTCCAAGTGGCCCTATTGCAGTAGTACACCGCTCCCAGTCGATCATGCTAGTGTATGCGCTGATCACAGCCCTCTCTCACACAGTGCGCCGTCATTCAACTTAAAGGTGAAAGTAATATATTATATAGACTCAATATATTGCAATACTGTCCATAAGGCGATATATTGGGATTATTTTTTCAAGAAGGACTATAATTTTAGAAAAAGTAATATTAAAAAAAAAAAAAAAAAAGACATGATGTGAATTAAAGTCAAACAAGTTTACTTTAGGTAAACAATTCAATACTCAGAAAATCAAACTACCAGTTTACCATCGGCAATTGTCATTCAAGCAGCTGATTTCTGATAATGGATGCAAAACTAAATGCATGTTGCAGGAAAAGGCGAAGTCAGGATACATTAGCAACGATTTGAGACAAAAATAATTAAAATTTTATATAAAACTATGTAAATGGCGCTCTGTGGCACAGCAGGATTTTGAACACTGTCCTGAGGCGTTGCTGGGCGCCGCGGACAGTCACAGACGCTGAATGGCGCCGCCGGTGTGTGTACACTCATAGAGAATAATGTGTTCGAATTTTAAAGATGTGGCGCTGAGCTTCTCGTCCGGTGTGCGACGCCGTTATAGACTCTCTGCCGAAACCCCCATTTCACTATTGCTCACGCGACGGTCTTGCTCTACGCTTACGCGCGGCTACTGCTTGCGGTGTGAATGAACGCAACATTGATTAACATGCCGAAAGGAATAGAGCAGGAGCCGGTCTTGACATGGGGTTCAGCCATAGCTATGTTGTTTCTAGCAAAACGTTAGGCTAGTGGTGCGTCTATGCATAGCCACAAAAAAGAAAAAAAAAAGAAAGAAAATCGATATTGCGTTTCTGAAAATCGATACAGTATTGCAAAATAAAATATCGCGATACTCAAGTCTATCGATTTTTTCTTACACCCCTAATATTTCAAGCCTTTATCTGTTGGTTATGAATTTTGATTATGGATTACAGATATGGAAATCTTTTCACAATATTCTAATTTTGAATTTGGGGTTTTCATAAACTGTAAGCCGTAATCATCGACATAAATAAAGGCTTGAAATTTCTCATTCTGCATGTAATGAGTCTATATAATATATTAGTTTCAGCTTTAAAGTTGAATTACTGAAATAAATGAACTTTTGCACCACATTCAAATTTTCAGTTTCACTTGTTTTTTTGTCATTAAAACATTTGTCCCGTGACCCCTACAGATTTGAAAATGGATTACCTTTGCCTTATAAGCCTCTACAACTTTCATGTACTGCTGGACTTGCCGTCCGAGCTCTTCCAGCGCTTTAGGCCGCTCCTCGTTCTCGAAGTATCGGGTTTGAATAGGCTCTCCCAGTTTCTAAAAGGAAAGAGTTTATGTTTGTTCAATCATTCATTCTTTCCAACAGGTTCAAATCTGAACAATTCGGGCACGCACGTTTACCTTCAACTCGGCCAGTTTATCAATGTACACTTGCTTCTGCTGGTCCTCTCCTTCTTCATACAACCAGTTTTCAGTGTCCTCCAGTTTTAAGGAGAAAGAATCCCGTTCCTGAATTGAGAATAAAAATGCTTCGTTGATAAAAACCATCAGTTATAAGGTGCATAGGCATCTTTCTGAATAAACAGACACATGCAGACACTCACAGCCTCACTGACAAAGTTCTCCAGCACTCCATGCAGTTTGTCTCTCATTTCATAAACGTACTCCTCCACGTAGTTCTTTGCATCGTTCCTCTCCTTCTCCAGCTTATCCTGCATGATCATCTTCCCCTGTGGGCAAGAACACACACACACACACACACAGTCAGAACCCGGGAGTCGTCCGACGGGCGATTGATCCGCAGTCTCAGTGTCCCATACCTCGTTCTCCACGAACAGATTGAGCATGTCGCTGGCCAGCTGCCACTGCAGACTGCTCTCGATGGGCAGATCCACCGTCTTTGTTTTCACTTTGGGTTTCTTGGCCTGCGGGGGCTGATCGTTCTTCTTCTCATGTTTGTCTCCCGTCTTCTCCTCTGGCGCAGTCTGAAAGGGATTGTGGGAATTTTCAATGGGAACGTTCACTTCAGAATTAAAATTCCTGATAATTTACTCTCCCGCACGTCATCCGAGATGTTCATGTCTTTCTTTCTTCAGTCGAAAAGAAATGAAGGTTTTTGAGGAACACACTCCAGGTGCGATGTGAAGCACTGCCACACGACAATACCAAGTCCGCGCACCTGCGTACTAGAGCCAGGCCGATATTAGGCATTTTCCAAACTATCGGTATCGGCAGTTATAATGGCCGATAAATTAATATTTCAAAAATAACATAAAAACGGACGAAACGCGCTTGAACCATGTCATGAGTGTCGGAGTTGTATAGTTTGTCCACCAGAGGGCGCTCTACACCGTTCCTGTTGGCAACACTCGTTGAGTTGGTCACGAGACATACATTATTGAAAAACAATATATACATCTCCATCAGTTCTCTCAACTCAAATAAGCGACAAAATTTGTGACTATCATGTCCAGTTTTGCTGTTAAATAAGCCGAGAGTGAAGCAGAATTAGCTAGCAATCGTTACGTTACATTGTTACAGTGTAGTTGACTGACTGTCCTTTTAACTTTTGACAATGTGACTGAAGTATTTCTTTAATAGCGTGTGACAGTTATAGCAATGAGACGCATCATCTTTCCATGGCTTGTTATATTGAAAATGAATGTTTTACAATTTGCAGTATGACGTTATCCATTGCTAAATTATGACTCATCATAGACTAGCTAACCACAAAGCTAGCTAATGCCACTATCATCAGTCTGTTCTGTTGTGAGAATAAAAGAAACAAGCTTCTTTTTAAAATGCATTATCATATTATTGTAGTTAAAACTCATAAATAACTACAAATAACTAATGTTAGGGAAATCTGTTAATGTTTTGTTGCACGTTTTTGAAAAAAAAAAAAAAATATCGGCCGATATATCGGGTTTTAAAACAAAAAAATATTTGTATCGGTATCGTCCTTCAAAATCCTTTATCGGTCGGGCTCTACTGCGTACAACCTTCCTGGTCTAGCAGACGTTTGCGTTTTTACCCGTTAAAAGGGAACGCGGCGGTGGAGCGTGTTTAAGATTTCCACTCTGGAGGGTGGTTTCACTTTTTTGTGTTTTTAAGCCCCAAAAACGCTGTGTAAACGAAAGGCAAATCCGATAAAATATTTTTACATTTATACCCGTGAGCGTTCTCGTGTAAACAGGGCCTTTGCACATTGGCTTAGTAAACACTAGGTCACACATCACACGTGACCTTTCAACGTGATGACGTAATGTGTGTCACATCACAGCTCGTTCAAGACCAGCATTAGTGGTAAAAGTATATAAATGTGTAGTGTGTCTAAAGTATATAATGCGTCTTATTCCTCGGCTGGATCGTGTCGAGACTTTGAAGCTGCACTGAAACTCACATCTGGACCATTGAAGTCCATTATATGGAGAAACATCCTGGAGTGTGTTCCTCACAAACCTTCATTTCTTTTCCACTGAAGAAAGAACAACACGGACATCTCGGATGACGTGGGGTGAGTATATGATCAGGAGATTATAATTCTGAAGTGAAATACTGCTTTAAGTGTTGTAGAGCAGTGGGAATAAGCTCCCATATCTTTTGTCATTGATGTGCAAGTGGACCATTTCACATCACATGGAAAGTTAGTATTCATTTTAAGCTGACAATGCGGTCAATCCATGCTTTTAAAATTTAAGCATTTGTTGTAGTTGTGTATATTTTGGTCGGTGTGTAACGGTACAAGCATTCGCCACAATGACACGGTTCGGTTCATCGAGTCACATGACATCTACAGTCAGTCACAGACGATACACACTGCAATCCAGAAGGGAGCGTGGAGCAATGCAACGCTGTTTGCTACGAGTAAAAAGCGCAGAAGAGACAATGATCGCTATGTTATCTCTCAACTAGCGTTAAACCCTCTGGTGTTGTTCTGCCCAAATGGACCCAAAGAATTTAAATAAATATTAATAAATAAATAAATCAATTTTTTCTTAAATCACAACTTCCTCGGAATGGTCCGAAATTTGGTGACTTTGTTGGTATTTGGTATTTGAACACCCAAAAAAATTAGGGACAGGATGTGAATAGTCTAAGTGGTTGTAAAAAAAATAGTCACACTTGGGGTGTTCGGGTCTAAATGGAAAATGAATGGGAAAATGGCAAAAATGTGAAAATACTGAGTTTTTTTGTGCGTACAATCTACAAATCAGCCACGATCTTGAAAAAAAAGCACACAACAGTGAAAGGGGGTGAATCTATAAAACATCAAGAGTGCAAAACAGACACATCCACACACACACTAACACACTTTTATACACAAACACACCAAAAAAATTCAGATTATACATGCGTTTTGCATTTATAAAATGCTCAGTTTGTCCACCAGATGGCATCTATCTCATTTCAAAAATTGCTTTTATGAGGCCTAGGCTTGACTCTAAAATGAAATACAGCTTTTTAAGCTTTTTCTATTATGTTCAATGGGGGAAAATTGTCACAATTATTGCATTAATACTAATTATAATTTTTTATTTTTTTTTTGAAATTCTCAAAACACCAAAAAAGAAAAGAAAAAATATTATAAAAAAACGAGTAAAAAAAAAAAAATAATATGAATCCCGCCCTTTGGGTCCATTTGGACCCGAACACCCCGAGTGTGACTCTGAAACGAACAACCCCAGAGGGTTAAACTTTGGAAAGATATCAATAACAACAGCTTAAGAATAATATCTCGCGTTGCATTACATTTATCTCAGGGATTTAGTGTCGATAGTAGAGAAATAAACTCTAGAGATATATGCACTATATTAGCCTATTCATTATATTTACTTAACCTGTCAGTAATGTCTAGATTATTCAATGTACGTTTAAATACATAAGTCATGGAAGTTATTTTTAAAAAATTAATTTAAGTAGAAAATGTACTTTTACAGTACGTGTTGTTTTGAGTGTTGGTTATAAAAACTAAAAATAAATAGCAACTGAATTTAATAACTTGGGCTATGTTGTTAAATGTAACCTTTAATATTATAGCAATGTGTAATTAAGGTCTCCCTATATCGTTTAGAGCATTAGCTAAGATAGTTTTATTTTAATCCTTAAGATAATTAATCATAATAGAATTTTTTTTAACATATATACAAATTCAATTAAAAAAACACTTTATTTTTTTAGTTTAGTTTTCTCCCCCTGCCGTACCGAACCGTGACTTCAATCCCGAGGTACACACGACACGTCACGTTTGTGTCCACCCCTAGCATATAGTGTTGGTGTGCAAGTGTATTCACACACACCTCCATGTCTTCAGTGTCTGATTTCTTGTCAGCATGTTCTTTCTGTTCATCAGCTTGAGCCTTCTGTGCCTCTTGATCCACGTGCATCTTGTTCTTTAAGGAGCAAATACAATCAATGATCTTATGGCTGCCGTCACACACACACACTGAAGAGTAGTCGGTGCGCATGTGAACGCAATAAAGACAAGCTTCTAGTTTATAATCAAACAGTTTTTGCTCATTTTAAATCCGGCTGATGTAGGGAGCATGCGCACAGTGGCGTCTTTACCTCGTCCTCTTTGGCCGGGGTGTCCGTCTCCATGGGTTCTTCTCCCTCGGCAGTTTTCAGGACCTCCACCAGGGAGGCGCTGGACACACTGAACACCCCGTGCACGTTCACACGCACCTTCACCTTCACCTTCGAGCTCTCGCCCGACGGCTGAGGAACCACATTCTGGACGTTAAACTGGCCTGTGGACAGGCACACATCAGTCAGCAGGGAAGCTCAATTAATCAGTTTCCGGTTGTCTCAATTAAAGTGCCACTATTATGCTATTTTAAAGGTTCCTAATTTTGTTTTGAGGGCTTCAATGCATCAAGGGCCAAAACACACTTTCATTTTCTCAATCTACATTACAGCATTACCTGATTTCTTAAAAAGTCTGAAAACCATTGAAAGATGGAGTCTCTCCAAAACACTTCTTTTTGACTCCGCTCTGATTTGCCAGTCTGTTGTGATTGGTCTACTCTGCTCTGATTGGTCAGATGACCCAGTCAGTTGTTTGTTCTACTCTGCTCTGATTGGTCAGATGGCCTAGTCTGTTGTGATTGGTCTACTCTTCTCTGATTGGTCAGATGGCCTAGTCTGTTGTGATTGGTCTACCCTGATTGGTCAGATGGCCCAGTCTGTTGTGATTGGTCTACCCTGATTGGTCAGATGGCCTAGTCTGTTGTGATTGGTCTACTCTTCTCTGATTGGTCAGATGGCCTAGTCTGTTGTGATTGGTCTACCCTGATTGGTCAGATGGCCTAGTCTGTTGTGATTGGTCTACCCTGATTGGTCAAATGACCCACTCTGTTGCGATTGGTCTACTCAGCTCTGATTGGTCAGCTGACCCAGTCAGTTGTGATTGGTCTACTCTGCTCTGATTGGTCAGATGGCCCAGTCAGTTGTGATTGGTCTACTCTGCTCTGATTGGTCAGATGGCCGCAATTCCAGCGCAAGTCCTCATCTTTTTGAAGTTCAAAGAGGAGCAATTTGCTTTCGTAACGTCTCTTCCAGTCTCAGCTACAACTACAGCATTTGAGGGCGGGGCAAAGTAGAGGTTGTTCACGGGCAGGCAGCCAATGAAAACCATCGGCTGGCATTATGCAAATTTGTTTCTTTGTTACATAGGTTTGTAACAAGAAGTGAGACTGACATTGCTGACAACTTGTTTGGGAAGTTAAGAATTAATTGTTTCTTTTAGGAGACAATACGTTTATTTATCTTAAAACTTTGCAGAGCTTTTACATTCACCAACAGCTTTATTTCATGAAAGGTAATATTAGAAAAAGCATAACAGGGGCACTTTCAGTATAATCGCCTGTGTTCATTCACAAGGCCACATGTGTGTGTAAATATATACACAACTAAAACTGCAATCAAGGCCAGTTAACAACAAGAAAGATAACTAGCATCCACACCAACGCACAGTACATTTATGGTTGTTATAAACAGGTGCTGCAGTTTTAGCGTTTTACTGTGCTAGAATCCAGTTACGCAAAGCAAAGAGCGTTCCCAACATACCTATGGTAGCATCTGGATACGGCAACTCTTTCGGATTGTTATAGTAGGCCTCCAAAGCGAAGGGCTCCTTCCGGTAGAAACTCAGCACTTTAGAGAACGGTGCGGCGTGGTTCTTCGGGAAAACTTCGCAATCACTGCAGAGCAAGAGAGCATGACTATTACAACGGTGAACTAACTTTAAGGGATAGTTCACCTACCCCTTTAACGAGTTAATCGTGTCCCGCAGAGAGCCGAGAACGCACCTGACGCCTTCATCAGCGGCCGAGGTCCACTTCAGAGAGATGGGGTACGGGACCACGTCTGTGATGGAGAACTCGCGCACTTTAAAGGCGGGCGACAGGATCGCACACTGAGGAACAACAAAACAAGTTAGTTGGAAACACTGAAGGTTGTCATCATGAAAAGTGATAAAGGGGAATGAACTACATGCAAGCATAACAAGTCATAAGAATTACATTTATAATGTTATATCACAAATTAATCAGAAAAATGAGTCAAGGGCTTGAAAAACATCACTTTCACAAAACCTAATGATCCTCCCCCAAGGAGAACTATCGGTTTGCAGCACTAGACTCATTATCTACACAATGGTGTGGTGATGAAATTTCACACCAAAGCTGTAGATTATAAAATTAAACAGTAATAACCGCTATATGGTAATACCGTCTTGCATACCAAGCGCAGAATCGACGCGCAATATTCTTTGTTGTATTTCCCTGTTAAAATAGCAGAGTTGATCTGGAATTGCTCAGCTTCTGAGAACAAGCAGAAGTTATGCCGGTTTCTCTGGTAATGCGCAAATCTCATTGGCTGGCGCTCATCTATTTCCGCCCCGGTTTTGATTTCAGCAATTTGAGCGAACGCTTATAAAGGGATTAACATTCATGAACACAGCAGCTCATCAACCCTTAGAGCGGATTATATTGTTATTGGTAGTATTATTATCTTTTTATAATAATTACTATTATCTATTTTTTTTACAGAAACACTGAATGACCAACAATATCTTAAGCACCACCACCAGTCCTGAGTTCAGGTAAAATGACAAAATGCATTCTTACATGGTTACCAAGTTTTAGTTCAATTAAAGTTTTATCATTAAATAATGCCTGATTATCAGAGTATCATAATATAATGCTTGATCGACTGATGTTAAGAGTGTACGTTCAGATATTTAAAAACCTGTGCCATAACCTCCCAATGGTTAGTGGATACTATATTCTTTCTGAAACTGGAAAAAGTTAGATGTTCTCGTAAGACCTACTTCTTCAGTAAATGGCATCCCTTTATAGCCTACTTTAAATCTCTTAAAACTCTACCTCCTGGTTAATACATGATTAAAATGTGTCTGTGCGCACTCATGTATGCCATTTTCTTATACGTGTATGTATAAGTGTGTGTGTGTGTATATATAGATAATTTTTTTCTTTTTTTTTAATAATTTTTATTTGTTTATTTATTTATTTGTTTATTTTTTATTTATGTTTAGTTTTTTTTATGTGAAAAAAGAAAAGTGTTAATAATTTGTAATCTATTGTGTCGTAATATCATTTGGAGAAATATAAAATTGAGCAAAAAAAAAAAAAAACCTGTGCCATTTTACCAACATGAGCTGATTTGGTGGTATCGTGTATACGTATATGGTGGTATATATGATATATATGAATGTCGACATTAATGTGATTAAAGTAGAGTCGATGACAAGGCTATTGCCCCTACATAGGAGCTTATTTTTATCAGTTGTATTGTCTTTGGCTCGTTATATTTCTCACAGAATAAAGTAGCACAGTAAATATTACATTTATATAGATGTATTAGTTCTAGAGAGCGATTGCTAAGAAATATATGCTAGAACTTTTCAGTTTCTAAGCGATTTTATTGATAAATCACAGAACAGTTTACATTCAATACACATGGTACGATGGGTGTAGCCACCATCCTTTGTTCGGATATCGCGGTTACTTGCATTCCTCTGCCAATAGTGTGGTACAGCAATATTGGGTTATCGATACAGCCCTACAAACGAGTGACAAAAGGCCCAATGAAACGAGCGCAGCACTAACCTGCAGTGCACATCCTCTGGCCACGGCTTCATCCGCGTTCAGCGTCATGCTCAGCTCCTTTCCGAAAAACTTGCTGATTTTGTCTTTGATGGCTGGAATCCTGGAGGCGCCGCCGACGATCTCCACCGCATAGATGTCCTCTTTCTTCAACCCTGGTTTGCAGGAGGAAAAAAACTCACGATATTATGCTTTTCGATTAAATGTCTCCACGATCTGCTTCTGAAAAAATATCGTAGTAGTATCGTGTATTCTCTCAGGTGCAGTTCTGCCAAAGGGTCAAAATAACTTATCTTCAACAGAAGAAAGAAACTTATTCAGGTTCAAAACAACTCGAGAGAGTAAATGATGACATTTTTGGGGGAACGATCCCTTTAATGTTACTAAAACAACAAAAAACATAGACATAAATCACTCGCCGCGCTTGACTGAGAACTTTAACAGTAGCTTTAATAAGAATCAATGCGTAATACTGCGCTAAGTCTACGTAGTTTAATTTAATATTTAGTCATTTAATTTACAGCTGTTAAATACACTGTAGCTGAAAACATAAAGCACCGTTTTTTATTTCATTTGTAGATTATGTTGTGTATATGTAATGTTTATATTTGCTCTTATTTTTTAATAACGAAGAAACTAATGACAAAGATTTTTATCTAAATGTCTCCCACTCTTTTTATATTTTGCTTCCTTGTAAGGCTTTGTTTTTAAAATAGGGACATTAGTTTGGCTGTAGCAAAATAGTAAAACCAACATGCAAAAGAATCGTGATAAAATCAGTGTCTCGATCGCCCCCTGGTGGCTGGTGCCAGTATAGCTCATAAACCACGCCCTCTCCACGTAAGGTAATGGACATGAGGCAAATGTTTTCTGTAATTTTGGGGAAATAATTTGCTTTTTGAAATAAGTTTGGATTTTCGGGAGAAGATTGGAGCTTCAGCTTTAATTTCTACATTTCCTTAACGGTTTATTTCACACTGACACAATGAGTTGTTGAGCAGTAAACGGTTTCTGCGCGAGTGTGGGCGGGACCTTGATATCGCGGGTGCACTTTACGCTCACTACTCAAACCAGCGCAAGATGTCAGCGCCATATTGGGACTTTGGCGGCTTCACTTTTCACCAAAGGAAGAGAGTGAGGGTGCGCCGTCCATCTTTATTTAACAGTCTATGGTTCCCATCACTCCGCGGCGAGCGGGAAAGCCCCGGGAACAGCGCGTGTACTCACTGGTTTGTTCCATGATGCTGCGCAGAGGATTCTCCACCCGGGCCAACAGCCCCGCACACAGCTCCTCAAACTGGGCTCTGGAACAGAAGAGTCATCAGGATATTATTAGAATCCACCTCTCAGTTCCCCTTCACTGCTCAGTTTCTAATTCACTCCCCTGACGCCGGGCACCAGATTTAGCTCCTGGCATTGCCCGTGCATGCTAACCTGTTGAGTTTGCTGCTGACGTCGATGTCATTCATGAAGCACTCGATGTTGAGCGGCAGGTCGGAGGAGTTGGCACTCATGAGCTTCTTGAGTTTCTCGCACTCCTGGTAGAGTCGCACCAGAGCGCGGGGCTTCGACCGCACGTCCAGCTTGTACTTCTGAGCAAACTCCTCACAGAAGTACTGGACCAGCACCTCGTCGAAGTCTTTACCTCCCAGCTCAGGGTCGAACGCTGAACCCAGAACCTGCATGAATCAGCCGATAAAGGACAAACACAACAGTTGGAGATGTACAAAACTAAACACTTTCAAAACAATTCACGTAACGTGTACAACTAAGGATGTGCGATACTGACAACAAATTATATCTGGCTATTTTCAAGGATTTTAGTACTGCCTTTAGTACTGCACAGCATCATTATTTCTGTCGTAATCATATTATCACAGAAGCACTGGAATAGTTTATAGTTCAGATATAAACACTGATGTCTATGGAAGCAATGTCAAAATAGAGCAAATCAGCTTTAGAAAGTACCTTGGCACTTTAAATATTTATTTTTTATATTGTTTTATTTTTTGCTTTCTGTTTTGATGAGTATTCGTTTATTAGGTTTTTGTCATTTTACATGTTTGAAATAAATAAATATAAATAACAATTGAATTGATTTCCTGTTTAAAAAAAAACTTCATTAAGGTTTAAACATTTTAGATGGACTTGTTTAGTTGTCGGAGGTTTTCAAAGCTTTATTCAACCTCACAACTCACATAATAATCAGTGAAATGCATGATGGATGCTTGTGTTGACGTCACCACGGGGCAAGGACCTGTTAATGCAGCTGGTAGACGTGCTTACTTGCATTGCCGGGTTATTAATTTGATTTTTGGTAGTTATCAGCGCATTGGTGTGCATGTAAATGTGTTTTAAGGGCAAACACCCCAGGTGAACAGGAAAAAAACTAGGGCTGTGCAAAAATTAATTGCGATTAATCGCATCCAAAATAAAAGTCTGTGTTTACATAATATATTTGTGTGTGCTGTATATAATTATTTTGTATATATAAATACACACACATACATGTATAAATTTAAGAAAATGTGTTATTCATATATAAAATATTTATATTTATATAATATAGATTTTGTATTTATATATACTGTATATACAGAATTTAAGCGCAAATAATTCTTAAATATATACATGCATGCATATGTATTTATATATACAAAATAATTATACACAGCACACACAAATATATTATGTAAACACAGACTTTTATTTTGGATGGGATTAATTGCAATTAATTTTTGCACAGCCCTAGAAAAAAAACTAATAGATATCAGCATGAAACGTCCCCTGTTGATTACTGACATTAAGACAAATACGTTTTTAGAATATTTATGTTTAAATATGCAAATTATGCATTATCTCTTCTCATTAAATATGTGCTAATTTGCATAGATTTCCAGAAGAGGAATCTGAACATTGGATAAAGCCAGATTTAAAATTCTTGTTTAATTTTGTTGCTGTATCAAAGTCGAAGGTTTCTACAGAGGGGATTTTGGAAATCGCTCTTTTTAATCACAGAAAAAACTGTCAACAACCATAAGAAATCCCTTTTCACCCTGTTTTTAGGTATAAAATGTTGTATAAATCAGAATCTGAACACACGCCTCTTTAAAAACCTTGAGAATATAGATATAGATAGGATAATACATACATAGGATAATCAAAAACCTATTTTGAGACAGCGGGATGATTTATAATGCCAACTTTTGTTGAATTTATTAGAAATCTACAGATGCAAAAAGCCAAAGTATAGTCAAATAAAGACCTAAATGTGTATTTTGGAGGGGTTTTTTTCACCACAAGTCTGAAAGATGATATGTTATTGAAGACAACTAGCCCAAAATCTCAAAATTGACCAGTGAGGGTAAAAAAAAAGAAAGAAAAAGTTTTGGCCTGCCCTGTCTCCCCTTAATTGAACCAAACCTGACAATAGTAAACACACCCGTGGTTGATAATCATCCTGTGATCAGTTAAAAATTAATACTAAAATGTATATTATAATGCATGGTGACAAAAAAAAAAAATGTACCTTCAACTTCCCCTTGTTAAAGGCACACGCAGAGACCTGGTAACCAGCATGCCCAACATCCACAAACACCACAGTCCTGGGCTTTTCCTCGGGAGCCGGCAGGTCCTGTTTGTAGATCCCATAGGCCAGCGCAACTATGATGAACATGAACGCAATGTAAGTCAGTGTTTCCTCTGTGGTGGCAGGCCCATTTCCCCAGGGGGAGGGGTCCCTATAGGCCACGCCCCCTTGCCCCAGGTGTTCAAACCTCCCCTCAGTATTATAATATGAAAGGCTCCAATAAGAGCAGCACAGCGATTTTGCGCATCCCGTGTGCAGTGATGCACTTGAAGCAAAGTAGAGCTTCGCATTGAAAAGTTTAAAGCACAAAGTGGAGAGATATTTGATGCTTATTATATCTATGTAACAGTTTATTGAGCCTTTTCTTTTAACAGTTTTAAATGTCAGTCACAGTGTGCATGAAGAACAGTTCATAGCGCTCTCTCCTCCATTGCTGTAATCCAACAGGAATATGATTTAGAAAGCGATATAAACTCCAGCTAGATAAAGCCATTTTATGAAAACCATAGACCTTTATCTACAAGTAAAGTATAACAATGGGAACAATAGCCGCATTTCCACTGCCGGATAGATGGACTTTTATGATGGATAGATGCTCTTTTATGATGGATGGATGCACTTTTATCATGAATAGATGCACTTTTATGATGGGCAGATGCACTTTTATGATGGATAGATTAGATGCACATTTTATGAAAACCATAGACCTTTATCTAAAATAAAGTATAATAATACGAACATTGTCCTTGAAGAGAGTCGTAGTGTTACTGTCGTAAACAAATCCGACGCACTGTGTGATGCTGAAAGGAGCATGACTGAGGAAAGATGAGCTTCCATTGACTTTAACTTAAATATTTATTTTTACCTCACATTATGCTATCGAATGACTTTAGTAGTCCTGGAATATAGTGTGGAAACTTTATGGTGCTTTACAACCTTTATGCCTTTAGTGGGGCTTAACAATAACACAAAAGTGTGCACAATATCTGACCTCACATCATAAAAGTGCATCTATCCATGATAAAAGTGCATTTATCCATCATAAAACTTCATCTATTCATGATAAAAGTGCATCTGTCCATCATAAAAGTGCATCTGTTCATCATGAAAGTGCATTTATACATTTTAAAAGTGCATCTATCCATCATAAAAGTGCATCTATCCATGTTAGAGAGCATCGGAATGTATCAGAAACACTGTAAGTACTAAAATAACAACAACACATGAACGCAGTAATGAACTGTGAGAAAGAACATAACTTTTTCCCAAGACACTAATTACTGTCCCTCGTGAATCATGATGATTCACCTAAAATGACAAGTTTGTCATTATTTACTCACCCTCGCTTGTGTTGTGCCAACTAGGCGGAGGACAATCACAGTTAGCTCTCATCATCATTTAAGTATTTTGAATGTAAAGACGCCGAAGCATTTGAGAACCACAGTGTGGGTTTGGTCCTTAAACAAAACTATTACACACCAAATTTCAAGACTTCTGAAGCCGTATGAGGATAAGGAAATACCTAAATGTGCTTATATATTTTTTTTTCCTTTTGGGGGCCCGACAACAGCCGTTTCCATCCACTTATTTTCATGTGCATTTTGGGATATCGCATACAAATCTGCTGGATGGAAACGCAAAGATGCATATGAAATTTTAAATTATGCATTAAAAAAACACGCATGCGGTCGTTCGGGTCAGATAATTTTTTTTTTATCTGATAACAAAACATGCACATAAACTACAATGGAAACACATTTACCGAATAAATTCCTCTATACGCTTTAAAAAAATGCAAAAACGCGCTCTAAAACACAAGTGATTTATAAACAAAGTTATTATATTCAGTCCTTCTCCCACTTTTCTTAGTGATATTTATCGCTAGTTTAGACGATTTTGTTCTCTTTGACTCGCAAATGTTTTATGCAATATTCCAATTTTGCTCATAAATTGAATTTTCACAACTTTGGAAGGATACACAGCTAATGTACCATCCGTTATGTAGGTCAGGCGTAAGCAATGACAGGCAGCTCATTATTGGGTGAATGAATCCATTACAAGCGTTTCACCTGCTGTAGTGTCGTTCATGAGCCTGAGACAGTTCAGGCCAGCGATCTGCGCCGCGTCCATGACGGATCGTCTCTCGGCATCAGTGAAGAAGCTGGGGACCTGTGTAAGTGCATCAGAAACGCATCTGATTATTCACATTCACTTTTGATATAATTGTGATAATTATGGTTTACAGCTTATAAAAACCCCCAATTGAAAATTTGAATATTGTGAAAAGGTTTTAATAGCTGTAAGCCATTATCATCACAATTATAACAAGGCTTGAAATCTCACTTTGCATGTAATGAGTCTATATAATATATTAATTTCACCTTTTAAGTGAACTTTTGCACAATAATCTAATTTTTCCAGGTTCACCTGTATAGTCAAGAGCGACTTGTATATGGTTTTTTTTCCTCTTCATGACGCATTTTTTGACTGATGCGATCAACTTATACTCCGGAAAACACGGTATGCTATTGGTAAAACATGGTATGCTATTCCAGTGAACTATATATTAGCTATATTTAGAAGTAGGCACGTAAAAGAGAATATACGCACAGAAATGACACAGTCTGCCACAGGTTTTTTGAGCGCGGCTTCAGCGGTCTCCTTCAGCTTGACCAGAAGCATGGCCGTCACCTGTTCGATGCTGAACACCTTCTCCTCCTCCATATACGTGACCTGTGGAGACGGACAGCATGAAGGACTGAGATACAGCCACGTCTGAAGCAGCTTTTAAAACATACCTCATTACAGCTTATTAGGGATCCACCGATACAAACATGTTGGCCGAAACTAATAACCGATATATCGGCCGATAAATCTAAATCCAAATTTTTATATACTCTCGACAGCCTGATTACAAAAACAAAAGTCTCATGAGATCGAGAGACGACATTTTCACTACCGCTTCACTAGTCTTACCTTAATGCCGGTGGTTCCCGTCGGCATCTGAGCGAGATCGAAGACCAGGCCGGACTTTGCCGTCTGCACATAAGGGTCACTGAACGCCCTGCCATGGAATCGCTTGAAACTCTGCGCGGTGTTCTTGCAGTTTGTGACCACCTTGTTTGAGCAGATATTATAATTACAACTATTATACAACCATGCAACGTGTTATCCTGCTTATTCAAACTAAACGAATGTTTACCTGGCTTTTGGCGGCTGCCCCAATCAACCGATTCCGAGGACCGAACGATACAAACGACCTGAAAAGAGCACATCATTAGATATTACACGACCAACTACTATGCTAACATTTCGTTTTTTGGGAGCACCTTCTGATCAATGACAGAAATTAACCTTCCCATTATGAGGTGATATTTGTCTCTTTAAAATAGGGCTGTCACTTTAGTGAAAAAATCATGTTTGATTTGAGACGTGTTCATTGAATTGATTGTAAAATTTTCCATGTCTAACGACTTTTCCATTAGAAGTACATTAGCACTACCTCAAGTCAAGAGGTTAAAACATTGTGAAAAAATAAAATCGCATGCAAGTCCGACCCAAATATTTAATGTCACAATGTTATTTTTTCCCCATCTATTTTAATGCAATTTTCAGCGAAACGTTCGTCTTTCTGTGGCATTAACATAGCCTGTGTGCTTCATATGGAGACTAATGTTGTAAATTTAATTTAAAAAGACAGTACATTTTTTTAGTGTGAAGTTCAATAAATGTTTGTTTTCATTTAACGTTTAGTATTCAGTTTAAAAACAATTGGTTGAATATCGGTTCAACCAAGTTATCGGTATCGTTATCGGTATGGTGTAGATTTTTGAGCGAATTTAATCATTTTTAATTTTGAATAATTTTTTTAAGCAAAATATATAGTTAATGTGAAATGGAAACACCCCATTTGACTATCAGTGGAGAAAAAATATTTTTTTTCGCTGTAACGTTAGTTTCTACGTTATGTCCCGAAAATCTGACTTTACTCAAGAGAAAAAATGTCGCAAATATTTTTTACAATTGTTGTATTCCGTGACGGAAACCATTAGTTGATAAACATATAATAAATAATTATATAGTCCGAGATAATAAGGAAAGAATGACAGTTTTTTCCGCGCGGCATTAAATGTGCTAGAATGTTCCTGCGGGCGTGACGTCACATCAGCAGCGCGAGCCACGCTGTAGCATCTCCAGCTAACAGAGCCGTTATCACTACACTATCTCCTCTAAAACAGTCATATATATACTCCAAAGACTTCGGGATCATACTAGTCTAACATGCCGAATAGATCGTCACAATATTAACTGTCAATATCAAGCCAAAAGGCATGTTGTTAACTAAATATACATAATTTAGATCTAAATGACATAATGAAAGGAAAAATGCTCCGTTCACGTTCCACACTTCTTAACTTGGTTGTCATTGCGTGAATGGGGTGTGACATGTCAAAGAGACATAAGTTAAGCAGAATAAAAGGTAGACTTACGGTGTGCATCGGTCGCTGTACTCGTTTGCAACGGTTTCTATTCCACCGGCGCGAGCGACAGCAACATAACAGCTCTGGTAGCCCACGTCAAATCCCACAACTGACATCTTCACTGGAAATCACGAGCACAGCCCAGCTAAAACACTCAAAACCAGCGAGAAGTGTCCTTTTAGAACATATATATAACAGTCACGGAGATGTTTAATTCATAAAACTCAGGTTTAACGCGATTTCATAGTTCTCTAATGTCCATTGACTGATTTGATGCAGACCGGCTGACTGACTGCTGAATGTAATGTAATGTAATGTAATGGGTAAGCCGGAGTTCACGCCGAAGTCAATGCTTTTATCGCGAGAGTTTGAGTTCTAGATGGCTCTGGAGCTTTCCTTGTATGACGTGACCATGACGACAAATACAACCAATCGATGCTGGATTTATCTAAGAATATATATAAAAAATGGTAAAAAAGAAAAAAATATATATATTATAATTAATATAATATTAACAAGACATCCAAAAAGATAATGCAACTAAAATAATTGGGTTATATATATATATATATATATATATATATATATATATATATATATATATATATATATATGTTGTCCTTAATGTCTAATAAAAATAGAGCTGAAAATATACTATTTGCCGTTTATAATGAGAATATCGTTTTAGAATAATTCTCTATTCACACGATTAAAATAGTTGCTCTGATAATTATTATTTTATATATATATATATATATATATATATATATATATATATATATATATATATATATATATATATATATGTGTGTGTGTGTGTGTGTGTGTGTGTGTGTGTGTGTGTGTGTTAACAATTAGAAAAGCAAAACAAATTGTTTTCCGAGTATTTAATTCTAAAAATACATCTTATCTCGTTTGTTTTTATTGCTCTCTTCTTCTCAGACTGCACGATTTTATTCAAGTAAATGATGATACTGGGATTTTACGGGCGGAATTCACAAACATTCACCGTAAAGTAGAGGTGAATGAAAAAAAAAAACAAGCGTTTGTGTATATTTCGATGTTTCACCTATATTGACGAAATGAATGATGTAATAAGTTACATGAATAGACCAATAAATAGACAAACAAATAAAACAGAATAAAATAGAAAGCTGAAGCCTCTCCCAAGCTTTAGATGGCGCACTTTATTTTTTCAGGCTCGCGCACACGATCGCATCCAAAATGGCGACTCCCATGCATAGATTGATCGCTCGACGGCAAGCGTGAGTTATCTGACTCATTAATCTATATTGAAATTATTTACTATATTTTTAATATATTAATTGTATTTTTGTTTATCTTTATCTCATTAGTTGTCGATTTGAGTTGTTGATGTTTTAACACCAGGTTTGACCTGTTACTGCGTGGCTTATCTCATATTTCCACAGGGAGGCAAACAAACAACATGTTCGCTGTCAGAAATGTCTAGAACATGGACACTGGTCCTTTGAATGCACTGGGAAAAGAAAGTATCTATATAGACCTTCCAGGACAGCTGAGTTAAAAAAGAAGCTGAAAGACAAGGAGAACAACCCTTCAGATAATTTGGGGTAAGAAACACAAAGCATTCACATACTTGAGTAGTAACGTTAATATTGAATAAATAGATTACTAGTTGACACCTTTCGATGGAAACCCCTTTGTATATTATGGATATTTGAAGTTAAGTAATCTCCCGTAGTTCTAATATTAAGGGATAGTTCACTCAAAAATAAAAATTCTGTCAATAATTACTCACCCTCGTGTCATTCCCAACTCGTAAAACCAGTGTTGTTTAGTCGAAACCAGCTAACGTTAACTCGAGATCGAGACCAAAGAGAGTCGAGTTTGAGTCCAGACCAGATAACCTAAGGTTGGGTCTCAAACCAGACTTAAATATATATTCAAGAATATGTAAAATATTTGATGGTAACAATAAAATTGGCACCATACTCGTACAGTAAACCAAATATACCACGGAATCTCGTACACTGTATGGTAAAAAGGCCACATGGTGGGTAAAGGTAATTGTATTATAATTATGACTTGCAGTGTGCTCTTTTACATAACATTACTGCACACAAATTCTGTGTGGCTCTTATATGCAAACTGAATCATGGATAAGGCAGACATTTTCAATAGATAGTTGAGCTAGAGGCTCCACGTCACATCTGACCTGGGTCCTGCTGCATTTGCGTGCCGCGTACGTAACAACATTTTAAAGAAATATTAACATACAGTAATAATCATGACATATTTTGAATGGGACCCGGGAATAAGTCCGAGTGCTAATATGTTTGAGTACGAGTCAATTCCGAGTCAAAATGCACAGGAGTCCATGACAAGACCGAGACCATTAAAATATGGTCTTGAGTCCGAGTCTCGAGTACACAACACTCCGTAAAACATTAGTTCATCTTTAAAAAACAGATGAAGATCTTTTTTGATGAAATCTGAAGGCTTTCTGTCCGTCCATTGACAGCTATGCAACTACTACCACTTGGATGTTTTATAAAGAGATCGTAAAACGAATCCCTATAATTTTAGCTGTTTAGACTAGTCCATTTTCTGTAGAGACATCAGTGCACACATCAGTCGTGGTAAACCGAAGCGCAAGCTCGTTCGCTTGATGTGTGAGAACCAATTATGTTAATTCTTCGTTACGCAGCACGCAAGAACCAATGAGATTCCTTCTAATGTTACGCATCACTTTTGAGCTGCCGTTGCTGGGCAACATGATGTATACAGTGACATAAGATCTGGCTCTGTGATGGCTCTCAAGCCTGTGGAAAGGCAAACCGGTTCTTTGAGAGCTCCGAACCGTCTCTAGATCTTGCTCTGAACCAGCACCTGGTTCGTGGTGGAAAAAGGGTATAAAACGCGTCACGTTTGAACTTCAGCAAGAACAAATGAGGTTCATTCTCGTGTAACGCATCGCGTTTGAGCTTCAGCAAGAACAAGAGCATGTTGAAACTTCAACTAATGAGCTTCATTGTCAAACTGGTTTGGTTGAGCTTCTGTTCGTTTATGTGAATAATAGCCCAATTTTCATCTGTTCATCATAAAAAGAGATCGAGTCTCTTCAGATATTTTACAATCTCTCTCTTTACAAAGCTCTCAGGTTTCACAAAAGTTCTTTGTTTCCGGGAGATGAACTAAAGTCTTGCAGGTTTAGAATGACAAAAGGGCGAGTAATTAAAGGGATACTTCAGTATTTAGCATTAAGCTTTGTATCTGTAGGAAACCTGTAGTATTTTCAAATTACCATGCTTTCTACCCTCATATCCCCCTGAGACGAGATGTATTTTTTTTGTATTTATGTTTGGAAATATTTATGTATTTTTTGTTTGGGAAAAAAAATCGTCATTTTGCGTCATTGGAGGGTTTTTTTGGCCAAAGGTTAAAGACTACCAGTAGTTTCAGAACCCCAGCGCCAGAACCAGAAGTAAGGGGCGGAGCTTACGTTCTAACCAACACCAGTGCCAGGGCCGTAAGTGAGGGGCGGAGCTTAGGTTTGAAACTTAATAACGCCATCTGACCTAATTTGGAGGGTATTTTACACATGAAACCGCTTTTATTGAACATGAAACGTCCTACTTTCTACGTATGTAATGTTATGATGCTACATTCCAGTACAATAAGCATTTTAAAACATTGATTTTGTGTAATATAGGCTAATTGTATATAGCTTCAGTTATCCGTTTCATTGTATTATGAGTTAGCCTACTTCCTGATCATGATGATGAAAAAATAATACTTGAAACTAATGGGCATTTTAATGTATAACAGTTTAATAATTTTAGCTAAAGCAGTTTATACATTTATGAAGGTAAGACCTTTGCTTTTTGGTTTTAATGAAGGAGTTAACTTTGTAAAATAAAGCTTTGAAAGAAATAAAACAAGACAAGCATTGGAGGTTTTCAAAATTATACACAATTCACAAACTGATTAGACCTCTGTGATATTTTATGTTCTATTTATTTATTTGGTTTACAAAAATCTTAAATTGTTTTGATATTGAAGATATGTATTGGTCAGATGATTTTGATTGTTTAATAAAAAAATAAAAATAAACGCATTGTTATTTTTTTATAAAAGATACTTTATTTCACAAGAACATGTGCAGCATGCATTTTTTTTGTGTGTAAAGTAATAATGTCAAAATCTAATAAAGAGAGAGAAAATTCGGCATTGTTTTACAGTAAACGAAACAATAAAAAGGGATACAAAATGACCAATTCAACCCTAGCCTGTTTTATCACAACAGTCTTGTATAAATTTAACTTATGTATCAAATGAGGAACTCACTCTCAGGCCCACTTTGTCCTTACAGTCTTGCTAAAATAACTATAATGCAATAACAATAATTGCGCCCCTCCCTCACTTCCGGTTCTGGCGCTGGGGTTCTGAAACTGGTGGTGCTGCGGGTCTGCAGCTGGATATATCTCAAGACTACAGTCAGTAGTAGGGGCCGATTGGTGAATCTGAATGTAGTGTTTACATGAACGCTAAACTAGCGATCGATTGTTGCCAGTATAGAATGGACAACCACATTAAAAAATAGACTACTCCATTATGTCCATTTGTTGTGTTTTTAACCCTTGTGCATCCTTGTGGACATTTTTGTCCTTTTCAGATCACTTTCTTTTTTGATCACTTTGCCTGTGTTAAAGCTAACTGCAAAAAACTTGACACAGGTGTGTATTTTTATTGGAATTTGACTTATTTTACCGTCATTTTCTTAAAAATATATTTTTTGCATTAGGTACAAAAAATACTCCCTCTCAGCCCCTTTTGGACAAAAATGTCCCCATTGAAACCCATTAAAACTGCCATTTTTAATCCCCAGTTCAGTTAACTATAAAATTATGCAATCTTTGTTAAGAGGCTTTCATTCTGATGGCAAGGCTTCAAAATTTAATTTTTTACTATTTTTTATCAGATGGTGTCATTTTTTTTAAGTTTGGCCAATAAAACAAATATGGCTTTATTCCTGTTTTCTGCTTTGGCATACTATAGAGCCAACTGGATAAATTATGCAACAATATTTGTGTGGGTGTGTTGGTATGGATGTCAGAGTGTGTTTAGTATGTGTGTTATAAAAAAATATGTGTGTGTGCGTGCATGTGTGTGTTTGTCAGACTGAGAGAGAAAAACTGCAAATTCTAATCCAATCACTGTGAGCTCCAGTGGGGTTTTGCTGCCACCCAATGGGGAAAATATGTTACTACGCCCAAACAAACTGTTACCGAAAGCTCATTTTTTTGAGGTATCATTCTCAAATTTGGAACACAACCTATTTAGATTTATGGCTTTGATTTTATTGTAGTTTTGAGTTCAACCTGATTTAAAAAATATATATTTTATATAAAATATTATTTTATAAATAATTTTCATAAACTTATACCTATATAACTTTTTTTTTGGATTTACTTATTATATTTTTTTTACTTCAGCAATAATCTGCAAAGGGTCTTCTTTAAAATGATACGTCTGTGCTCCAAAGCGTCAGATTTTTATGACAGTTTTTTGACATGGACATTTTTGTCCTCTTTTTACCTATGTGTAACTTTTTTTAATTGATGCACAAGGGTTAAATCTATTTCTAAATCTGTTGTGTTTTTAAATTTATTTTAATTGTTAAATACTGTAAAAACCCACCCAGTCACATAAAAGTGTGCATTTCAACTTGACTCTCTTGACCCTTTTTAGACCTGGAAGTACAGCACGCAGTGAGAAAAAACCCAAGAAAAAAAGGTGAGTCATTGCCAGTGTTACCACTATAAACATGTTATGATTGTTATGCACTTTATAATGTAAAAATATTTAGATGTTTTATCTACTTTGAGGAAACCAATGAACTTTTTTTGCCGAAAACTAGGTCTGGTATTAATTAATTTAATTTAACTATATATCAAATTAGTGTATAGTATATGACTAAACATGTGTCCAAAACAATAAATAAGTCCAAAAATAGTTTGAGCCCTATTTTATAATAAATATAAGGATGAATGGGGTCTAACCGAACAATGATATACATACACACAGGAGTCAACATTTGAAGTGGATCAAAAAAAAAAACAAGAACAGGTATTGTTTGATCAATCAATCAAGTTTGATCCACTTCAAATATTGATTACTGCAGGTATAAATATGGCCATATTCCACTGGCCCACAACACAGTTATGTATTATATACACACACACACACAGGGGAAAATGTCATATTTCAGGTTGTTGTATATTCACACTGCCATCTTAACAAACACAGGTCGAATGTAAGCCCAACATTTGATATGCTGTTTTCTTTCAGGTCCTCTTCCAGCTCGGGCAGCAGTGATTCGTCAAGCTCCTCCGGTGACTCTTCCTCAGACAGCAGCGATTCCTCCAGCTCCTCATCCTCGTCTGAAGACAGCAGCAGTGACAGTGAGGACAGCTCCAGCCCTTCCTCATCCTCGTCCTCCTCCTCCTCGTCTTCCTCCAGCTCTGACTCCGATTCCTCGAGCAGTTCGGATCAAGGCCCTCCGAAAAAGAGAAAAAAGAAGAAATGATTTGATTGTCGTACATTGACTGTTCTGGTGGTGAACATGTGATGATGTTTGTAAAGAAACTGAGATATATATTGTTATCCTGTTTTGTAAAATGTAAAAATCCACTATCACATTCTCTTTTTTACCTCGAGACAAATGCAACTTTGTTTTTCCGTCTTGTAGCAGTGGTATCTCAAACCTATAAATTAAAATGCGGTAATGATCTACTCATTCACACTGAAGCCAGTTGTGGTTTTTTTAACATAAATGTTCTGTTTTTGCTACTTTTTAGTTTGGTTTTGAACTTTTTCAAGAAGGAATGATGCTATAAAAAAACAGGCTGGGGTGTTTTAACACGGTCTTCATTTTAAGATGAAATAAACTCATTTGTTACATGAAGAAATGTTTCTTTTGTTAGTAATCTTGTTAATATTGCATTTAAGCCACAAGTAATCTTTCTCATCGGAATATGAGGCAAAATGTTTGATTCGCAGCCATGTATTTGTACAGATTGCTTCATAAAATATTTATAAAGCATATGTTTGTATTGTAGTTTTTATTTGTTGTTTTTTTTTTAATAGAAATGATAGTTGCGAAATCACTAAATATATTAAGCAATATATTATTATTAAAATACACTACTGGTCATTGTATTATTAAATTGCTAATTGTAATAATATAAAACTATAAAAATATGATTAAAGCTGTATTTTTAGCATTGTTACTCCAGAAATCACTCTGATATGATAATTTGATGTTCAATTATTAAATAATAATGGTTATTGTTACCAATGTTGAAAACTGTTTTTGCTGCTTGATATATTCTTTGATGAATAAAAGAACCGCATTTACTGACGTTATAAATGTCTTTACTGTCTTTGGATCAGTGCGTCACTGAATTATAAAAGTGTGTAATTTCTTTTTTAAACCACAATTTTAATAATCATGCTGGTAATGTGTCACGATTTCCACAGAAAGATGAACTATTCAACATTATAATAAATGTTTCTTGAAATGCAAATCATCATATCAGAATGATTTCTGAAGGATCATGTGACACTGATGACTGGAGTAAAGATTGTGAATATTCACGGGGGGAAACGAAATGATCCACAATTATGTTATATAAAATAATCTGTAGTTTCATAAACAAATAAAACATTGTCTTACATAACAAATACGTTTCGTAGTAACTAATTAATTAATTTATAATAAATATAAATAATTAAATTAGTTATTGCGTATCGGTTATTAGACACATAATCGGAAACTACATCGTCCAAAAATATTTTAAAAATGAAAAGAAAAAAAAAAAGTCTGCTTTTGAGTTGTCTTGTTCGCTGGCGTTTGAGACGCGGCCGCTTTGAGGGGACGCGCGCGTCACGTGACCACGTTAGTTTACCAAGCCGAAATCAGCCAGCCAGGCAGAGACGCGATGATCTCCTGAAAATATGATCGTGATCTGCTGGAAAAATCTGTCCGACACAATCATGACGAGCAGACGAGCCTCGGCGGCATGGCTCACTTAAGCGAGCGCTGTCTTTTAGAGCAGTTACGCGTTTCTTGCTGGTGTGTGACACATTTATTGGGACGATACAGCAGATCAGTGTGAACAAAGGGAAAGGCTTCAGAGCTAGAATGCTTCGGGCCTAAAAGAAGCCAAGAGGTAAGTGGGCCATAAATGGGTCGATTACATCATTCAAATGATCTGTGTATGGTAATATTTGATCATTTATTCATGAGATAGATTGTAACGAGTTGTTAATGAAGGAGAGCACGCTTTAGTGTGTTGAAGTGTTTAGCTAACATGCGAACTGTCCAATCCTGTTCTCACACTCACATGCCATCGACTAGGAATTGATTATCAATTTTATACTTTCGATCGTGGACAGTCGCTAATGTGTCATTAGATATAGATTATCTTATATCTAGCGCTTTCAGATGAAGCGTTTCTATTTGATGCCATTTTTTGGCACGGTTATTACTAGAAGTGGACATTTCTGCTGATCGATAATTTAACGACGTTCAAAGTAAATTGGCGTTTGACTTTTAACTTCCACACATCGTTAAATGCTAATGGGAGAGTCACGTGAACACACCTGACTGACTGGTGGAGCTCAACTGCTTGTTTATTTTTATTGTAAGTGTTATTATTATTATATAATCTGGTAACTTTTTACTGTGACGTCAGCGCTTCGGCCGACGGACGTCATGGCGTAAACATGTTTGCGTCACCAACTTGACAAAATGTAAACACGGTCAAAATGGCAGTTTAAAAAAACAATTAAAATGGCAGTTGTTTGGTGAGTTAAATTCGGTTCAGACTGCTTTCTGTTGAGAATACTTCGCATATTTTGTTGTAATTATACATTTATTTGTGATTTGGTAAGTTGTTTGCCGAGTATGATATTTGTAAGATTAATTCAACAGTGTTTGTTTTGCGCTTGACAGTTGATTGAGAGGTCATAGCGCTTAATACATACACGTAGATCTAATTTTAGGGCAAATCGTCATAATTTACTGATTAACATCATTGAACCACCATATCTTGCAAAAAAAAAAAATGAAATAATAATTGTATTAGCCTATCATTGTTTGGAGGCCATTTTAAAATGTCAGTTGCCAAAGCAGGAACTAGGGTTTGTTTAGAGTTACATACTACTACACCACTCTTACTATTCCTTACTGTGGTATAGAGTAGGTGTGCACTGTGTAGTATGCAAAGCAGGGAGTACTCGAATTCAGAAATCCATTCCAGTTGCTCGTGTTTCCCTGTGAAGTGGGCTTCAGGGTGTTTGGCTATCTTAAGTGATTAGGGAGTGTTTTCTCAGTCCAAAGGGCAATGCAAATGGCATGGAAACAAGTGTGTATCCTTTTTCAGGAAGTAGAGAGAGGCACCAGTGCTACACAAAGTGGACAACATGGTTAAAAAAAACTGGATGAGAATCAATTTTCCACTCTGTAGTGGCTACTAGGTTGTTGTGTGTGTGTGAGTATAAAGTGCACAAGACATGTGACTTATCTCTGTGAGTTGCAGGAGTTGTTTTTGAGTATGAGTAAAGTAAACTCTTGCACCCAGTGTAGGGTTCCCATAATGCACTTTCAGTCAGGTTACAGTAAAAATCACATGTATTTTCTCCAGGGGTACTGTTTTTTTAACACTAACTTGTAAAACTTTAAAGACAACCCCACTGTGAGCTATGAAGATAATGGTATTTGTTTTTTCCCCCCAAATAATAAGCATGTTTCAGTGGAATTTCTGGTAAAAAACTAAATTATATGATTCAGATTCTGCAAAGAAGCTAATCGCACTAGCCTGCACTAATGAAGCGCTGTCAAAATACTTAAAGTCAGCCTGAAACAAAAGTTATGCTAGTGTTTTTGGGCGGGGCTTGATTTTGTCGGTGGCGTGTTGATTGGATGGTTTTGGTCTGCTATTGGTGGATCTCACGTGATTGACAGGTTGCCCCGCCCTCATCATCAGAGAAGAGATGAAGGGAGTGGGAGTTATTCTGATTCAAGAATACAAAGCACATGAATTAAAAACCATTATGATGTGCACGGATACATAATTTATAATAAACACTGCTGGGGCTGTCAAACGATTAATCGTTCGTGAGTAATCGCATCCAAAATAAAAGTTTGTGTTTAGTTACATAATATATCTGGGTGCACTGTATAATTATTTTATATATATATATATATATATATATACACACATGCTTGTATATATTTAAGAAATATTTTCATGTATATACTGTGTATAGATTTATAATTTATATTCTATATAAATATAAATAATATTTTTTATTAAATATAGATGCATGTGTGTGTATTTATATAAAACAATTATACACAGTGCATCCACATATATTATGTAAACACAAACTTTTATTTTGGATGCGATTAATCGTTTGACAGCCCTAAACACTGCTATATATTCCATGAAAACAAAAACTGTCCATTTTGAGTTCATAGTGACTAAATATTTGTGTGTTTATAAATGCAAGCATATTTTGCAATAAATGTAAATAAAAGGTTGTTTCTATAGTATATATTTAATCAATATCTATCTATGATATAATGTTTATATCTATGTCACCATGAAATCAAAATTGTTCAAAATCAAAACGTTTTTTAGTATGAATGTTAATCTTACTAGCTAGTGTTTTCCAAAACAATAACAAAATTCACATTGAGAAGATACAGTAACAAGCGTTCAAATCTTAGTCTCTCACTTCCGCCAATATGAATCAATGATTTTGATGACATCACTTGGCACTTGAGCTTCTCATCAGATTCTCTGTCCAATCAAATGCACTGTAGAATCTGAAGCTCCGCCCCCTACATTATAAACACTCGCTGAAGCTGTGGCTAAAAATCAGTCACTTGTTCACACATTTACTGTTTTCTACATGGTGAATGAGGATATATAGGGAACGATTCGGATAGCGTAAATATGCTTTCCATTGGGACGAGCGAAATCCAGAGACACGACGCACAGGGCGGATCATATGAACGAGTCGCCGCAGACCAGAGAATGTATCGGACATTTTTTAATTCTGCGCTAGAGCCAGACCGATATATCGGCCGGCTGATATTATCGGCCGATATTAGGCATTTTCCATAATATCGGTATCGGCAGTCATAATGGCCGATAAATTAATATTTAAAAAAATAAAATAAAAAAGGACGAAACACGCTTTAATCATCTCTCCTTGGCCTGTTATATTGAAAATGTATGTTTTACAATTTGCAGTATGATGTTATCTATTGCTAAATTATGGCTCATCATAGACTAGCTAATGCCACTATCATCAGTGGAAGACTGCTAACATTAACATTAATGAGCTTGGAAACCACAATGAACTTTTTCTGCCTAAATAAAGTAATTATTACTGTATTTATAACTCGCATATCTCTAGTTACAGTCCCTGCATTGTAAAATGTAAGTTATACTTGCGAGGAGTGAACATTTAGACATAGAGAAAAAGTATCAAACGTATCTTGTGCAGAAAACTTAGCTTTTCTTTTACACGTGTGTGAAATCCAACAATATTTAATAAAAATAAAAAAATATCGGCCGATATATCGGAATATCGGATTTTTAAAACCCCAAAATATTTGTATCGGTATCGGCCTTAATCGGTCGGGCTCTATTCTGCGCAGAATGCTATATTATAATAAATATGGAGAAACTACAGCTTTAAGGGGCTCAACGGCCGAGCTGTGATGTAAACTAAACGCCATTGGCTATTCTAAAATTACGTCAACGCACTGAATAACGCGTGTTTCAAGGCACTTCGGTGGGCCTTTAATGAAGACTTATGGGAAAAATGAGTGGAAAAATAGTTCTACTTTGAGAGCGATGGATTAAAAGCCTTCATGACTTTTTCTTGACTGATTTCAACAGTCTAAAGTCAGATAATTTTTGTACTACAAGGCTGCATTAAGAGTGATATCCACTGAATTCAACTTTCATATGCTATTTTAACTTACGTTTTGAATCGGTTGTATTGGCAGTTTATATATATTAGACCTAGTTTATAGCCATGAAATGTCATCCTGCTGTATTGCATAAATAAAATGAATAATTACCCAGCGAACTCATGCATGCCTCCAGGCTCCTGGCACAGATGAACATCCTGAGCTGGGACAGACCTTGTGCTGCTTATGTAACCCAACTAAACACACACACACAGGCTCACGCCGTCTCTGACCCGAACGCTGTGATCAGAAGACGTGTCGTGCGCATTCGGGTGTCATGTCACGATTCGATGCTGAACTCACGATACGATATTATCGCGATACTCCAAGATGTATGGTAAAAGGTTAACAAAAAATGTGCTGTTGATTAAAATGCTAAATCTAGTTTTACATTGTGTGTAATAAATAATAATAAAGACAATAGAGACACCAGAATAACAATATTCATGATTCTGAAGCTGAAAATTCTGAATTATTGTAGATGAGTATGATGATCTCTGTCACTGACTAGATATATTTAATATAATGTAAGACACTTTTACTGGTAACATCTAGGGATGCACCGATCCACATTTTTTCACTTCCGATCCGATCCCGATACCTGACTTTGGATATCGGCCGATACCGATACTTTTCCGATACCAGAGCTGTGTTTGCTTTAATAGTATTTATCATTATTGTTGATTTTATATGATGCTGAAATAAACTCTTCTCTACAGGCAAGGATGATATGTACGTATGTATGTATGTCAATATAAATATATATATATATATATATATTAAACAATAGATAGACAATTAAACAAAGATACACATTATACAGGCCTACACAGTGCTTTAATTTAATTTCAGGAAGGTCTACAAACATCATTCAGGTATGGTCTTAAAAAGAATTATAATAAAGTAATCAAAAGTAAAATAGCACTGCAACGTTTATCATAGATTTTATGCTTATTAAAGCTGAAGTAATTCATTCAAGAGCTGTGAGTGATTTTCTCTTTGCCTTTGGTTGTTTGATTCTCAGTAATGTCGCAATCGTCACATTTATACTGCTGCCCCTTTAAGAACGAGTTCAGATTTCATAGTCTACTGATGCACCATATTTTCTCCCAAATATTTCCATAACTACGTTCATTTTAGACATAATAAATTGTTTAAGTGTTAATCTCCAAGTCGGTCGGTTTGACATTTTTGTGCAGGCTACATTTGATCGTTTAGACGCGCATATGAAGCCCAGAGTATAATTTGCTTGTCTTGTTGCGGTCTGTTTCGGAGCGCGCGCCGCACTGGGAACAGCATCTCTTGCGCAAATTTTGTGCTTTTAATAGCTCTTTTTATTATTAAAAGCGTGACGCAATTTAGTAACAGCAGAGACTGCATTTTACTACAATCATCGATCGTGCTGATTTTGTCTTAAAGTTTGAGTTTTAGGGAGAAATGACAGCGCACCGCCGCGATGGGAAGGAAGTTGGCTAGACAGAATGCGGCTATTGTTTTTAATGTTTTTTTTTTTTACCTCAATATATTCTTTAATATTTGGAAATCAGACTAATATCACAGATCTAAAGTGTAACCAGGCTACGTTTCCTCTGTCGTCACTCATTACGCCGGGCTGTCATGTTGTGCTTACTGTTGCACCGCGTGAGAGATCTCTCTCTTTCTCTTCTGGACTGCGAATTGCAAACATGCATCAAATAGTTTAATTAATACGGCTTTGCAAACATTGCACTTTGCTGTCTTGCTCTGCACTGCAGCGGTGTTTCCAGTTCCACTATATGATTTCCACACAGCGAACATGTGCTATCCTGCTAGCTGGCTGCAAACTGCGGAATGGATTTCCTGAGTGGGGGTCTGTGTGTCTCATTGAGCCCTATTTTTTACAGTCTATGATTGAGCTGCACCTCCGTTCAGGGTATCCATTCCACAGTTTGCAGCCAGCTAGCAGACTAGCAGGCCCGGCGGGAATCACTTTTGGAGTCATTTCAGCAGACAACGTTAAAGCGCAGACATGGATCATAAATATCGGATTTCTCCGCAGGTTGGATCGGAAAAATCCGATACGTGAATTATGCTGGTATCGGTCCCGATACCGATACTGGATCGGATCGGCCCCATCCCTAGTAACATCAGATATCTGGCATTATCAGGACCACAGATATTCCCCCATTGCATTAATATACATTATATTCAACATTATATAGTAAGGATGCACCGATATGACAATTTTGGCCGATACCGATAACCGATAATTCTTTGTATTTGAAAGCCGATAACCGATATATCGGCCGAGAAATCTAAATCCACGTTTTTAGACAATTTTTGAGAGCCTGATTATCAAAAAAAGTCTCCTCCTTAAAAGCCAAGATACAAACACAATTATGATGTTTTTATGTTGTGTAGCCGATATGACAGACTTGCGCTACACATTTTGCACTTAAACTGGATTTTACTTTTTAAAATGATTTCAATCGTATTTCAAGCAATTTAAAAGCATCATGTTGAACAGTGCGCATCTAAAGTGCCTCAGCTGAAGGAAATAATACATTACTTATCGGCTTTTAGATATCGGCTAAATGTTCTTGTTGGGCCGATAACGATAACGTTAAAAATGATCATATATCGGCCGATACCGATAATGTGGCCGATATAGTAGTTTAATGTAGTACTGACACTAAAATTCAATTTCCTCACACACATTTTATAATAGATGGACTATCCACAATACATATTGTTGCATTTTTGTATTGCACCCAGTAGACCTCGTTCCTACGCGGTGTCTGTGATGCGAGCGGTGTGTGTGAACATCACAGGTCTTCCTGTTTAGCTGAGATCTGTGGGTGAAGTTGACCATTTCCTCTGTCTGCGTTTGTGACTGGAAAGAATGTGACTGTCGCTCGATTGCCATTGTCAGTTTATAAAAGCTTCTAAAGTTGTTGGCAGGCGATCTAACCATGCTTTTTCAAGGCTGGATTAAGAGTTATATCCACTCAATTCCACTTATGCAATTAACTTACATTTTTGAGTAGGTTGTAGTAGGCAGTTTATAAATATTAGGCCTAGTTTACAGCCATGAAATGTTATCTCAGTTCCAGCGGAGGATTTTCTTCCACTTTAATGCAAATTATGTCCAGAAAAACAAAACATGCATGAATATCAGAAGGTATGTTAAAAGAGAAAAACTAACACAATCCGTGTTATTTCTCATGCGATCTCTCAGTCGGAAAGATGTCAGTAAAACGGTTTGTGAACGATGTCAAGTAATGTTGCGTTTACCTCAGGAAATCCGTTTGTTAGTTAAAAAACACTCGAGAAGAGCTTATTTACTGTTAATTATAAATGTGTGCCATGAAGAAGTGTTTATGAAAACTAGCTTATGTGCAACTGAGTTGTATACAAACATTTCAGGTTTTATTTTGGGTGTAATTATTGTGTCTGAAAATAAATGGCAGTTTAATATGATCCCTCTGTTGGAAAATGCAACCAACAATAGTGTACACAATGAGAGGGATCTCTGTAATAGAGGTCTACTGAAGCCGAACCCGAAATCATTACAGTTATATTTTAAGCCCGTTTCTCACAGAAATACCCGTTGTTGTTGCTGTTGTTGCAATAAGCTGTAATTTATGATTGCTTGCAACAATAATTAAATGCAAACACCGTTTCACCGAGACACGGCCCCTCAGCAGCACACAAGAAAAAGAGAAAAGGCACGGACTTATTAATTATGAAACGGTCACAAATTCCTCTGCAACTCAAATATTGAACTTTTCAAATATTAAATGCATTTGCACAACTATTTAAATTAATATATCCGTCTCAGTTCGAGTTACGAAGAGAACCGCGGTGTTGTAACTGAAAAAGTGCACAAATGAGCTTTGTAAAATGATATTTAATTAAATAAAATGTATTCGTATATAATTTTACAAACCGATAAGGGTGTAACGGTACATGCATTCGTATTGTACCGTTTCGCTTCCGGTTCGGTACGCATACAAACCGAATGATTCCTTGGAGCATTTTTCCGTCTTGCCACCATAACGTTGCGCGACATCAAATGGCAAAAGCGGAACGAAACTGCGCTACTCATTATTTATACTCATTATCTACTTGTAGTCATGTATTTATAGTCATGTTTAATAGATCAAATAATTTCAATCGTCAGCGATAGGGATTTCCTGGAATGATGCGCGTTATTGTAATTCTATGGCGGGGCTTATTTATCGTGTGTGCGTGAGAGCGCCCTCTGGTGTTCAAATGGAGCAGCATCTCCTACCGGTCAAAGCTGCGCACAAAATATCGCAGCCTTTACCAAAACGCGTGCGGTTTTACTGCGAATAATCGTGCAGCCCTGTCAGAGACTAACTTGCTATGGCTCCTTACAAATAGGGATGGGAAAAAAAATTGATTTTTCGATTAATCGTTTTTTTAAAATGTGGTCGATTCAAATTCTATTCTTAACGGCCACGAAACGGCTCGCGGTGCTGCGTCTTCTCTCTCGCACAAGGCAAGCGTCAAGCGCTGTAGGCGTCGATACACACTCGCGTTCAGGAGTCGGGACGTGACGGAATATTCACTTGCACAATCGGGCCAGCATTGCTTCGTAACTAACGTCTATCATTTTCACGTCTTTTTAAGTTTTACCAGTTTAAACATTCAAGCAATGTTAAACCATCCCGTGCTCGTGCACTCTCAGAGATGTCTTTCACTGCGTGCACATCCAGTACAGCCTAAATCTGCCTCACAAACAGCTCGCCAGTAACAAGTTCTTTTTCGTGGATTATATCGCTTTAACAGTTAAAACACGTGAAATTATGTCAAAACTCTGGTCTTGGTGAGTAACCTCGTAAAGACAGACGGTTATGTCGCTTAAATTAGCATTAAACGCGTGTGACAGACAGACAGTATAATGAGACTCATGGATTCACTAGTTCTTAAAGTGAACGCAGCCATATGTTTCGGTCATTAATTCTGTTGTCATAACAACATAATATAGCATTAATTGTAAGGAATCTGAATGAATAGCCTATGTATTTAATTCAGTCTGGACTAAAAAGACTAACCTGTGTTATTTTACATTGGATTACTTTATTCAGTTTCTGTAGTATTTCTGACTTATACCAAAAACTTTTCTTTTTATGTGTCTTTGTGTCTTTATTCTATTGTATTTATTTGTACTATTTTTCAATTTAATTCAAAGATTGAAATCAAGCTTCCATGTGTTAAACTCTAATAAACTCTTTACAAAAAAATGACCCCATTGTAAAAACAAACATTTAGGTAAGATCAATGTAATAAAAAAAGTCTAAATGTGTATATATTTATCTATTTATATCTTAAAAATAAAATAACCTGATCCTGTTTGATCAAGGCGTGCGACTGGTCCAATTTCCAGCATCAATTTTGAATCTTGTATCAAAATCCTGTCTATTCATTGTGCATTTAGTGTATAGTCCCAGATAGCAAACTGACATTGAATCAACGTGGAAATATGACATGGAAACAACGTTGATCTGACATTGGTTTGCTCATCGAATTAACGTTGAACCAACGTCAGATGCGTCATTCTTTCAAAACTAACGGAAAATCAACTTGAAATCAACGCGTTGTTTCAACGTTATGAAAGCAAACCAATTTTCGATTTTCATTTAGCTTTGAAGAATGCCGCATCTGACGTTGGTTCAACGTTAATTCGATGAGCAAATCAACGTTGTTTCAATGTCATGAGAGACGTCGTTTCCACGTTGATTCAATGTCAGTTTGCTGTCTGGGGTGGTAGTGTACCTAAAATAAAAAGAGTTTTATATACAGGTTTGTTTCTTAATTTCTTTGTATTAATTAACCACTAGTAAACCTATGTCCACTGTTCTTTTTATAGACCCTTTTACAGTTGGTAAACATGGTGACGTTTTTTCGTGGGCGGAGCTTCGGTGGAGGCAGAAAGATCCCCCTGGCCGCTTCACTAACGCTAGTTAGCACGGATTGTTAGCCTGTTTTTTAACAATGACTGGAGAAAATCTGATATTATCTTAATGTGTAAGGTCACCCAGTGTCCAGGACTGCGATTGTTATTTCCAAAAGTTATTTTTAACGGACGGAACCAGATTGGCCGACCCGTAGCCGCCTACACGCTCACTCAATGCATGGACGATCTGACAGGATTAACGTACGTTACCTCGGTTGAGTGGCCTGACTTCTACACCTACCTTATAGAGAAACCGATCGTAAAGAGAAACTGAGGGCATATAAATCTTTAGATGCCTATATGGTCCTGTACAAGAATTGAGTGTACGATCCGCAGTTCTGCCGAGCCAGCGCTGAGACCACGACAATGTAAAGAGTGACATTACAGTGCGATTTTAATGATGTGAATATTTTCTAGAAATAAAAGTTCCAGATACAGCATATTCATTTTTCATTAATTCTTGCACCAAACAACACAACAAGATGACATTTAATAATAGTAACAATTATTTAAGCTCCTTATTATGTAGCTGAATCTGTGCTGGTTTGTATTGGCCGCCTCCAGTTTTCAATTTGTTTTGCCTCCAGCTAGCGCCGTGACGTAACTGTGACGTCGGCGCAAAAGGGGTCTATATAAATATAGGATTTGTATTGCATCTGTGTTCATTAGTCGAATCGAGAATCAAATCAGGAATCGAGCATCAAGAGCTTGCAAATCGAAATCGAATTGAAATTGAACATCTGAATGGAGACCCAGCCCTACTTACAAACTCTGAAAGTTACCTCCGTTACCTCCGAAAGTCGAGGTTATCCGCTCCCTGACCCTCCCTCAAACACACTGTGAGATGTCCCGTAACCTGCTCTCTGGAATCCCCCCCGGGGCTGTATGGGGTCAGAGAGCTGCAGGCCATCATTTATCGCAGCAGATTCCTGTTTTTCAAGATGCTATTGACCATTTCTGTTGCTGTGTCTAAAGGCTGCTAGTGTCCCGTGACGCATAAAGAAAGGCTTTCAAAAACCTCCCTGCGTTTACTTGACTTAGTCTATTAGTCTATGTGTGGGAAACACTGCATGAGTCACGTGCGAACTTCTCGGCACTGACGGCTTATAGCGTCCAGTTTCTTAACTTTTTGCCGACAAAAGAAGAGCCGCTTCAACATGCTTTCATCGTTTTGATTTCGTCATTGGAGCTGAAATGACGGGTTGGGGGGTTTGTGTCGCCCAGATTTGCTTCCCCTGCTCTGCATTTTCACCAGACATTCGCTCTTCTCCCACACAAAAACAGAATTTAAAACCAAATTTGTAAAATTCCACGAAATTCCGCGTTAACACTAGATTCCGCGTTAATTGGCCAATTCCGTCAAAATCATAGGGCCCTATATGTATGACACGCCAATTCGTATTTCCACTTTTGGTGTGCTATCAACTAGGGCTGGGGTAAACGATTATTAACTAAACGATTAGTTGGGCGATTATTTTATCGATTAGTCGACTAATCTAATGACTAATTGGACGACTAATATAAAGAAATTTTTTTCTGCTGCTCAATTAATAAAAAAACAATATCTCAAATAAATACTAGCATACTGAATCAAGATACTATAAGCTGGCTAACGTTAGTCTAATGTTATGTATTTGAACACCATCATAACTCTACAACCGCCAAAAACGTGTTATTAAAATATTTTTTACAAACATTTTTTATCATAGAGAATGTTTTAATATTAATATCAGCTGAGGAGAGAAACGGAGGCGGAGTTAGTGGTGTGATCGGAGGCTTCTACTACTGGAGATGAATCGGGAGAGGTTTGTGCACCTACTGATCAGAGCGCGTGCTGTACACGGAGTAAAGCCTTGTTTATACTCGACACGTCCGCACGGCAAAAATGACGCGTTGGGTGCGCAAGACCAGGAAGACTGTGGCTGGCTGTGTGTACGTCTTTTTTTGTAACAGCGCGCCCGGCGCCGCGTCCGGGAACGACTTCAAGCCGAATCTGCCCGAGCTTGTATCACCACACCGGCACCCAGTTTGCGTGTCTAAATTGCAATTTTTTTTCTTAAGGGTTTGTTTACTGTGTGTGATTCATTTAATGGATAGCACATTCACTTCTAGTTGTCTTAGTCCTCTATTCTGCAATGTGTCGGTCTCCCACGTGTGTGTGGCAAGCTGTACCGCCGGGAACATGCAAAAAATAAATAAATAAAGAAGCGTCGACGCAAAAATATGACGTCGACGCAATTTTGATGTCGAATCATCGACGCGCCGCTACAGCACTACTATCAACACGCATAATCCCTTTTCAGCGTGTTTATGAACACCGTTGACTTAACGTTATATTACTGTATAAATATATGACCTACCCCAACCCCATCCCTAAACCTACCCGTCACTGGGGTTAATCCCATTTATGAGTCTTCCCCTACCATTCTAGAAAAAAATATCGCACTCCAGATGTAGATCTACGTTTTGTTTCGTTTCACTCGGACACGCAGAATCACTCAGACATTTAACGGCATAGACGTATACGCATTAGAGCCCGACCGATAAAGGATTTTGAAGGCCGATACCGATACAAATATTTTTGGGCTTTAAAATCCGATATATCGGCCGATAATTTCATTTTTTTTTTTTTTAAACTGGACATGATAGTCACAAATTTTGTCATGCTTATTTGAGTTGAGAGAACTGATGGGGATGATCTTTTAATTGTTATTCAAGCAATGTATGTCTCATGACCAACTCAACAAGTGTTGCCAACAGGAACGGTGTAGAGCGCCCTCTGGTGGACAAACTATAAAACTCCAACGCTCATGACATGGTTCAAGCGTGTTTCGTCCATTTTCATTTTATTTTTGAAATATTAATTTATCGGCCATTATAACTGCAGATACCGATAGTTTGGAAAATGCCTAATATCGGCTGATAATATCGGTCTGCCGATATATCGGTTTGGCTCTAACACGCATACACGCGGATAGCTCAAAATGCGTATAGATAACACGCCACTTGACTTGAAAGTGGCGTGTATGTTTACGCAAAAGTATGATGTCATGTTGGTGGATGACTTTCTTCTTTCAAACAAACACAATTGGAGTTGTATTGAACGGTTCCTGAGATTTTGAAGCCCAAAAAAGCTCATCCATCCATCAAAGTAATCCATACGGCTCCAGGGGTTAATAAAGGCCTTCCCAAGCAAAGCAGTGCATTTTTATAAGTAAAATATCCATATTTATACCTTTACAAACTAGAATAAGTGCCTTCCGGTATCGGCTGTATGTAGACTCCTGTACGGCTGTTACGGTAAATAGTTTTTAAAGTATAGCTTACATCACCAGTGGTGCTTTAATAGTATTATTTTCTGAAATGTAAAATATCTTTAGTGAACAAAAGAAAACGAATATAAAGCATCTTTTTGAAAATGAATCCGCGCAGGAACCTAATTTTGTTGTTATATCATCATCCAATTTGAAACATGATTTCTTTACATATAATTGTTTGGCGTCAACGCCTGTTTAAACCAGATATTTCTTGAGGTAATCCTCTCAGAGTGATCGCTTCTTGCTCTTTGTCTGACCGAGGCGCACGAGCTCTGACGTGAGTGTGTGTGTGCGGGTGTGTGAACGTGACTGGGGCTCACAACCATTCAGAAACCATTACACCAAGTTTCACGAGCCCTCAGTACACAAAAGGACGTCACTGAAAGGACACTAGCTTGCTGTTCAGGAAGTGAGTCAGATTTAGATTCTGTGAAGAAATCCTCTGGCTGACTCGACCCGATAACTTCAATAAATCGTTCAAAAAGCTGCCCAAATCAATCCGTTAGTTTGTGAATGGGACTAAATTGACATTGTGTTTGTTTTTGTGTGCTGTGCGAGAGGACGGACAACTCAATCGAAGGACGGCTGCGTTTATCAGTATTAGGGCTGGGCAAATTAATTTTTTTTTTTTGGACTAATCGTTTTTAAAAAGTAGTCGATTTGATATTGTTTATAAAAAGCCACAAATCGATCTTTTTGATTTACTTTATTAATCCCCCAGGGGGAAATGTATATGTCACAGCAGCACTAAAATACAGTGAATAAATGAACAACAACAAACAACATGCGCAACCGCAACAAGTCTTGTTCTCAAATATCAATTTTTTAAGCATTATGATTATATGACCATCATCCGTATATATAATGTTATATAACACTGATTATAAAATCGAGTTAAAGTTAATGGAATCTCATCTCTCCTCAGTCATTCTGCATTTAAACAGCGCGTCGCGTTTGGTTACGACAGTTACACAACAGCACTCCCGTTAAGTGAACGTAAGCAGTCAAGAAACTCAACGTGTGTGTGTCTGTCTGTACTACCAGTACATTGGATCCATTGGATGTCTTAAAGTGACAGTAGCCTAATATTCCTGCTGTCTGTGTTTTTAATGAGTCGTTACTCAAACGACAAAAGACAAAGAAATCACTCGCTGCTCTTCATTACATAACTTTTGAAGCTTTAAGGGTTAATCTATTCAATTTATACTGTGAAGATTGTCATTTGATTACTTAATTCAATTTCTGTACTGAAAATAACTTTTAATTTATTTTAGTTTATTTAATTTGTATCTTTGTTCTATTGTATTTATTTGTGTTATTGCTTGTAGTTTAATTATTTGTTCTTTTTTTTGTTATTGACTGTTTTCTTGTCTTTTAGTAATCGTTGAAATGTAAATGAGTTTTTTTAGCTGTGGTATTGAAATTGGAATCGAGAATGTTCAACATCTAACATTTTTGTCATAACCTTTATTTTAAAACAATATTTTTAGAGGTGGGGCCAGTGAAAATTGAATCATTCAATTTATTGAATCAAATCGGGACATCTGTTTTGATATCTCGCCCTAATCAGTATTCATATAACTGAAGTAAAAATGCTTTTATTATTTATTGCTTTACAATAAGCAATAAATATAGAAATGTATGCTGGTTTGTTGTTTTAATATATTGTCCTCCCCTATTTGAAGGTTTTTTTTTTATGTTATGCTGCTTTTACTATCAACATTTGATTGAGTTTGCTCTGGAAAATGATACGGCTGGTCCGAATACCATTTTTTTGAGTCCGAATACCAGTTTTTGCATTGGTCTGGTGGGCCGAATGAACATGTAAACACACTCTCTGACAGTAGGTGGCGCTTGTGTAATGGCAGAAATAGAGCGGTTCCCAGTAATCGTCGAAACTTTAGACAGTTGGTTTCCTTCAGAGATTCATTCATATAGAAGTCTTTGTTTTGAGATAATCATTTGGAATTCCTGGTGAAAAACTACAATACCCATGATGCTATACAGAAAAGTAGACCAATCAGAGAGTCGAAAAAAGCAAAACGCACCAATAGCTCTTAAGCTCCGCCCACTCCCATGAAGTCGAAGATGAAAACCATTATTTTCTGTTTCAAATTTTCACATAGAATTTGTAGGTTGTAATGACAATAAAAATGTCAATCCAGGTTTTGATTTTCAAAGATTTTTTATAAAAACAGATTTTTTCCCCCCAAAATGCAATAAATCCATTTTTTTTTTTCGAAATGCAATTAACGAAAATAAATTCAAAATAAAATTCATTTTATTAATTAATTCATCACTTTGTCTTGTGCAAACTATAAATCCATAGCTTTAATATAAAATCTGTGCAAAACTGTTAAATAGAACTGTAAAGAAGATTTATGAACTGTAAAGACCAGATACTATACAGATTTTTGGAGTAACTAAATAAAAAAAAAAGGTGTTTATTGCATTTTGGAACCAAACTATTTTCATACATATATATATGTATATGTATATATATATATATTAAAAAAATAATTTGATTATGCTGTTCGCAATGCCCTCACTAAAGCCAAAGTTCTTGTACCTTTTGTCTTTTTTTCTGATTTTAATCAGTTTTTTTTGTTGTTGTTGTTTTTTTGCTTCGTATCAAAGTTTGTAATGTTGTGATTCTCCTCTGGTTCGTTTGGTTCATGGCTTATAGCTTATAAATCTTTAATGAAGACCTTTTAAAAATCCCCATGGGAAAAATGAATGGATAAAATTCTTGCACTCTAATGTTCATACTCTAAAAAAAAACTAATAATCCCAGTGCAGCTTCAGATGGAAGTGTGTGACTTCAGTGTGTGTGTGTGTGTAGGTCCTCTCTCATATCTTCATTTATTTTAAGGTCATTAATCAGAAGAATACAAATGGCATCTTGACTAAAACCCCTAATAGATAATTTACCATCATAAAAAAAACTGTGCTATAACGTCTGTACACTTAAACTTTATAAATCAAGATAACAAATGAACGTGATAATAATGCACATAAAATGTGGGCCAGAATCTTTCCTAGTATAAGACAATATTGTTTTACAGCAACTAAAACATGCACAAGTTCTCTCATCTACTTGGATGTATTTGCATTTTAACAAAGAAATGAAAATGCATACAAATTGGTTATCCCCTTAACCCTTTATTTGCATGTTACATGCATAGCCATCCACGTCCCAAAGCTTAAGGAGTCGATTAGCCTCGAAGCATTTTGATTTGATATATTAAAGTGATTAGGGATCTAATGTATGGCCGCAGATTGATAGACTGACTGAACATGATATGACTTACTGAATCCAAAACACACTTTTTTTTTGTAGTTTAAACCGAGACAAAAGCGGATATTTTTAAAAAAAATTCCACTTTTCAAAGAACACGTTTTCATAAGTTTGCATTTTGTGTAAATGAACGGCCAAACGCATACGATTTTAGTTGAAACGAGTTTCTAAAAACATATTAGTCTAATTAGACTGTTTCCATGTCTTATGATTGCTGACGTCTACAAATAAGAAATTCAGATACTAATATTTTAGTATGTTCGTCTTGATGATTCATTAACTCTTGATTCAGTGATTGGTTTGCGATTCATCTCAAACATATTCATAAAAGTGCATACATAGTTTTTTTTAAGCAAATGTTTTAGTTTGTTGTCTTAACATAAAAACACAATGCCAATAGAAGTATGAGGAAGGGTCAGAGGTTATGGTTGATGAGATTTTATGGTTTTGAGATTTGTACTCAATAACATGTCGTCTTTCAGACTTGTGCTGAAAAAAAGTCCAAAACACACATTTAGGTCTTTATTTTACTACACTTTGTCTGTTTGCGTGTGTAGATTTCGCCTAAATTCCTCAAAAGTTGGCGTTATAAATCGCCCCGCTGCTCCGTGATCGCGATCCGCACCCCGTCATCACACACACCGTTAGAAAGCTCTCTCTCTCTCCTCTTCAGTGCCGTCGGATCCAAATATGGTCATTTCCTGTTTATCAGCAACCAATCATGAAAGTAAAATGGGCCATTTATCTCAAAATGCGCAATCCCCTAAAAATCTTTAAAGGCCGTTTTCTCAAAATGAGTTTTTTTCTCACACTTCTAGTGACGATTTTCCACTTTTGTAGCACCTACATAGAAGTTTGTTTTTTTTGATATATCATTCTTGGCCTGATTTGTATGACATTTTACGCCAAAAAATTGGGCAGAAATCTATTTTTTAAGGCCATTGGCAGTGTTTTCTAGTTTACAAGGTAACAAAAGGAGATATTCATCATAATCCCCCTGAAAATGTCTTTTCATTGAATACATCAACAAAATGCAAACGTAATTTTAAACCTTGTTTTTTTTCAACGGTCAGATTCGTCACTTCAAAATATATACAAATTAGCGCATATTTAATTAGATATAGCCTGATTAGCATATTTAAACATAAGATTACAGAAAACTTTCTCCTATTTATGCGAGTAATCAACTGGTAAAGTTTCATGGTGACATCTGTAAGTTAACATTTTTATCCTATTCACCTGCAGTGTCTCGCCTTAAAGGGATACTCCACTTTTTTTTGGAAATAGGCTCATTTTACCACTCCCCCAGAGTTAAACTGTTGAGTTTTACCGTTTTTGAATCCATTTAGCTGATTTTTCTGATATTTAGTAGAATATATCAGTAACCAGACAGTTTCTGGTCTCATTGAAGTGAAACTGTCTGGTTACTGATATTCTTCTAAATATCAGAAAATCAGCTAAATGGTTTAGAAAATGGTATTTCCCCAAAAAAGTGGAGTATCCTTTTAAGTTCTGTTGCACTGAATCAAAAAAATCTTATTATTTATCATACTTGACCAATAAGAGATGGTGTGCCGCTAATCCCTGCTTATTTTAGGACACAGATTTACAGGTTTATTTTTACCTATCATAATGTTTAATACAGTAACAGAGTATAAAACTCCAGGATGGTTAGTCGGTTGTTTTTGGTGATTCCCATATTGCGTCTAATTGCCTCATGGCCACCTGGGTGAACTAATGACACGCTTTCCCCGTAGACTCAAACTGTGTCTGGCCCTTTAAGAAAGCTGACGCTGATAGTGTTGGCTCAGGCCCAAGTGGGGGAGGGCATGTGTTTACTGAGAGACAGCAGCTGATTGGCCGCAGCAAGCCTTCACATCATAGAGAGGAGGGGCCAACTGGCATAAAATAACATGTCCTTATAAGGGCGTTGGTGGACTGCACCATTCCCCACAGCACACGAGGGGTGTCCTCCTTTACAGAAGCAGGGTTTATGTAGATGAATTACACATTGAATGTATTATTGATAAAATGCAGAAGGTTAAGTTATCATTAGTGATGGTTTTGTGAAACTTGTTTGTTTTTTCCTCTGGATGGGCAAACTCTCAAACTGTTCCAGAGCATCTGATACGGCACACTTCAGTGTTTTATTGTGTGTGTGTGTGTGAGCTGCGCCTCCTCTCTTCAGCTCGAGTGGTTTGCTCGGTAGACAGACTATAACCTCCCCTCCCTAAAGTCAGATTTATCTCAACTCCCAGGAAATACAGCAGTGACGATTGAAGCGTGAAAGCTGCCGATCAAGAAAACTGTGCCTCAAAAGTGGACCGTACTAAAGCGGAGGGAGCCGTAGCTGGACAGAGCCATCGAGTTGTCTGGAATTTTCTCTCAATCCTCTTCCAATGGTTCATTGGTTGAGGCCATGGCCTCTCAGTCAGGGTAAGCCATGTTTTCAGTGAGCAACTCCTATAGTAGTCACGGCAAAGTTTGAGGCCTTCTCTCAGCAATCTGCATTAGTTTTATTTCTTAGACTTTAGTGTGTCTTCTTGTCTTAACATGAGCTGTGCACTGACTAAGAGTCAGAATATTCTAGATAGGCCGGATGGAGAATAATATGGGTTATGTTACGGTTTGGGAATATTGATATTGACACTTTAGATGATCTGTGAACGTTTGGTTTATCCTTAAACTGCTTTTTTTTTGGGGGGGGGGGCATGTTGAAACACTTGAATTAATGTAGAAAGACATCTATACCTGGGTTAGACGTATATCTTTCATGTTCATACTTTTCTTCAAAGATGCTTCATGGATAAGTCATAAGACGCGTACATTTCCCAGCAATACTTTCTGATTGGCATATGATCACCCAACTTGTTTTATACTTGCATAATAGGATGTCCGCGCCATTGTGTCATATGAGAGATCCTGGCAAACTTTGGCTGAATAAAAGCCGGTTATATAAAAGAAAAGCAGTTCACACCACAACTATGACGATAACGACACAGAGGAACTATATCGTTTGGATCACTTTAAGATCGTTTCTTTCCAGATTAACAGTGAAAACATTGACAGCCAATCAGAATCCATCGTGATTTAAAGAGCCATATCGTGCGCTGGTGTGGACGCTTTTATAGTCATCATTGGTTCTCGTTCTTGGTGTGAACGGGCCTTATTTTTGAAAAAAACTTTTGCTGATAATTTACTCACCCCCATGTCATCCAAGATGTCCGTGTTTTTCTTTCTTCAGTTGAAAAGAAATAAAAGTTTTTGATGAAAACATTCCAGGATTTTCTCCATATAATGGACTTCAATGGGAACCAAACGGTTCAAGGTCCAAAAGACACTTTCAGTGCAGCTTTAAACGATTCCAGACGATGAATAAAGGTCTTATCAAGCGAAACGATCGCTCATTTAATAAATAAATAACAAAGTTTTAGTTTTATAAGCTCAAATGGTCGCCTTGCTCTGTTCTGTGATGCGCGTTCATGACTCTCCCGTTTGAACTCGTTCATCAAAATGAACGAATCTTTTTTTCGTGTCATTTGGTTCATTCAACGAACGAAATGACCGAATTGACTCATTTTGATGAACGAGTTCGAACAGGAGAGTCACGAACGCGCATCACAGAACAGAGCAAGGCGAGCATTTGAGCTTATAAAACTTAAACTTTGTTATTTATTTATGAAATGAGCGATCGTTTCGCTTGATAAGACCCTTATTCATCGTCTGGAATCGTTTAAAGCCCTTTGAAGCTGCACTGAAACTCTCTTTTGGACCTTGAACCGTTTGGACCCCATTGAAGTCCGTTATATGGAGAAAATCCTGGAATGTTTTCATCAAAAACCTTAATTTCTTTTCGACTGAAGAAAGAAAGACATGGACATCTTGGATGACATGGGGGTGAGTAAATTATCAGCAAAAGTTTTTTTTTGTTTTTTTTTTTAAGTGAACTACTCCTTTAAATCAAACGTAGGACTGTACACTTAAATCACGATAGGGTCTCTATATTTCCATCCGGACAAGACTTTTTTTTGGAACGGTTATACATTTCCATCGAGGAAGCTGAACGTTTAGATATTTAACATATTTGACATTTAGACGCATACATGTGTGGACTGAGAACACACTGGAGGTGCAGGTTTACCTCTTAAATATGGACCGTTTTTATCTTTTGCTCAAAGTAATAAACTACTAAAAGCAAACAACGTACATAATCTAATAATCACCTCTCATCATGAACACAAAACAAAATTAACTACTAATTTAAGTTTTAGTCTTCCCATGCAATCTCTCAATCATTTTCCAATTTCTTACATTGTTTATTATGAAATCCTCTTAAAGGGATAATCCACTTTTTTCTTTTTTTTTTTTTTTTTTTTTTTGAAATGGGTTTTACCGTTTTCGAATGCATTCAGCCGATTTTCTGAAATTTAGAAGAATATCAGTAACCAGACAGTTTCTGGTCTCATTGACTTCCATAGTAGGAAAAAAATATACAATGGAAGTCAATGAGACCAGAAACTGTCTGGTTACTGATATTCTTCTAAATATCAGAAAATCGGCTGAATGGATTAGAAAACGGTAAAACCCAACTTTTGGGGGGGATGAAATATCTAAAGACATTAACTTATTTTCACAAACCCGATTTATTTTCTGCTCGCACTGTTTCTGGTACTGTTCATCTGCAGCTCTTAAAGGGATAGTTCACCCAAAAAATGACAATTAGCCCATGATTTCCAAGCTTTACAATTGTAGTGAATGGGTGTGTGTATTAGGAAGTCCATAAAAGTGCATTTATTCATGATTAAAGTCTTCCACAGACTCTGCAAGGGTTAATAAAGTCCTTCTGAAGCGATGCGTTCGTTCAAGCTCGACAATGCCAGCTGTAAAAATAAAATATCCATATTTAAAACTTTGACGTAATGACGGCAATTGACGCGGTTCAAACGCGCAGGGCGTGAGTTCAAGGGTTACTCTTTTGCAGTAAATCGATGCGCACGACCGTTATTTTAGTCAAAGTTTTAAATATGGATATTTGTCTTAAAGGAGTAGTTCACTTTTAAAAAAACTTTTGCTGATAATTTATTCACCCCCATGTCATCCAAGATGTCCATGTCTTTCTTTCTTCAGTCAAAAAGAAATTAAGGTTTTTGATGAAAACATTCCAGGATTTTCTCCATATAATGGACTTCAATGGGAACCAAACGGTTCAAGGTCCAAAAGACAGTTTCAGTACAAACTGCAAACTGTTCATAGTTTCACTCGTTTATCAAAATCAACGAATCTTTTTTGTGTCATTTGGTGCATTCAATGAATGAAATGAACGAATTGACTCTGGAAAAAGATTCGTTCATTGTAATGAACGGGTTCGAACATGAGAGTCACACAGAACAGAGCAAGGCGAGCATTTGTGCTTATAAAACTTACATTTCTTTTTTTTTTATGAGCAATCATTTCGCTTGATAAGACCATTATTCATCATCTGGAATCGTTTAAAGCCCTTTGAACAGTTTGCACTGAAACTCTCTTTTAGACCTTGAACCGTTTGGACCCCATTGAAGTCCATTATATGGAGAAAATTCTGGAATGTTTTCATCAAAAACTTCAATTTCTTTTCGACTGAAGAAAGAAAGACGTGGACATCTTGGATGACATGGGGGTGAGGAAATTATCAGCAAAAGTTTTTTTAAAAGTGAACTACTCCTTTAAGGCCCTTGCAACGGATGCAAAAAACGCAGAAAATCGAACCCGATCCGATGTTTTTTATGACGGACGACGTTTAAATACCACTTACTGAACTAGTGTTTTGAATATAAAATAATTCCCTAATGCCCCGAGTATACTTTGAAAGCGTATGCCTTGCTCTTGAGCCGTGGTGAATCCAGGTTTGAAGCTAATGTTGAGTTGAGAGAGAGCGAGTGAGAGACATTGCTGAGGCTTCGAAACTGAGAGAGAGAGAGAGAGAGAGAGGTTCAGGTGTACACACACCAGCTCATCAGCAAAGAACATTAATGGTTTGACTAATTGGATTTGGTGTGTGTGCGCACGTTGCATCGGTCGTTTGAGTGGTTTTGTCGTGCAAACGCTCTCTCCCATTAGCACATTAACTCGCCCCACCCCCCCGCAGTGACATCACACACGGCACCGTTCCCTGATCCAATCACTGAAGCTCTCTGTGCGGAAGGACCTCTGTTGATGTGTGTTGTTCTAGAGAGATGTAATGAATTGTCCTGTAATATCAAGGGAGTCTCGACCCTCGCACTGTTGAATTAGTGATTCGTTTACAGTCTCAGAATAATCTTAATGCATTAACTCTGTTCTCCTTTTTCTTGCTTTCTTTCATTCTCGATCTCCTCACTTTTTGTTTTTCTTGCTCTCTCTCTCTCCTGCTGTTCACTGTTTTGTTTTCTTCCCCCTCACTTATTTTTGCTCGTCCTTTTGATTTTGAAACGAACCGAGCCTGTAGTTTTGGGCCTTGTAATGGAGGTATAGCGAGACTAACGAACTGAGAAACGAGTCTGTATCTGATGTCAGCATTCGTTAATAAGCCTCGATGTTTCGTCGAGAGCGTTTTTCATCCTGTTGTGGTTTTGAATGACGATCTGAACCGATACGAGTCTTAATAATGCGAAAGGACACATCTGACAGATTTCAGGAAGTTTCATTGGCTTTCCGCTGTGGTCGAACCCGCTTTCGCAAGCCCTGTCGTGATGTAGAGAGGATAATGACGGCGTGTATGAAACATTACGTAACGTTAGGTTAGCCGAAGCACGCGGCGCACAACATGGATGGACAGACTGAAAGTGTGTGTTGTTAACTTTAACTCTAACAGTTGAGCAGGGAACCATCTCTGTTCATTTTTCCATTTGTTCTTCAAATGTGTAACTCTTGTGTTGGTGTAAATGTAGCTGAAGGTGTCAGGAAGCTATTTGTTCTCTGATTCCTCACTGCTTAGTGACTCTGTCTCTGTTGTTAGCAACATGAACCGTGAAGACCGGAATGTGCTCCGTATGAAAGAAAGGGAAAGGAGAAATCAAGAAATCCAGCAGGGAGGAGAGGCCTTTCCAGCTAACTCCCCCCTCTTTCCTGAACCTATTAAAGTTGTAAGTTCATTTTGTTTCTTCTTTTTTTCATTTTATTCATTTATTTTTCCGCCCTGTAGACCTCTTTAATCTTGGGTCCTTTTTGGTTTTCACATTCTGATATAGATCTATAATGCTCCGTTAATCTTCCTCATCACTACTGATAAAAGCTTTGTGGCGGTACAGTTGTATCAGATTTTTCAATTCAAATAGAGATCCACGAAATAAACAAAATTGCATGTAATTTACTTGGGTTCTGACAAAATGAAGTCTATTTAAAATGTTTAATCTGAGTTGATGTTTGAATGAATGATTCAATGACTCACTCATACAGATTTGACTTGTTTCTGGATGAATCTTTCGAATAAACGAATGAGTCATAAATACTCAATGAATCGGCATATTTGAACAAATCTCTTGAGTGAATGATTCAATGACAAATACATATTTTGATAGTCGCTGGTCGCCACCTACGGGTGTAACCATGTAATCAATATATATATATATATATATATATGATGCTCCGTTAATTTTCCTCATCACTACTGATAAAAGCTTTGTGGCGGTACAGTTGTACAGTGACCGTCATTAATGAATGATTAGTAACACAGTTCTGGTTACTATGAGAATCACAGATTTTTCATTTCAAATAGAGATCCCCGAACTAAACAAATAACATGTAATTTACTTAGGTTCTGACAAAATTGAGTCTATTTAAAATGTTTAATTAATCTGAGTTGATGTCTGAATGAATGATTCAATGACTCACTCATACAGATTTTACTTGTTTCTGGATGAATCTTTCGAATAAACGAATGAGTCATAAATACTCGATGAATCGGCATATTTGAACAAATCTCTTGAGTGAATGATTCAATGACAAATACATATTTTGATAGTCGCTGGTCGCCACCTACGGGTGTAACCATGTAATCAATATATATATATATTAATGCTCCGTTAATTTTCCTCATCACTACTGATAAAAGCTTTGTGGCGGTACAGTTGTACAGTGACCGTCATTAATGAATGATTAGTAACACAGTTCTGGTTACTATGAGAATCACAGATTTTTCATTTCAAATAGAGATCCACGAAATAAACAAAATTGCATGTAATTTACTTGGGTCTGACAAAATGAAGTCTATTTAAAATGTTTAATTAATCTGAGTTGATGTTTGAATGAACGATTCAATGACTCACTCATACAGATTTGACTTGTTTCTGGATGAATCTTTCGAATAAACGAATGAGTCATAAATACTCGATGATTCGGCATATTTGAACAAATCTCTTGAGTGAATGATTCAATGACTAATACATATTTTGATAGTCACTGGTCGCCACCTACGGGTGTAACCATGTAATCAATATATATATATATATGATGCTCCGTTAATTTTCCTCATCACTACTGATAAAAGCTTTGTGGCGGTACAGTTGTACAGTGACCGTCATTAATGAATGATTAGTAACACAATTCTGGATGCATTGAAAATCACAGATTTTTCATTTCAAATAGAGATCCACGAACTAAACAAATTACATGTAATTTACTTGGGTCTGACAAAATGAAGTCTATTTAAAATGTTTAATCTGAGTTGATGTTTGAATGAACGATTCAATGACTCACTCATACAGATTTTACTTGTTTCTGGATGAATCTTTCGAATAAACGAATGAGTCATAAATACTCGATGAATCGGCATATTTGAACAAATCTCTTGAGTGAATAATTCAATGACAAATACATATTTTGACAGTCGCTGGTCGCCACCTACGGGTGTAACCATGTAATCGATAAATATATATAATGCTCCGTTAATCTTCCTCCTCACTACTGATAAAAGTTTTGTGGCGGTACAGTTGTACAGTGACCGTCATTACTGAATGATTACAATTAACCAAGTTTAAAAAAAATTGGTTACAATGAGAATCACAAATTTTTCATTTCAAATAGAGATCCACAAACTAAACAAAATTACTAGAGTTTCTGACAAAATGGAGTCTATTTAAAATGTTTAATTAATCTGAGTTGATGTTTGAATGAATGATTCAATGACTCACTCATACAGACTTTACTTGTTTCTGGATGAATCTTTCGAATGAACAATTCATTGACTCACTCATACAGATTTTCCTTGTTTCTGGGTGAATCTTTCGAATGAACGATTCAATGACTCACTCATAAATACTCGATGAATCGGCATATTTGAACAAATCTCTTGAGTGAATGATTCAATGACTAATACATATTTTGATAGTCGCTTGTCGCCACCTACTGGTGTAATCTTTATTTAAAGCGTCAAGTTACTTTCTAAAGCAGATTTGCTCTATTTTGACATCTGAACTAACTTTTATCACAGTACTTCTGTGATAATATGAATTATTGTACGACAGTCAGAAATATTGATGATGTGTGTGACTGTTTGATGCATGCCAACTGCTGTCTCCGGATCGGCGAATCCCTGTAGTCATTTAGTAACGAGATCACTCTTTTAACGATTAATCGTGCAGCTCTTATTCGTATACGGTTACCTCTTATTAAGCTCAATATTAACTGGTCATATTTTGCCTCTATGTAAAATATGTAATGATAGCTAAAAAGATGCTTTAATTGCTGGATTTAAACACCACATGTTGGCTACTTTATACAATATTATCATAATCAAGTATTTTGAAAATTGTGGTGTATCCAGAGACAACTATGAGTCGATTTTCTTTTTATATACACACACACACACACACACACACACACATCAATAATGGTGTTTACAAGCTGCTCCTTTGTGCTCTGTGGTATGTCCCATAAACCATGCTTTGTACTGGCGTTATTGGCGTCAGATTTCATTTGATATTTCAACCCTTACGGTTATTGCAGGGCATTTTATGGGTAAGTACTTGCATTGTTAGATGGACTTGGTTAATGGCTAACTTCCTAAATATGTGATAAGTCCTCAGCCAATTGTTGCCCACTTTCATATAGTTCCCAGTTGTGAAGTAAAGCACATTCCCAGTTAGCGCTGGTCATTGAGAAATTTCATAATCTTTCATCAGATGATATCATTTGAGCTGTGAGTTTGCAGTCTGAAATCAGTGTGACGAGAGCGATACGAGATGTACTGCGAAGACAATAGCATTTTTTTATTTTGTCTAGTTGTTTAACGATCACAGAACTCTCGGTTCGGATCCTATTGCCGTTTTTAAGTCACGGAAGGATATTTTTTTTCGGATCAGCAAGAAAAAAGTAATATTTGGGGGGTTTTCAGACACTACTTGCCTAACTGATAAAGTTCAAACATTAAAGGCAAGCTAGTGAACAATCAGTAAAAAATAAGAATAAATACAAGCATGGATAAATACAATATAACAAAGTTTCAAATAAAATAAGTCTAAGTGTAGTATTACTTAGGGCTGTCAAACGATTACTCGTGATTAATCGCATCCAAAATTAAAGTTTGTGTTTACATTATTTATGTGTGTGTAGTGTGTATAATTATTTTGTATGCATGTATATTTCAGAAAAAAAATATTATTTATATATAAAATATTGATATTTATATATAATATAAATTATATATATAATATCTAAAATAATTATACAATATTATGTAAACACAAACTTTTATTTTGAATGCGATTAATCACGATTAATCGTTTGACAGCCCTAGTATTACTTTTAGGTGCAGAAATGTAATAATTAAATGTAAAATAACACTGTATACATGTAATATTGATTCATCTTAAACATTAATGGCACTGTCACTTTAAGACCTAAAGTGCAGATCCAATATAAAGATACACATCTGTTTCTGTCTTTACTGTTTATGCTCAGTTAGGATCTAACCTTACGATCTAACGGTTTGGGTATCAAAGAATCAGAAATTGGTAGTTTGTGCATTAAAATGTGAAGTTTTACAATCGAATTGGCGTTTGTACTGTGAAGTATTTCCCTCCGTTCCCTAGAACTAATCAACACTCTAGTGCATTATGTATGTATTCGGTACGGTATCGTCTTTGACAGACGCTCAGGCCGCCATTTTCTCCCTCTTCTCGGAAAGCAATGACTGGAGTTTGGGTTTTGCTTTTCGTATTATCTTTGACGGACGTTAATGTCGTGGTATGGATTTGAAAACAGACGGACTGTAAGGGAATGCGTTCCCTTCATGTCAATGTTGTTTGTTCTAATTTGAGGAATGAGATGACGTGTAGTTATAAAACACGCTTGCTTTTTGCTTAGTGAACGACGTTTATTTCGTGACTAATGTTACTCAGAGACTGAAAAATGTTACATTCTTCTGTCGAAAATCAAGTTCCTTTTTATACCAGAAAAGTTTAGTTTTTCTGTTAATTATTATTATAATTGGCTCTTTAACAAAAATCTTTCATTTTAATCCATGGAAATGCAGATGCTGTTGTAAATAATAGTAAAATATCACTTTTCAAAACTTGTTGCCCCTTCACTCATATTTCACTCAGATTTTAATATTTACACACCTCCTGACAAGCACAGTGTCTTTGTGTTGACTCATTTCCCTTTGAAACAGGAAGTTTTGGCTTGTGTGTTCTGTTTTATTGGACTAAACTTTGAAGTGTAAGATGTGTCTTTTAATATTTTTAGTTATACGTGTATGTCTGCTAAATCTGTTAATTTTTTAGGAAATACACGTGTGTGTGTGTGCGCATATAAAGGCCTCAAAGCTAGCATGGAGTAAAACCCTCCGTTTTTATCACATAACAGAGATATTATAGTCCCATATGCTACTGTAAAGAAGATTAGTCTCCTGTGCTAACCTGCTTTGCTCAGCATTAAGTGCTTGATTGTCGGTGAACCCGTCACAGGATGTAAGAAACGTGAGCCTGTCCGGTAGAGAACAACGTCTGTCATATTCCCCGAAGGAGCCGACTGACAGCGGGAAACCCCTGCTTTGACATTTCCTCCAGGACACAACGCACTGCTTATTTTGGATGAACTCAGTGCAAAACATATTTCACATAACGATCTGCTTTGGTGTGCCTGACATGAACATCCTGGACAGATCAAGTTATAAACCAATATTGAGTCCTAGTGTGTGTCACATGATTCTGCGTTGTCTCTAAATCTTGACTGTTGCACGGATCAAACAACAAGTGCAACGTGCAAATGAGTTATGAATTGTTACTTTTGCCAGGAGTTATGATTTTCTGTCAACTGCCCTCATAATAAGCAGAAGCACCATTTCATTTTCTCCATGTCAAATCTATACATTTTGATATTTACAAAAAGAAACGATTTATAAAAGATTCAGGTGACGAAGTTAATTGCTTTTTGAGTCGAGACTATTGGAAATAGACAGGTTTTTCACATCTAGATGGACTTTTCTAATGATTTTATTTTGTATTTGACCTATTGCTATTCTTTTATCATAGTAACTTCCACAGTACCTTTGGTTTTACCTGTCCCTAACTGTTAAAACTATAGATGACTCTCACTAGCATGGTGAGATGGAAGTGTGGTCTCTAACCGGGGTTATTACAGTTAACTAAAACTAATACTTGAATTAAATGTTAAATTAAATTAAATATACTTTATCACCTGGTTGCTTAGGAAAAACACATACTAATTAATTATAATTAAGTCTAACTGAATGTACTAAAAAAAACTGAAATAAAGAAAGAGAGTAAAAAAAAACAGTTTAGACATTAGAAACGAATAATAATGACATCACACAGCAAAATTGCTAAAACTTGAACTAAAATGTATTAAAATATATTGCAAAATTCAGAAACGGCAATATATTTCCCTACAACTCTTTCCCTGCCAGCATTTTTGATCATTTTCAAGCAAATTTCATAGGGCCCAGAATATTGTTTTGTAACACACAATATGAACATGAGAATTTATTATTTTATTTTCAATGACTATAACGTTGTCGTAGGGGTGTAACAATGTATCGTGCCACAATATTTCGCAATAAAAAATGCAACAATACGTATCGTGGATAGTTCCCCCAAAATAAAAATTACTGTGCGAGAAAAAAATTACATTTTACTGTCAGTACTACATTAAATTACTTGTATATTAAAATGTATAATAATTCAATGGGGGAATATTTGTGGGTCCTGGTAACGCCAAATGTCTGGCGTTACTTGTAAAAAGTGTCCGACTTTATTTTAAATATATCTAGTCAGTGACAGAGTAAAAGCATATTCGTCTAAAATAATTCTGTATTTTAAATTTTTGTATATTTTTATTCTGGTGTCACCATTGTCCTTGGGTTACAAGCACCAAGTCCAAACCTATTCATTTAAACCTACAATGTAATATCAAAGTTAGCATTTAAATCAACAGTACATTTTTTTTCATAACCTTTTATCATATGTCTTGGAGTATCGCAATAATATCGTATCGAATCGTGACATGAGGGTGTCGTTACACCCCTACTATAACGTCAAAAAATGCTTGTTTTTTTGCTTCGGGAGAGTCTGTACTCTTTCCGAAGATGCATAATAGCTGTACCGTTAACACCGAAAGCAGGAATATTCTGTCAGTGACTGGGTAAAAGTTAATAATAACGGTAAAATATGAATTTATTACTGCCAAATACCATAGTTAATGGATTTGTCGTACCGCCAATCCAATCAAAGAGAGCCGACAAACTTTGTAGTGACAAACAAGGCCGAACCATTAACTCAATATTTTGGTTGCCGTTCTCATGCTCGTCTCAACACTGTCCTTTTTCTCCCAGCAGGCCAAGGAAGATAAACTCTCAAGTCGCATCCAGAGCATGCTGGGAAATTACGACGAGATGAAGGAGACCCTCGGTGAACCCCCAATGTCCAAGCTCATTCCCAAAGCCTCCAGCTCGTCCTCGGAAGATAAGCCCGGCCAGTACGGCGACCAGCGCGGAGGCACACAGGGTCAGAACAGTAAATGGACTCCGGTTGGCCCGGCTCCTCCTGGCATCTCTTCCACGACCTCCTCCTCCTCCTCTTCCTCCTTGCCGAAGCGTTCGTCAGTGCAGGGAAGCCGTAGCGGGAAGAAGTCCAGCAAGCACGGATCCGAACACAAGTCCCACTCCACCTCCAGCCCGGCCAAGGGCTCCGTGAGCTCCGGCTCACACTCGCGCTCCCGCACCAAATCCCCCCGCGACCGAGAAGCCAACTGGGACTCGCCCTCCAGAGTTCCTTCCTTCTCCAGCGGACAGCATCCCAGCCAGACCTTCCCGCCCTCCCTCATCAAGCCCAGCTCCATGCTCCAGAAACCCACCGCGTATGTGCGGCCCATGGACGGCCTGGAGACGGCCGAGCCCAAGAGCGCCTCGGACTCGTACGGTGGCCAGTCGCACAGCGGTGCCGTGGGAGAAATGAAGCCCAATGGGAAGGCTTCTCTCACCAGGCTCAAGATCCCCACGCAGCCTGTCGACGTAAGTCACGCTTGCTTTTCTCACACGTTATCGAACCTTTCAGTTCATTAGTAGTCACATCTGTTTGGGTTAAAACAGCCTGAGCTTAAAGGGTTAGTTCACCCAAAAAATGAAAATTAAGTCTTTAATTACTCAACCCCATGCTGTACCAACCCCGTAAGACCTTCGTTCATCTTCGGAACACAAATGAAGATATTTTTGATTAAATTTGAGAGCTGGATCACTACCACATTGGCTGCCTAAGGGACTGGCTCTTGACGGCCCAGAAAGTCAATGAAGAAAATGTTTAAATATTCCATGTGACTACCGTGGCTCAACTATAAGTTTATCAAGCGACGAGAATACTTTTTGTGCGAAAAACAAAAATAACGACTTTATTCGACTATTCCTTTTCTTCCTTGTTGGCCTGAAACGAGACTTCCTTAGATTTCCACGACGCACGTGTGAGAACTGAACTGAAGTAGTTGAAGGAGATCGCAATTCTCGCGCATGCGTCGTGGAAATCTCTTGAACTCTCGTCTCAGGCCTGCAAGGAAGAAAAGGAATAGTTGAATAAAGTCGTTATTTTTGTTTGTTTTTTCGCACAAAAAGTATTCTCGTCGCTTGATAAACTTATAGTTGAGCCACGGTAGTCACTTGGGATATTTAAACATTTTCTTCATTGACTTTCTGGGCCGTCAAGAGCCAGTCCCTTAGGAGCCAATGTGGTAGTTATACAGCTCTCAAATTTAATCAAAAATATCTTCATTTGTGTTCCGAAGACGAACGAAGGTCTTACTGGGTTGGTACAGCATGGGGGTGAGTAATTAATGACTTAATTTTCATTTTTGGGTGAACTAACCCTTTAAAGGTGCATTGCGCAACTTTCATTGTTAAAAATAGCCGTTTTTCTAACCCATACATGCTTAAAGGGATACTCCACTTTTTTTGGAAACAGGCTCATTTTACCACTCCCCCAGAGTTAAACAGTTGGGCAGTGTTGGGGAAGCTACTCTGAAACTGTTGTTTGACAAGCTACAAGCTACTCGTAAGTTAAAGTAGTTAAACTACAGTCAAGCTACCCTTTTGGAAAAGTAGTTAGCTACACTACAAGTTACTATCAAAAAGTAGCTAGCTACACTGAAACTACTTTTGCTTTTTTGAACAACGTATATTATAAATAACTGAATAAGTGTCTGAGGAATGTTTTAAGTAGAATATTTAGTGTTTAAAATAATGCAATGCAATTATGATTTCAAAGAGTATTGTTTTATTACACGCAACACTCAAATATCTCAGACTGTTTGTCAAAAGTGCAAAATTGCAACAAATAGCCTACAACACTGCAAGAACAAAATATACATCCAACGTAAATTGCATGTAGAACGTTTTCTCAAAAATACCGATTGAACTTGGACAAATACCCAGATAGCAAACCGACATTGAATCGACGTGGAAACATGACATCGAAACAACGTTGATCTGACATTGTTTTGCTCATCGAATTAACGTTGAACCAACGTCAGACGCGTCATTCTTTCAAAACTAACTGAAAATCAACTTGAAATCAACGTTGTTTCAACGTTATGAAAGCAAGCCAATTTTCGATTTTCATTTAGCTTTGAAGAATGCCGCGTCTGACGTTGGTTCAACGTTAATTCGATGAGCAGATCAAACATCATGGATAATCATAATATGGGTGTGTCAACCCACTTCTGTACGTCAGTGAACCGTTAGCCGCAAGATGCGTGATTAAACAGGTGGCGGTAATGGCAAAAAATGAGTTTGTAATCTAACAAGAAGAATATCCTTGTATCGCGCTGATTTGCGCAGACTCGGGAAACGCAATGTAGCTTTTGCTCGCGTTACACCGCTACTTGATGCAAAAAGTAGTTAGCTACTGAAAAAGCTACACTGTTTAAAAAGTCAAGTCAAAGTTTTTTTTATTTTATTTTATTTTTTTAAAGCAACTGAGCTACTGCCAAGCTACTGAAAAATGTAGTTAAGTTAGTAGCGTCGCTACTTGTAGTTAACTACTCCCCAACACTGCAGTTGGGTTTTACCGTTTTCGAATCCATTTAGCCGATCTTCTGATATTTAGAAGAATATCAGTAACCAGACAGTTTCTGGTCTCATTGACTTCCTTAGTAGGAAAAAAATATACTATGGAATAGGGCTGTCAACTTTAGTCGTTTAGTCGACTAATCGGTCGATGCCGTCTTGGTCGACTGACATTCTTATTGGTCGACCAGTTGCATTTTTTTTTTTTTACCAATAGAAAGAATTTTTCAATGATTTACGCCTTGATATTTATTCATTTATAAGCAGTTATTTATTACTGTATTCTAAATATAATTAGCCTATGTTTTGTCCCCAACTTTAAAATGCTTTAATTTAGGTTATTTTTGTAACTGCGCCACAGTTTAGCGCACACACGTAATACACTCGGGAACCGCACCTGTGGCTGGCTGCGCTGCTGCTCGCGCTCGGTAAGGGATGCTGTATTCATTCAGTTAGAACGCTGCTTGTTTTGGCTTTAGTCGACAACATGTCCAGGAAATATAAATCTTTTGTCTGGCTGCATTTTAAAACAAAGACGACAAGACTGTGGAGGGAGGCGATCGCGTTGCTCCATTATGAGCGCGCAAGTCGCGCGCCTACATTTGAAATCGAACTTGAGCGCGCAAAAGACGTGAGCAGCCTTTTAACGGCTATATCATGCTGACTCAATAGATTGTGTTTTCTTAATGTTTTCGTTTGTACACTTGACGCATTTGAAAATAGCCTAAATAATGCGACAAAACGAAAATAAACCTATACGCGGTCCTACAGCCTATTATTAGGATTGTTTTAAGTTATTTGTTTTTTTGTGTGTTGTTTAAAACGCCTTGATCGTCAGGACTAAAGTTAACCCATAACTTTGAAAGTAAAGAAGAATATAAAGCCTGTATAAACGAGAGCTTTTGTTGGGATTTTTCATTATGTGGCAGATAGCAGTTATATTTTTTTGCAGCGTGTGGTGTGGTCAGGTGCGCGATTGGGACTGTACTATAGACCTAGGACAGAGCTCTTCACATTTTGCAGTTAAAAAATCACTTCATTTTCAAAGAATTGTATTATTATTATAGTTTTATTTATTTGTGATGTTTTTTCGTTGTTGTTTTATAAATGCTCAATGACAATTGTTTAAAAAATGTTTAATCAAAACATCACGTTTTTTTTTTTTTTTTTTTTTTTTTTTTTTAGTCGATTAATCGTCGACTTTGGTCGACTAAGGATTTCTTTGGTTGAATACAGCCCTACTATGGAAGTCATGTGGTCAAGTGGGAGTGGTAAAATGAGCGTATTTCCAAAAAAAGTGGAGTATCCCTTTAAACGATCGCTTGATGGGCTGAACGAGCCCTTCTCCGATCACTGCGATTGCCTCTATAATCCTGTACAGAATTTGAGACTGGGCGTGACGTCATAGACTTAGACTTATGGGGGGTGTGGGCGGCGCCATACTGGAAAATCTTGGGAAATACAAAAGTCTCAGAAAGGATACAGAGGTGGTATGATTTGTTGTGTCGGATCATGGCCGAGACGTCAAATTCCACTCTGCGCAGCCCGTTATCAGCTGTCAATCAAAGTTAACCGCCCTTATTTGTCATACATTTTATATCTAAATCCCATCTAAACTAACGAGTTAGAAAACAATTCACCGCCCTCACAGTTGTCAGGCACGAGGAACCTATCCAAAAATACAATAAAAGTACCTGTACCTGCAACCTGTAAAAGCACGAATTTATGCTGTGAAAACGGACATTTTAACATGGGATCTATGGATATTTGCTCCCTTATTTTATTTTTTGTCCGGACCTTGAAGTTTTTGCGTATATTTTCCCCCACAGTTTAGCATGCTACCATAGACAACAACTTTGCAGTCTAAACCATGTTCAGGTTGCAGATACTAATAAGATAAGGTCAAACTACTATTCCATGTTTTTGTGGGACTTTCTTCTTACTATCAGCGATATATTATCAATAATCCATGTGTATACTTTACACCTTCAGGTTATGTGTGCAGAAACGCAGTTACTCTACAAGTAACTTGCAATTGTATGTTTCAACTGCAGATGAGCCCAGAAATCTTTACTGCACCCAAGTCAAAACTAACCTGCAAAAACATCAGTTTCTGATGTCGGACAGATGAACGATGAACACTTGACCGTTTGCCACGCCCATTGAATGATCATTCAAAATCATAAGAACTTGCTATAAATTCAGAAAGTGTGGAAATCCACTGAACCGTGACAAATTAACTTTTATGAGTATTTTGAACTTTATTTTTCTTTTGAGGTCACAAAATGGACATATTTTAAATCAAATGAATTGTTTCATTGTTTTGAGTTTTATGAACTTGTTTCTTTTAATTTAGACAAACTTAAATGTACCTGGGCTTGGATTTGTATTTCCCAGCATGCTTTGCCATGACACTCAACAGGGCGAGTAAATGAGTAAGATTAATGTAAAATGGGAGATTTAGTAGTGTTTGATGTTTTGCTATGTTCATTTAGAAGAGTTTCTGGAATGTGGGTTTTTTTTTTTTTTAATATTACCAAAGTTTAGCTTGAGATGCTCTAAAAAAATGTAAAAATGTAAAATGCTCTATATTGATGTAGTTATTCAACAACTGCTATGCTTTGCTAATGCCTTATAGCATTGTGTTAGCGATAAGCAAGTTAGTATTGATTGAATTAGCTAGTTAAGTTTAAACTAAAACTAAAATTATTTAAGTTGAGTTTACATGATAATTTCGAGATAAATGTATGAATTCACTGACTTAAATATTTCAAGTTAATAGTAATTCCGATTGTATGAGTACAAAATAAAAACCTGCAACTTCTGCTTACTAAAACTTTGAATTTCTTAACTTAATTTTTTTTAAATAAAACTGATAACCTCAAATTTTGATTTTTTCCAACTTATTTGGGTTTACTGTGTTCCCACAGGTTTTTAACATAAAGAAGCTTAAATATTTTAACTAGGGATGCACAATATATCGGCCACCATATCGGTATCGGTCAATATATATTCATTTTTAATATTATCGTTATCGGCCCGATAATACATTATTTATCGGCTTTTATATATCAGCTAAATCATGTTATTTCCTCCAGTTGAAACACTTCAGATGCGCACTGTTCAACATGATGATTTTAAATTGCTTTGAATCACTTCAAAATACAGTAAAGTTCAACTTGCACAAGTCTGTCAATCTACATAAAATTATAATGAGAACAGTATAAATGTGTGTTTAGGATGTGGCTTTTAATGGTGAGACTTTTGTTTTTGTTTTTTTGATCAGGCTCTCAAAAATTATATAAAAATTTAGATTTATCGGCCGATATATCGGTTATCGGCTTTCAAATATAAAGAATTATTGTTATCGGCCAAAATGTTTATATCTGTAAAGTATTTATTTAAAGGTTAAAAGTTATTATGTCTTTTACGTGTCTTTTATTTTATCTGAACTGCCCAATCCTTGTCATTGAAAGGTCATTGAATGAAAATTAGATTTAAAGGAATTTTTGGTTCTTAAAGGGATAGTCACTTAAAAATGAAAATGTGTCATCATATACTCACCCTCAAGTCGTTTCAAACCTGTATGATCGTCTTTCTTCTGAACACAAAGTGATGTCAGTAATCAAACTGTTAACTCGACCCATTGACTTCCATAACAGGGAAAAAAAGGTCCAGTTAACAGTTTGGTTACTGAGATTCTTCAAAATAATTTATATGATGACACTATTTTCATTTTGAAGTGACTATCCCTTTAATAAAGACCCGTCTTGTGCCTCTTGTTCGTCCCAAGACGCACAAATGTTTGTATGACATGTTATAAGACCCTCCAGATGTGTCCATAAATAACATTAATTACAAGTATTGAGACTTTTACGCCTTCAGATTTTGTGTGTGTATATGCAGGGAATTAGTTGTATAAATGTGGCCGTTCGGTTGGATCACACACACGGAAAAATGTAATCAAGCAGTTTTGTTTAGTCAGAAAGAGTTTCTTCAGGATTCATTGCAGCGTTTTGGCTCGCCAGCGTAAAACACTGCGCGACCCCACTGGCTTTGTGCCACAACTTAGCATGAACCATTGAGGAAATCAGGACCGTTATTAATATTATTAATTAAATCCATCAATTATATGACCCATTTAAAATGACACTGGCTAGAAGCATGTATGGGTTTTACAACTTATAAGTTACACTTGACTTATAGTCGTACACAACCTTGTATGTTTGATGATTCTTGTGTTGCTCAATGATCTGCATGGTTTTGTTCATTCTCACAGGGTTCAATGGGAGGAGATGCGAGCTGTGTTGATGAAATTTTAAAGGTAAGAACCATTTTATTATTTGCCATCAATAGTAAAAGAACACTGAAATATTAAAGTTGCTATAATTTCCTCAACTTAGCTCGTTTTACGCATGTTTATTGCTAACAGTGCGTAGCAGCATGTTAAAAAATGCTGACTAGCAGTGTTTAATAACATGTTAGCTATGCTTAAGAATATGCAGTGTTTTACGTTTATATGTTAACAGCGTTAAAACATGCTAAAAATGAATAGCTACGTGTTAATGACTAGCTACGCTAATGTGGTTTCTTAGCATTCTGATGGGATCTAGAAGTGTGTGACAATTAAGATTGTAATCTTTTAGACTAGCCAACCTCATTTCAGCTTTTCTCCCATTTTCTTCACTTTTATCCGTTCGTAAAGAAAGGAACCGCAAGAAATGACTAGCTACGTGTTCAAATATGCTGACAATAAACTAACAATCCCTTGCAATACGTTAAATGCATAAAATGCCTAGCAGTATTAACGTTAAAACATGCTGACAACAGACTAGCAGTGATTACCAACACAGAAAAAACGTTAAACATGCTAAAAATTACTAGCTATGTGTTAAAATGGTCTGACAACATACCAATGATGCCTAGCAACGTGCTAGCAACACCTCATCTAGCAAAATCATGCAAACAGTGGCTAGGATCATATGAAAACATGCTAATGTGGTTTCTTAGCAGTCTGATTGGATTTAGAATAGTCGTGTGTGTGTGAATAAAACCCTAAGGCGGTGTGTCCACCAAAGCGTTTTTAGCCAGCTGAAAACGCTAGACGCTCTGCTGAAGACGCCGTGCTTTGGGCGCTTGAGAGCGTTTTGGCAGCGCAGCGTTTTTTTCCATTGAGACGTTTCGTTGCTATGATACAGAATATCCGCAGCAGTTTGAATGTTGTGACAGTTGGTCGGTGTGGTATTAGTCCCGCCCCTCCTCCACTGTGATTGGATGGCTGGGTAAAAAGTGACGGTGATGAGCGCTGCGTTTTATCCAAAGTTGAACATTTTTCAACTCCCAGCGACCAGTAAAAAACGCTGGGCGCTCGGCGCTTCAGCATGAAAAAAACGCTCAACGCCTCGGTATGCTCAAGGCGTTTAAAAAAACGTGGCGCTCCCATTGAAAACAATTGAAAACATACGCCAGGCGCGTGGAAAAACGCTTTGGTGGACACATGGCCTAAAACTTCAAGATTTTAATCTTTTAGACTAGCCAACCTCAACGTTTGTCGGCTTCTCTCGTCACTTTTCTTCACTTGTAATCCGTTCGTAAAGAAAGGAACCGCAAGAAACGCTGGAAAGTACTTTGGATGTCAATATTTTTAACACACGGTAATAAGTCTTGGCAATGTTTCGGTCAGCTCTCGTGCGACGTGTAAGTGGTGCCGAGATCGCCGTCCGCTGAGGCGCATTAGAGCGAAAGTCTGAATTAGAGCCAGACCGATATTATTGGCCGATATTAGACATTTTCCAAACTATCGGTATCGGCAGTTATAATGGCGAAACACGGACGAAACACGCTTCAATCATCTCTCCTTGGCCTGTTAAATTGAAAATGTATGTTTTACAATTTGCAGTATAACATTATCTAGTGCTAAATTATGGCTCATCACAGACTAGCTAACTTGACATTGTAATTATAAGGTAGGCAATGTTGGGGCTAATTATTATTTTATTTATCAGAACTTTAATATATTTTGATGTTCCTCTGTTCTGTTGTGACAAAAGAAACAAGTTTCTTTTTAAAATGCTTTATCATATTATTTTTGTTAAAACTCATAAATAACGAAAAATAACTATGTTAGGGAAATCTGTTAATGTTTTGTTGCGCGTTTCTGAGAAAATAAAAAAATATCGGCCGATATATCGGATTTTAAAACCAAAAAATATTTGTATCGGTATCCGCCTTCAAAATCCTTTATCGGTCGGGCTCTAGTCTGAATGCAGTCCGGCTATAAAAAGGCAGATAGAAGAAATGACGGTGGCAATGTGCAGAGGGGAAAATTCGTTTTAAAACCAGCTTGATCTCTGGTTTCTGCGATTGAACGGTGTTTTCTTCTCCAGGAAATGACTCAGGTCTGGCCTCCTCCGCTGACAGCCATTCACACGCCCTGCAAGACTGAACCTTCAAAGTTTCCTTTCTCCACCTCCAAGGTCAGACACGAGGCCACCACACACCTGTCTCAGTCCATTTCATCATGTTTGCAGGACGGTTTAAACATAGCCGTTCAATATGGGGCTGTCAAAATGGCTGAAAAGCTAAATTTCTTAAATATTAGCGAAATGTGAATGATATTCGAATTCTAAAGGCAATGCTTAAAGGGATACTCCACCGTTTCTTCATATTAAACTGTTATTCCCTTAACTAAGACGAGTTGATGCATACGCGAGACACTTTGATAGCCCTTAAAGGAGTAGTTCACCTTAAAAAAAACTTTTGCTGATAATTTACTCATCCCCATGTCATACAAGATGTCCATGTCTTTCTTTCTTCAGTCGAAAAGAAATGAAGGTTTTTGATGAAAACATTCCAGGATTTTCTCCATATAATGGACTTCAATGGGAACCAAACGGTTCAAGGTCCAAAAGACACTTTCAGTGCAGCTTCAAAGGGCTTTAAACGACACCAGATGATGAATAAGGGTCTTATCAATCGAAACGATCGCTCATTTAATAAATGAATAACAAAGTGTAAGTTTTATAAGCTCAAATGGTCGCCTTGCTCTGTTCTGTGAACGAGTTTAAACAGGAGAGTCACGAACGAAAATGAAAACTTATACTTAACTTATTACTAAAAAAACGATCGTTTCGCTTGATAAGACCCTTATTCATCGTCTGGTGTCGTTTGAAGCCCTTTGAACAGTTTGCACTGAAAGTGTCTTTTGGACCTTGAACCGTTTGGTTCCCATTGAAGTCCATTATATGGAGAAAATCCTGGAATGTTTTCATCAAAAACCTTCATTTCTTTTCGAGTGCTTGGGAGCACTTTGATATCATCACTCCGGAGAGGGAGAGGCCGATGTGCTTGCAAGTGTCACCATTTTTTTAATTTTGTGTCACCATTCTTGGTCGAGTTACTCTACTCGAGTAACTGTATTTTAATAGGGAAAACGTGAAGGTGTTTGATCGCTTCTCTGCTTGGATCCTAATGAATGAACTGGGCTATTTAAGTGCTATCAAAGTGTCTCGAGGTATGCATCAACTCGTCTTAGTTAAGGAATAACAGTTTAATATGAGAAAACGGTGGGGTATCCCTTTAATAATGTGATTAGAGGAAAACAGTGCTGTGTCGTCTCCTGTAAGCACAAGAGGGCGCAAGCGAGCGCATTAAGCAAACATAACCCAAATCAATTGAAATTAAATAACATTCACTTTTTAAAGTGCATTAACTTTGTTCTTAAATAAAATATAACTTCCTTAATGTGCATGCAAGGGAAATTAGGTTACAATAGTGCATAAAACTGTGTAAGTGCATCCGTAACTTGAGGAAACCCAGCCCTGGTTCAAAGCAGAGTGCAAAGTGCATGATTGTCATTGCATTTCTTCATTCAACAGTGTTCATATTCATTTTGATCTTCTGTTTTAGCATTTAAAAACCAGTTTATGATGTATGTATACGTGTATTCAACTTGTAATTGTTAGCTTCTTTGTTGTAGGATCCCCAGCACCTGCCTTTTGGGCCACAGAGTAAGTTCTAGCAGTCATTTAATTGACTAATTAAGTGTTTCTTTAACCGTTTAAATTGATGCATTTGTTTGTGTGCTGATTTTCCCTCTCTCAGAAAAAATCTCAGGGAAGATCGCATCCACCAGTCACCCGTCGAAGCCGAGCGACAGCGACCAGTCCAAGTGAGTCTCTGATATGCCTGTTCTGTCACAAGCTCTTTCTGCTCACTAAAGATTTAGATATTTAATCCGTTGAATATTTCAACCCAGTGCAATCTAATTTAGACTGTGCATGGACGATCTGAATCCGATCAGAATTAGCTGATGCGTTTAATATGAAATGCATTTAATATAGATCTCTTTCAAACTACATCCATATGTGGTTTGAAACCCTTTTCAAATCGCATTCCTGGAAAGCATGAATTTCACATGCTTTGTGGCTTTCTTTTTTTATTACAGTAATTATAACATTTCCTTACATTTGGATGGTACCTGAAATTCGGGTCGGGTACCGATTATTACAGATCAAAAAGACTGATAACCGACATTTTGAACCGAAATATATATATATTGTTGGTCTATTTGATCTGTAATATTCGGTATCTGCATCGGACCTGAAAATCACATACCGATCGACCCCTATCCCCAACTAAACAAGCCAAAGATTTAATGACTTTATCAACATGGAAAGGTGGATCGGCTCGCTTTGTGCAAATGTTTTTATTGAAAACAACATTGGCATTTACTTTGTTCAATTTCACACTAACATTCTCACTTAGAGCAAATAATCTTTCACACAATGTAACTCTGTCCATCAATAAAAGGGTGCAAGAAATACTGACGAGGTCCTGATATTGACGAGGGGGCGGAGAATTCGCATCAGCTGTGTGTGTGTGTGTGTGTGTGTGTGCTTGGCCATCATCAAGCGGTATTTCAGATTTTAAGTGCTGCGATGATGATATCTCAGTTCACAACAACAAAACAGATCACTTTGGTCTTGTCAAATGATGATTATGTCAATACTAGTGCTGTCAAACGATTAAAATATTTAATCGCGATTAATCGCAATAATGTCATAGTTGACTCACGATTAATCGCATTAATGTCATAGTTAACTCACGATTAATCACATTAATATCATAGTTAACTCACGATTAATCGCATTAATATCGTAGTTAACTCACGATTAATCGCATTAATGTCGTAGTTAACTCACGATTAATCGCATTAATGTCGTAGTTAACTCACGATTAATCACATTAATGTCATAGTTAGCTCACGATTAATCACATTAATATCATAGTTAACTCACGATTAATCGCATTAATGTCATAGCTAACTCACGATTAATCGCATTAATGTCATAGTTAACTCACGATTAATCACATTAATATCATAGTTAACTCACGATTAATCGCATTAATGAAATAGTTAACTCACGATTAATCGCATTAATATCGTAGTTAACTCACGATTAATCACATTAATGTCATAGTTAACTCACGATTAATCACATTAATATCATAGTTAACTCACGATTAATCGCATTAATGTCATAGTTAACTCACGTAGTAACATAGTAAACTTTCCATCCCGAATCTTATTGGCATCCATTTCGTCGTCTCGTGCTCGTCATCCACTCAAACGTACCGTTAATCAAATATTTGGCCGGCTCGCAAGCCCAAACGAGTGTGTGCGGCGTGCCTGTTGTTTTGTTTCCGGTCTAGCTAGATACGCTGGCGCTTTGGTCGACGAAGCAACAATAACGCCATTGAAATGAATGGGTTTCAAAGCATAGCGCCGCGTCCTGTTGCAAAAGCATTTGAAAAAAAAAAAACGACAAAGTTTGCTAGGCCAAAAAACACTGTTAACGGCATTAAAATGGGTTTGCGTTAACACCGTTAATAACACGTTTAACTGACAGCCCTAATATTAAAGTCCCCATGAAATCAAAATTGACCATACTTTGTTTGCCTAAATTGATCGTTTTGTGGTGAACAATTCATACATGCAAGTCAATCCACACAAAAAAAATTTTTTGGCTTCGTAATCTTTAATCAAATTTTGAAAATGCCCCTCCCCTCTTCATTGGAGGACCTTGCCCGATGACGTAGGCTTTACGGTTTGGGTGTCTCCTTAAAGTCCCCGTGAACCGGAAGTTGCAAACGACTTTTCTCCAGTGTTTTGTGTTACTTATTTCGGAGAGAAACGGAATACTAAATGAGGCAAAATAGTGGGCGTGGCTTTTTTTTTTCTAACTACCACCTGATTGGATCTAGAAAAATGGGTGTTTCATTTTGAAATGGAGGATGACGCAAGTTTACACACGCTGTCAATCAATGCTCGCTCGGCGCTCGCAAACACACAGCAGCTGTCAGTTGGAGGGGCGTGGTTATGGATGTTAAGGAGACACCCCAACCGTAAAGCCTACGTCATCGGGCAAGGTCCTCCAATGCAGAGGGGAGGGGCATTTTCAAACTTTGATTAAAGATTACGAAGCCAAAAAATTTTTTTGTGTGGATTGACTTGCATGTATGAATTGATCACCACAAAACGATCAATTTAGGCAAATAAAGTAAGTATGGTCAATTTTGATTTCATAGGGACTTTAACATCCATAACCACGCCCCTCCAACTGACAGTTGCTGTGTGTGTGCGAGCGCCGAGCGAGCATTGATTGACAGCGTGTGTAAACTTGCGTCATCCTCCATTTCAGAATGAAACGCCCATTTTTCTAGATCCAATCAGGTGCTAGTTGGGAAAAAAAAGCCACGCCCACTATTTTGGGAAATACGTCACAACACTGGAGAGAAGTCGTTTGCAACTTCCGGTTCCGGTTCATGTCCTACTGGGACACATCCTATATTATAGTAGTTTTAAAAGCTTTTTATCTTGAAAGCAACACTTCTCATCATGTCCGTATGAGTTTAGCTGAAGTCCTGTTGTCCTGGTCTGGTTTCAGCACACTGCAGGATGATCTGAAGCTCAGCACCAGCGAAGACAGTGATGGAGAGCAGGATCCTGCCAAAAACACCTCAGCAAGGTGACACACTCACACAGCTGATATTTATTGTGTTTGATCACATGGGAGAGGGTGACGCAATAAAACATATCCCCCATGCACGGGTACCTTAGCCTTAATGGGTTAGTTCACCCAAAAATAAAAATAAAAGTTCAATTAATTACTAAACCCTCATGTCGTTCCAAACCGTTCATCTTCAGAACACAAATGAAGATCTTTTAATGAAATCTGAGAGATTTCTGTTCCTCCGTTGACGGCTACACAACTTCAAAATATTCATAAAGAGATCTCAAAAGTAATCCATATGAATTGAGTGGTTTAGTCAATTTTCTGAAGACACACATGCGCTTTGTATGATTTAATTGAGACTTTTATTCACATAAGCAAACGCCTCATTGGTTATCGCTGAAGCTCAAACGTGATGCGTAACTTGATCTCGCACGTCAAGCATGTCATATCTTCCGTTTCCCGTATCAGATGTGTGCTTTTGAATGTTTATATGTGAATAAAGGCCTAAATTAAATCTGTTCATCATATAAAGCGATTGTCAGTCCCTCCAGAAAAACGCGATTATGCGATCGCTGAATTCAATGCAAAATCAGCCAAAGTCCGCATATTTATGCGGGGGCCGCATTTTTTCAAATACGCCTCACTTTCGCCGCATAAATTGCCGATTTCCGTGCAAAATATGCGGGGTTTGCATAATTTCATAATCCTCGCATTTTCGTTGCAAAAAAAAGTCACGTGTATCTTAGCACAAAGTTGAAAAATGTTGCGTTTGCTTCACATAAGAGCAGCCATTTCCCCCTGTTTCCATGGGAACGTTATGAAGTGACGCAATTACGCGACGCCAGACAGACTCACGAGGCGATTGACATCTCACAAATCGAACTCGTATAACTGTCTGTCGAACGTTCTACTGTCACGTCGTTACTTAATAAACAACATAAGATAAAAGTAGTAGCATCAAACAGAAATTACCCGCACACATGGGGTGTTCGACAGTTCAACAGGGAGCGCGCAGCTCTTAAAGGGGCCACACCTTATTTACACTCGTTACAGTCTGAAATAAAACAAGATGAGAAATTAAATATTCCCAGCACTTTCTATGATGTAGTATGCTTGTTTATCAAAGGAAGTAATAAGAAATGACTCTTATATTAACAGGATGTTGGGGGAATCACTTTTTTTCTCTTTTTCATCAAACCGCAATTTTTGCAAGTTCCCTCAATTTTTGTAAATTCCAGCAATTTCATTGCATAAAATTGCATAAATATCCCACATACTCCATCGCATTTTTAAAGAAAACTGGCCGCATAATCAATCAATTTTTGCCCGCAACAATCACAAAAAAAACTCACAAATTTTTGGAAATTACCACCACAAAATCAGTCATTTTGATCGCAAAAATCACAAAAAAAAATCGTGAAATCCTGGAGGGACTGGATTGTGTCTCTTCAGAAACTGCTTGATTCATATGGATTAGTTTTATAGATTTTGTGTGGACTCTCAGTGGAAGGAAAAAAAAATCTCTCAGACTTCATTAAAATCTCTTCATTTGTGTTTTGAATATGAACTAAAAAACTCATACGGGTTTGGATCTACATGAGGCTGAGTAATAAATACATTTTTGGGTGATATAACACTTAAATGGTGCAATAAAGTGTATTTTGTAGTGTGTACGTTGTAACGGCACCCCTTTACGTCAAACCTGAGCTAAGTTGTAACTTACACACAGCTTGTGCAAGGTGAATTAACTCGCTTTTTTGACATCGTCTCATTGTTATGTTCATTTGCAATGTTGCATGTTTGGTAGTCGATGCATTAGGAATCATTTAGCCAACACGAAGATACTCAGTTTGCATGTGTACCTCAGTAACAACAGTAATAACAGCGGGGGTGCGGAGCAAGAGGACAGCAGCGGGCGCAGCGGGTCGGAGAGCAGCTCCAGTTCGGACAGCGAGAGCGAGAGCAGCTCTTCAGAGAGCGAGACCAACGAGCCGCCACGTACTGCAACTCCTGAGGTGAACCCCTGGCACACACACAACTCATGAACACACAATCACTGCAGGACTGCACACTTTATAACCTCAATAGGATTTTCCTCAACATTGTTAGTGAAGTTTGGTTTATATAGCGCGTTTTATTAGGGATGAGACCAGTGTTGGGTGTAACTAGTTACTAAGTAATTAGTTACTGTAAATTAACTACTTTTCCCTTGAAAATGTAAAGTAAGTGATTGCTCTTCATTTAATTACAGTTACTTCTGATGTAATTGAGGTAAATACTGTGTATGGATCAATCCGATCTCACAGCGATTCGTATGCATTTTATGAGGTGTCTAAATATTACGACCGCACTCGTACAAATTCGTATGAATTATTGTAAATTATGTATGAAAAAAGTGTCAAATGTCATGAGATCAGACATAAAACAATAGTGGGTTTAACATCAAAATGTATTGTCTGATGCTAAAAAGTATGTTTTTATAATGTAACCTTCTCCACCTTGGTCGGTTTAAGGATAATTCATGCGATTTTATAGTATTTATTTGAAAGAATTTAAACAGATTCATGTCTATCCTTGTATTATTCAGCTGGATGAGATTGATATGGGATTTTGAAAGTAATTAAAAGTAATTAAATACTTTTTAGAGAGAGTAATTGAAGAGTTCAGATGCAAAAGCCTCTAAATGCCATTTGAAATTTTCTTCTTTAATGATGATTTTTATCAAACTTGTATATTTAAGTTCAGTGCTTTCACTTAAATGGCAATGATAATTACCTATTAATTGTTATTTAAGTGAAATTACTGAACTTAAATATGCAAGTTTGATAAATCATCATTAAAGAAGAAAATTTCAAATGGCATTTAGAGGCTTTTGCATCTGAACTCTTCAATTATTACAGTAATCTAATTACACTGTTGAAGAGGTAATTAGTAACTAGTAATTAATTACTTTTTTAGAGTAACTTCCCCAACACTGGATGAGACCAAGTATGTGGAGGGGGGGTGTAACGGTACCCTCATGTCACGATTCGATACGATACTATTGCGATCCTCAAAGACATATGATTAACCTTTTTTTTTTATTATTATTATTAAAAGGTTAACAAAAATTTTGCTGTTGATTTAAATGCTAAATTTAGTTTTACATTGTTTGTGTAAATGAATAGTCTTGGACTTGGTGCTGAAACCCAAAGACAATAGAGACACCAGAGTAACAATATTCATGATTCTGAAGCTGAAAATACTGAATTATTGTAGATGAACATGCTTGAACTCTAACTAGATATATTTAAAATAATGTAGGACACTTTTACTGATAACATCAGACATCTGCCATTATCAGGACACGAATATTATTATACATTATATTCAACATTATACTGTATAGTAGTCTAATGTAGTACTGACACTAAAACTCTGAAAACTAGAATTTTATTTGAACTATTCACGATACATATTCTTGCATTTTTGTGTTGCCAAATATTGTTACACCCCTAATAAGTGCTGAGAACCTAAAACTTGCATTAGTGTTGGTCAATAATGACCAGTTATGGAATGCACTGTATGCTTTGTAATTAGTTTTTGTAATATTGCGCTTTATGCAATACAGTTTGATTCAAAGCGGCTTAATAGCGTTAAAGGGTTAGTTCACCCAAAAATCCAAACCTCTATGTGTTTATTTGTTCTGCCATACACAAAGGAAGATATTTGGAAGAATGTTTTAATCAAACAGATCTCATTCCCCATTGGTCGTCAATGGGGAATGAGATCTGTTTGATTAAAACATTCTTCCAAATATCTTTCTTTGTGTATGGCAGAACAAATAAACACATAGAGGTTTGGAACAACATGAGGGTGAGTAAATACTGACAGAATTTTCATTTTTGGGTGAACTAACCCTTTAAACAGGTAAATGATGATCATTGATGGAACATTGAATCCATAACAGGAATTGTTTTATGCTTATCCGAATATCCGCACTCAATGCAAGTTTCCCCGTTTGACCGCAGCGGGAACAGCCCACTGTTAACAAATGGCAGCTGGAAAACTGGATCAAGAAGGAGAACAAGCTGTCCCCGGCTTCTCCGGTGGAGAACAGCAGCACGACGCCAACCAAGTATAAGAAAGAGGGTCGAGAAACCAACTCGAGCAGAGTCTACAGTGGCCCCGGATCTAAAGACCCCACGCCCTCCTCGGGACGAGACCTTCGGCCCAATCAGAAGGGCTCAGAGAGCTGGCAAAGGCGAAGTCAGAAGTCTCCCGCTCAAAGTGAGGCCGTAAGTCAGGGCGGGCGACCATTTGTGGGTAAAAAACGGCCTAAAAAGACTGAGAAGCCGCCGGTGGTTGAGGAACCGAAAGGTGGGTTGAAAGTAGAGACCGAACCCTCGCCTGAGATCCCGTCACACCGCGCCCGCGCCCCCAACAAGGGCCTGCGCAAACCCAACATCAAAAAGGAGCCCAAAACCTCCTCTCCCCGACCAACACCGGACAAACGCAAAAAGGTGCCCAAAAAGTCCCGTGAGATCGTGGAGTCGTCCTCGTCGGACTCCGAGGGCAACGAGAGCGTCCCGTCGTCGTCGCAGACGCCCAGAGATCAGTATCCCGAGAACCCGTCCGCCCTGTTCTCGCCCATGCTCTCGCCACTGAGCGACCCCGAGAGCAGGCTGCCCCCCCGACTGCTGGTGCAGATCGACCTGAACCTGCTGTCCAGAGTGCCGGGACGCCTGCTGGAGGCGAAGGCGGAGAGGAGCTCGTCTGGGGAAGCCAAGGAGTCGCAGAAGCAGCCGGGAGAGAAGGGACCCAGCAAGGCCAAGAGAAAACACAAGGTTGGTTGGAGCCATTTATCCACAAAAACAGGCACAAGGGTCAATTTTCTGAAATTGAGATGTATACGCCGTCTGAAAGCTGAATAAATAAGCTTTCCATTGATGTATGGTTTGTTACGATAGGACAATATTTGGCCAAGATACGACTATTGAAAATCTGGGAAAGATTCGAAAAATTGAGAAAATCACCTTTTAAATTTGTCCATTTGTGTTCGCGATATTGTTGCATTTTCTCACAAAAATATTTTAGTTATGGTAGGAAATGTACTAAATATCTTCAAGGAACATGATCTTTACTTAATATCCTAGAGGTTTTTGACCCATGCAATGTATTGTTAGCTATTGCCACACATACAGTGATGTGAATAAGTTTTGGCACCCATGCTAAAGTTGCCTAAAAAGAGGAATAAAAAATCATCTTTTGGATATTGATCTTAATGCCTTAATTAGAAAAATGAGGAAAACTCCAACCTTTAAGGACACCAATTTTCTTTGTGAATGAATAATGTATCATAAATAAATAAATGTTTTTCCTTAAAATACAGGGTGCATAAGTCAGGACACCCTTATGTTAAATTCCCATAGAGTCAGGCAGATTTTTAGATAAAAGCCAGTTATTTCATGGATCCAGGATAATATGCATCCTGATAAAGTTCCCTTGGCCTTTGGGATTAAAATATCCCCACATCATCATCACACACCTTCCACCTCGCCTAGAGATTGGCATGGGGTACTTTCCATAAGATCATCTTTCAATGCAAATCAAACCAGCTATTAGGCTAACTGAAGTAAAACCATGCCAATCTCTAGGTGTGGTGGAAGGTGTGTGATGATGATGTGGGGATATTTTAATTAAAAAAATGTTACTGATCCCAATAGTGTACCTTACGATTGAATCCTGTTTTTCCCACAGAATGATGACGACGGTCTCAAACCGGACAGTAAGAAGTCTAAACAGGATGAGAAGACCTCACACAAGCCCAGCAGTAAAGAGTGAGTTAATTTTGCTCCAATCCTTCAGAGAACCTCCACATTAAACTGGAAACTGTGTAAAGTAGTGAGGAGAAATGAGAAAATCATACTAGAAACTAAAATGGGTAATGTAAAAATGCCATTAGCACATATAATCGGGGAACATCCTGCATTATTTCTGTGTGAAGGGAAGGGTTGATGTTTGTTGTTTTACAGAGAGGTGCTTAAAATACTCAAATTGGACTTTTTCCAACTTTAAGCACATTCAAGTGGACCAAAGTGCAGGACATTGACATGATTTTGGACAGATTATAAATACATGCGTAACTAAAACAAAGGACAAGCTAGAAGAATGCAGAAAACAACTCTCAGGCAGGTTTAAAGGCCAATGAGTAAAAGTGAGTTAAGTCGTGATTTTTAAAAATGTGAATGGCAAATCATCCCACATAACAGCCTTGGGGCCACGACTGAAAATGCAATTGATCTGCTTTTATCTTCACACCAAGGTTAGTCACCGTGGACTCGACATCATAGGGGGTCAGGGGACCCAGGTCCAATAAGGAGGCATTGGACGAGAGTTTTTGACATTTAAGTCCTGAAAAACAGCCATATTTATGAAAAGTGCTTGAATTATTGAAAGACAATATATGTGAAATTTGATGGATAAAACAATCTTTTCACGCAAAACGAATGCTTCAGCCCGTCTGATATTGAAATAGAGCTGTGAGCGTAATAATCCTCAAGTATATGATACAGCTTTCATTTTTCATGTTAATCACATATTCACGAGAGAGAGAAAAGTCAGTTTGAACTAGAAAAAGTTTGTCGAGACAAACTTTAAGTTGGCTTGTGAAAGTTTGGAACAGAAAGTTTGAATAAGTATTTTACAGTTTAAATTAGTCTACAGTTTTAATTAGTTTGAAATTTAAAGTGTTTTACAGTTTGAATTAGTCTAAAGTTTAAATTAGTTTGAATTTTAAAGTAGTTTAAATTTCAAACTAATTAAAACTGTTGACTAATTTAAACTTTAAACTACTTTAAATTAGTCTAAAGTTTAAATTAGTTTGAATTTTAAACAGTAAAATACTTAATTTTAAACTAATTACATTTTTAGACTAATTTAAACTGTAAAATACTTTAAATTTCAAACTAATTAACTTTAGACTAATTTAAACTGTAAAATACTTTAAATTTCAAACTAATTAAAACTGTAGACTAATTTAAACTTTAAACTACTTTAAAATTCAAACTAATTTAAACTTTAGACTAATTTAAACAGTAAAATACTTAATTTTAAACTAATTACATTTTTAGACTAATTTAAACTGTAAAATACTTTAAAATTCAAACTAATTAAAACTTTAGACTAATTTAAACTGTAAAATACTTTAAAATTCAAACTAATTAAAACTTTAGACTAATTTAAACTGTAAAATACTTTAAATTTCAAACTAATTAAAACTGTAGACTAATTTAAACTTTAAACTACTTTAAAATTCAAACTAATTTAAACTTTAGACTAATTTAAACAGTAAAATACTTAATTTTAAACTAATTACATTTTTAGACTAATTTAAACTGTAAAATACTTTAAATTTCAAACTAATTAAAACTTTAGACTAATTTAAACTGTAAAATACGTTAAATTTCAAACTAATTAAAACTTTAGACTAATTTAAACTTTAAAATTCAAACTAATTTAAACTTTAGACTAATTTAAACTGTAAAATACTTTAAAATTCAAACTAGTTAAAACTTTAGACTAATTTAAACTGTAAAATACTTTAAATTTCAAACTAATTAAAACTGTAGACTAATTTAAACTTTAAACTACTTTAAAATTCAAACTAATTTAAACTTTAGACTAATTTAAACAGTAAAATACTTAATTTTAAACTAATTACATTTTTAGACTAATTTAAACTGTAAAATACTTTACATTTCAAACTAATTAAAACTTTAGACTAATTTAAACTGTAAAATACTTTAAATTTCAAACTAATTTAAAACTTTAGACTAATTTAAACTTTAAAATTCAAACTAATTTAAACTTTAGACTAATTTAAACTGTAAAATACTTTAAAATTCAAACTAGTTAAAACTTTAGACTAATTTAAACTGTAAAATACTTTAAATTTCAAACTAATTAAACTGTAGACTAATTTAAACTTTAAACTACTTTAAAATTCAAACTAATTTAAACTTTAGACTAATTTAAACAGTAAAATACTTAATTTTAAACTAATTACATTTTTAGACTAATTTAAACTGTAAAATACTTTAAATTTCAAACTAATTAAAACTTTAGACTAATTTAAACTGTAAAATACTTTAAATTTCAAACTAATTAAAACTTTAGACTAATTTAAACTTTAAAATTCAAGCTAATTTAAACTTTAGACTAATTTAAACTGTAAAATACTTTAAATTTCAAACAAATTAACTTTAGACTAATTTAAACAGTAAAATACTATTTCAAGGTATTTTTGGTGGTTGATGGGGTGTTCTGGCTGGTTGCTAGGCGGTTGCTAAGGTATGTTGGGTAAATGGATGTCTTTGTCATAATATCCTTTCAATGATTACAGTCACTTCATGTGCTGCACTTTATTTGTACCATTTTGTTTTATTTTTATTTATCTATTCACCTTTCTTTAGAATTTGAAGCTAATAAAATATAGTTTGATTAGTAAGACCTCTTATAAGTAGTCCTGTATTTTCATTTGACAATGTCTGTTTGAGCCCTGTATTAGTGATTATGGTGCATGCAAACGCAGCTAGCGTGATACACTCCTGTACTCTGGGGGTAAAAGCGGGGTTTCGAACGACGATAACCTGCTGTGTTAAATTGAACCGCAGACCGGTGACCTCTCACATTAGTGGGATCAGATTGTCATTTCTCCTCCTGAGCTGTAGGTTAATCACGATATCCCCAAATCTTTTCCGCAGGTCGTCTAAGCGGGATAAAGAGAAGGAGTCTGCGCCCTCTCCTAACATCACGCTGCAGCCGACGGCTAAACCCGAGCACCAACGCAAGCGCACGCCGAGCCAGTCCTCCAGCTCGCTTCCCAAAGACGGCAGCAAGAGCGGCTCCAGACACCGCAATGGCGACAACAAGCCGCTGCGCAGGGAGGCCAAGGTGCGTTTCCCTCTTTACACACACACACACACACACACTGAACCTCAGGCTGTTCCAGAGGCCCGTCGCTTCACACACACTGTTTACCGGCTCCACCTTTACGTTACACACCCTGTGTTGTGTACATAAAGGAACACACTTTACAATCACTTTGTGTAATAACAAACACAGAGCTGCATAAAAGCACACACTACACTATGCTCGTTCTGTCCTGAGGGATTCACACAGGGATTGCTTTTGCAGAATATAAAAAGCCTTGAAGGAAAATTTCCTATTTTTCTTTCATTCATGGTTTTTTATTCATGTGTGAATGCATTAATGCCACATAAAGCCTTTAAAGTGATCACTTACTGTGCATCTCACTGTTTGCCCATAGCGAACAACACAAACAAATAATAAACATTCTGAAGTGTGCATAGACCAACGCCACTTTTGCGTCATCGAAGGGTAACGCCCCCTTTTGGGGGAAAACACCTCTATACTGTCTATGGGAAAACAAACGGATTCCCATGAGAACAGAACTCGCACTAGATCTGCAAAGTTTCTTGATAGCAAAAATGGCACAAACTTAAAGAAGCTAACGTTACTGAATACGGGGTTACAGAGGTGTCCCTTTGAAATGGTCGAAAACTGGATTAATGACCCCACACAGCGGCCAAATATGAACTATTCAGACATCTAACGTTACAACTATCTCGTGGAATCACCAAGTAAGCACGTAGCTAGCCTTTTTTTTCATTAACACTCACAGTATGACAAACTAGACGATGAATGGGTCATATTTATCTTGATTTAAGCTATTGACATAGTCTAATAAGGTAACGTTAGCTGCTAACAGCTAGTCTTTCTAATAGCTAGTCGACAACAAAACTGTCAATAGCTTAAATCAAGTTAAATATGATCCAAGTGACATGGCCTCATCGTCAAGTAGTTTGTAATAGGCTACTGTGAGTGTGTAAATGATAAATAAATAAAAAAGGCTACGTGCTTACTTGGTGATTCCACGAGATAGTGGTAACGTTAGATGTCTGAATAGTCCATATTTGGCCGCTGTGTGGGGTCATTAATCCAGTTTTCGACCATTTCAAAGGGACACATCTGTAACCCCGTATTCAGTAACGTTAGCTTCTTTAAGTTTGTGCCATTTTTGCTATCAAGAAACTTTGCAGATCTAGTGCAAGTTCTGTTCTCATGGGAATCCGTTTGTTTTCCCATAGACAGTATAGAGGTGTTTTCCCCCAAAAGGGGGCGTTACCCTTCGATGACGCAAAAGTGGCGTTGTCTTATTTGATGTTATCCCATGAGGCCACAGGAGAGGGTTTATGATTGGCAGTGAAGCGACGCAGCTGATCGGTCACATGACTATATTTCCATCCACCTAAATATGCAGTTTGGTGTTCTCGCATTAAAAACATTGCTGGGTGGAAACGGCAAGATGTTGCACTTACTTACACTGAAATAAGAAGAGGTGCATCAAATATGATTAAAACACATTTAAATCTCTAGATGCGCAAAAAAAGCTCACGTGACTGACTCCACAGAAGAGGTTCTCTTCAAACGCAGGAGAACCGTGTTTATGGCCTTTCAACACAACACTTTCTTTTTTTACACAGATATCATTTTTATTACTCGTCCCGCAAACATAATGAACAGCGACTGTAGAACGCAAAAGCCTAATCCCGGACATTTTGGGCGATCTCGAAACACATTTTCGGCCAGACTCATCACAGAGACTCACTTGTTGTTTAACTACTGCGCTCTGTTAGCGGTAGGCGTGGCCTCCAAGTGCATTCTGGGAGTTGTTGTCTTTCATCCACAAAATACATTTTCTGGCTTTTCTCAGTCTAGAAAGCTCCAAATTCAAAAATAATTTCACATTTCTTCTACATAAACAACCCATTTTAAATACACGACACGTTCATCTTTCCAGAGTTCCAGAGGTGAAGTGTTCCTTTGAAGTTTGTCTTGATGGATTTTCAGTTTCTAATTTCTCAATGTCTTTTTTTTTTTAACCAGGAGAAAAACTCTAAAACGGAAAACCCCGTGTCAGTGCCGCACATCTCCGATGGCTCCAAATCCAGATCCAAACTCCTGTTTGAGGACAGGTATGAAGCCTTGATCTTTCTTCTCAATTCAAGTTCACTTTATTCATATATTTACAACAGGAACTAGGCAGAGCACTGCATTACAGATCAACCAGAGGAATAATATGAAAGAAATACCTGCATAACAACATAATAAATGCAGCGAAGCGTAGAGCAACCTTTAAAGCAGTGTCAGACTCAAATATGTTTCATCTGCTGAAATCTACCAAACAAATAGCAATCAATTTCTATTTAAAAAAAAAAACATTGATTTATTCCTTAGGATTCTTTTACACTGTGATAAGAATTTTTGTCGTAATTGTCGATTATTGTAAAAAGCAACAATGTATTTGTAGTTGTTTTTTGAGAAGCCAAAGTCTGTTTGATTTACACCACATAGTGAAATCTCACTGCTTTCCCATAATCTGGATCCACATAATGGGACGTTTAAGCATCATTTGGTTGCGTAATAACAGCCAGTCCTCCGTCTGAATTGCAGGATTCATTCTGCTGATCATTACCTTCAAGAGGCGAAGAAACTGAAACACAACGCGGATGCTCTGGTGAGGGTTAGTTTTACTGGCCTACGGTTCTCACATCTGTCAGTTAATCTGCTTGATATTTCTGTGACCCCTGACCTTTTGTGTTAGTCCTCCATTGAGAGCGACACAACAGGTGCTCTCTTCACACGGCGCCAGTGTTTAAAACTCGGGGTCAGTGATGTTTGTGCCAATGGCAAGATTGCTTTGAGTTTGTGCACTAGTTTGCCAAATTCAAATCAAATGCGCCCCATAATATCAGATTTTACGTTACCGTGTCCGTGTGGAATCTGTTTTCCTCCTCACATGCGTTGTGTTCTCCGCAGATGGACAGGTTTGAGAAGGCTGTGTATTACCTGGACGCTGTGGTGTCGTTCATCGAGTGCGGAAACGCTTTGGAGAAAAGCGCCCAGGAAGCCAAATCCCCCTTTCCAATGTATGCCGAAACCGTTGAGCTCATCAAGTAAGGGTTTGAGATGCTTCCATATCTCTCCGACTAATGCTGGAGTTTCTCAAATAAACAGGAAGTCTGAGGCACTCAAAAGGAATATAAGTTTAAAGGGATAGTTCACTTTGAAATTAATTTTTGGCATGTTTTATCTTACCTCAAGGGCATCCAAGATGTAGATCTCTTTGTTTCCACAGTATTTTCAATTTTGACATTTTTTGGTCAAACCGTTGTCGGTCAGTCATATAATGGAGGTCTATGGTCACCACCTCAAAGAGCATGCACAGAGAAGTCCAGATTAAACATGATTTAATGACTCGCAAATGTAAGTACACACTGATGGCCTAAGACACGAAACGAGCGGTTTGTGTGAGAAAACCAACAGTATTTATATCGTTTTACCTCGTGTAATCATAGCCATGACAAAATGATCTGACGGCACGGGCGCTTCGGTCTGGAAGTGATCTACGTCACTCTTTGTTTATTCAGAGATTTCGGAAGTTTTACCTTTCACTAAACATATTTAGATATACGGGAAACCGCAATGGAAGACGATTTCGGTATATCTAAATATGTTTAGTAAAAGATAAAACGTCCGAAATCTCCGTGTAAATATTGAGTGACGTCACACGCAAGCGATCACTTCCGGCGTAACATTGAACTGATTCAGTTCGGTTCAGTTGGACATTGAACAACTGATTCAAATCACTGTCATTACACGAGGTAAAAACGATATAAATACTGTTGGTTTTCTCACACAAACCGCTCGTTTCGTGTCTTAGGCCATCAGTGTGTTCTTACATTTACGAGTCATTAAATCATGTTTAATTTGGACTTCTCTGTGCATGCTTTTTGGTGGACCCCCTTAGCCTCCAGTGTATGACTGATAGACAACAACGGTTTGACTGAAAAATGTCAAAATTGAAAATACTGCGGAAACAAAGACACCTACATCTTGGATGCCCTTGAGGTAAGATAAAACATGCCAAAAATTAACTATTATTATTAATTAACTACAATTATCTAAACTTGGCTATCCGTTAAAAAAACGTCTGCCAACGGATAGCTAAGTTTAAATAAAGGCTTTTTAAACTTGTATTCCTTTTGAGTGCCTCAGACTTCCTGTTTATTTGAGAAACAATTTGGATCTCCATCTGAAGAGCACCAAAGGAACACGTTTCTCAACACCCTAGTAACTCGTTTGTGGACTAATGCTGGAGTTTGCTCACACATGTGCTTGTTTTGCTTGTTTGGCAGGTACACGATGAAGCTCAAGAGCTACATGGCACCGGACGCCACATCTGCAGACAAAAGACTCGCAGTGCTGTGGTACGTAACGGACACTACACCCGTCTCGCGGCTCGGCTCGATTACGATTATCGTGTCATCGGTTCAGTTCAATTCGATATCACGATGCATTGCATCCTCAATTTTACTTCAAACAGGGTTTCCGCGGGGTCTTAAAAAGTCAGAAATTCTGAACTTTACATTTAAGGCCTTAAAAAGTCTTAAAAACGGCTAGATTTTCATCTGAGGTCTTAAATTTGATTTAGTCAGGTCTTAAAAAGATTTTACCCTCGTTCATTTGCCAAAACTCTGGCCGCGGAAAGTTATTACAAAGTAGCAAAAAAGTATTGAGTCGTAGCCTACAAAGCGGAGCTCTAGTGCAGGGGTTCAAACCGGTTTAAACACGCAGCTCGTGGTTTCATACGAGGTAGCTTGCCAAGAGGCCGTTCATACACCAGGTTTGCGCGCTCAAGTTCATTCAAATATAGACGCGTCGCATCCACAGCGAGATTGAAAAAATCGCACCATTTCAGGTGAGAAAACGAACCGAAGAATCAACCAATCAGCCCCTTCCGTAACAACTTTGAAGTCGTTGCTCAGTCAACATGAAGGATCGCGGTGCACCCAAACACTAACGGTGTTTTTCTTTTCTCTGTGAATAAATCTTGTAGAAGACCTAACCTTACAGCAAGCGTTTCTCGGTGGTGGAAATCCATTGGCTACTAAAATGTCTTTGTCGTTATGGAGAGCGCAGTGCATGGTTGCATAGCAACGACAGACGCAACAGGAAAATCGGCCCAAATTTTACCATTAATAATAAAAGATAAGGTGATGTGAATGTCAGTAATTTATCATTTTTTGACTCAATCTTTTTATAAAAGATTATTTAAAGGCTGAAATACGTGAGGTTTATCTGTTATAAAACTATTTTTGTGAAGACTTTATTTTAACTAGACTTAAGCTGTTGCAAGACACTCCTTTATCATCTGGCCATCATTTTTAATGGTATTTTAATGTTTATGTAAAAAAAAAAAGTGCATATTCATGCTAATTTTATTTGCTGGGTTTAGACATACATTTGGCAAATTGATTTCATAGTAATCATGAAATGAAATGTTCATGCCATTTCATCTCTGGGTATGATCAACTAAAATCAACTATAATTGTGTTTTTACAGTATAAAATGCAAAGTACAAATTTCACCTACACGCACACATTATATAAAATCATTTTTTTCTGAATATTTTCTTATTTAAATTTTTGGTAATGCGTTGTTGTGTAGGTCTTAAATTTCAATGTTTATGGTCTTAAAATGTCTTAAAAAGGTCTTAAATTTGACTTACTGAAACCTGCAGAAACCCTGTTCAAAAGTGATGTGTGTGTGTGTGTGTGTGTGTGTGTGTGTGTGTGTGTGTGTGTGTGTGTTCGCCAGTTCGGGGAGTCGCATTCACACAAACAGTGAAATTCCAGTTTAAGTTTCAAGGGAGTAAATCCTGTTTATGCCAGTAAGAAAATGAAGTTTGAAAGAAAAGTTCATTTAAAAGCCACGCTCATTCATCAGAGTAATAATGTTACCATTAGAAACGCGCATAAACCGTCGCCGAGTCCGCTGTTGAAGACGATCATCCATTTATCATCACTCGTAACACACAATAATTGTAATTTAACCATCAGGTGTGGATACTTAAGTCAGATAATTATTTGGCTTTGGATTCGGGGGATTTTGCGCTCATTGTGTACTCTAAAGCAGTCAGACTCTGCAGGCATTAACCACTCCCGGTGAAACGGCTAACGTGCTTTATCAAGTTAGTGCTATTACCAGAGAATGTCTAATTTGAGAGAATTGGCACTGGCTGGTTACTTCCGGGTTCTGGACTGGCTGCAGTAACGTGTCTCTGTCCATGCGGGGGCGCTCGCGGTCGAGTGCGGAATGAATGGGAGTCAATGGGGTTTCACCCCCGGAAATCCACTTTTCTCAGGATGTAATTTGAAAGTTGCATTCAAAAGGGAGGGTTAAGATAATACACTCGGCTAAAAATTGCATTTTTAAGTTCACTTATCTCTTCTAAAAATCCGTTCAAAAATATGATGACGTCACACAATAGCAGAATGCTAGCGTGTCCCGGCCAACAACGGCCTAACCTGTAAGAAATCAAAAGGACATAAGTACTCGTTCATTCGACTTTTGGCCTATTATCTATATTGAACTTGCGGAATCAACAATAAAATCTATGTTATTTTAACGACAAGCAGGTGAAAGAGACACTTTTAGCCGTTTAGCCCCATAGACTCCCATTCATTCTGCTCTCGCCCGCGATCACGATTGTTCATGAAAGCCGAAACTTGCCCAGATGTAACGCTAAGCTTTTAAAGTAGTTGGAGCATCTCTCGCGTCTCGCCTCCCTCTGCCGTTGTACGCTAATGACAAAACACACACGACAGATGACGTCAGGAAAGTGCCAGTACATTATAATCGGTTATGGTCTATTGCTGAACCGATAGCGAATCGCCCTCGTCTGCATCGCGATGCATCGTAGAAACGAATAATTCCGACACCCGCAGCGGAGACGCGATGATTCGGCATGTTTCGGGTCACATTTGAGAAGAGCATCGTTTTCATTTGTCGACTCTCTTGAATCATCTTTTGGATTGTATTTTAAATCAGTTGAAGTCGTCATGAGAACTGAATCAATGTTTGGCAATACTTTATTTTCATACGTTTACGCATGAATCAAGTCAGCTTTATTTATATAGCGCTTTTTACAATACAGAGCGTTTCAAAGCAGCTTTACAGCGATAGCAGGAAAATAATGCAACAAATAGAAGAAAATAGTGTAAGTCCAGCTTAAGTAACTTCAGTGATGGTTCATTTTTGTTAGAAAGTTGTAAGAGTTTTCTGGAAGAAAAAAAAACATGATGCCATCGTCCAGTTGAGTTCTCAAATAAGGGTTGTCAATGCAAGCGGATCAATAATATTGTTGGATATTAAATATCCCCAACTAAGCATGTTCTTATAGTGATTACAGTAAATAATGCATAATTCCAATAACTAACTATAAACCGAAACCCAACCCCTATCATACCATTCTCTCAACATTAGATCTGTCAGTCAAGACACAGGGAAACAGTCACTCGTGTTCCTTATTTGAAAAATAGCTCCGATATTTAGTTGTACATTACTGTACACTTGAAAAAGTAATCTGATTACACAACTCAATACTTCTTTTTTTATTTTTATTTTTTTTATTTTTTTTATTCAAGCTTTTGACATTGACAGGGTTTAAACAAAGTTGGCCAGTCTGAGCTAAGACAGATAGCCCAGATGGCTATTCTCCACAGAATACACACTAAAGTAAATAATTGCAATATATATCACAAATAATTACCACACAAGAAGGAAAAAAATAAAAATTAAAAAAACAATAATAAATAATAAAACACTAATAAAATAAATAAATAAATAAAAGAAAGACAATAAATTACAGACTTGGGCAGTTATTCAATCCTTCCATGCCAGGTTCTGTATTCCCAGCGTTAGCAAATGTGACTCTCCCATCCCAAGATAATTTAAGGGTCCCATACTCTATAAAATTTAAAAGGTTTTAATGCTGTTGAAAAAGCTTCATATGGAATAAGGCCTTTGGCTGTGTTGATCCACTGTGCTATTGGTGGGGCTTGACAACTCATTACTTCTTAATGTGTTACCCCCAACTCTGCTAGTGTACTTTAACAATCACTATTATACTTAATTGCTATGAAAAGAATCTGTAGTTTTTCACACTAAAGAAAGTTGTGTTAAATGTATTATGATGATTTTGACTTTATTTGACTTTATCTTCATCAGTAAAGTCAATGTTGTCCCAGCTGTGAGTGTGTAGTGTTTGGTCAAGCCGTGGCTAATGTAATCTGTGTGTGTTTTTGCAGTCTGAGGTGCCAGGCGCTCCTGTATTTGAGGCTTTTCAAGCTCCGGAAAGAAAGTGCACTGAAATACTCTAAAACGCTCACTGAACACTTGAAGGTAACGTGATTCTCCTTATTCCATGGACAACGATACAAACTACAGTTTAAAATAATAGAAACTGTAATGTATTCGTGTGATCAAAGCTTTATTTCCAGCATCATTACTCCAGTCTTCAGAGTCACATGTTCCCTCACAAATTATTTGTAATATCCTCACAAATTTATGATTATTATCAATGTTGAAAACCTTTAATTTTTTTAGGATTCTTCAATGAATGGAAAGCATTTATTTGAAATAGAAATCCTAGTGAATGTCTTTACTGATCAATCTAATGTGTAAAACAATCTTACTGACCCCAAACCTTTTGATTGTAGAGTATGTTTGAAATGTCCAGTATGACACAATTACCAAAACGCATGTAGAGAAGAACGTAACGTATTCATTGCTCTGTTTTTTTTTTCCAGAATTCGTTGAGTAATACCCAAGCTCCGTCTCCTGGAGTAGCAAAGTAAGTTCCTGATATTGTGTTGTATATTGTAAATGGAGAAACACCCAGACAACCATTATAGTTACAAAAATTCACCAATAGGTCACATCTCTCCGTTTTTATACACCGGATCACACATATAGTCAAACCAAAAATTATTCAGACACCACATATCATTTTTGATATTTTTTTTTTACTAGTGGGTGCGATAAACTGACATATTTACATATCATACCCAAATATTCTTCATACAGTGACTACCAATAACATTTGGGCCCAAAGATGATCCAGACACTTTGAGCTGATCATGTTGAAGTGTGTTTTCTGTGTTTGCTAATGCTCTTTACACACACACTAAACTGGTATTATCTAAATGTGTGGTTAAATTTAACAGATATTCAACATAATTCATGTGTGAGAGTCCAACAGAAGGACGGACAAAACCAGTCAAATATCCACTGAGTTCTGCTCATATTTTATAGCGAATAAACTAATGTGAGAAATGTTGAAAGTGTCTGAATACATTTTGGTTTGACTGTATTAATGAAGTTTTTGATATGATATGGTAGTTGACATGTTTGGTGGTTTGACACACACACTTCATCCCAAACTAACTCTCAGTTTAATGAGCTCGTATTAATAAGATTACATTGATTGCTTTTAAAATGTCATGCTGAAGGAGCATTTCAATAATCCAGTGGAGTCAAAAAGTAGGTTACAAATACCCACACATTTACCAGTAAAATATGCAAACATCCTTTAAAAAAGTGATTATTTTTTTTATTGCAAATGTGAATTGTAAATCCGGTTTTAATCTCAAAACTAGACAAAATAATGGCAAGCAAAGTTCATAATCTTTAATAAAAATGTCATTTCTTCTCTTCCCCGTTGATGAGTACATCCTGTCACTGCTTATGTTTCCATTAATATGTTTTTATGCGCTTTTGGGGATAGCACATAAAAAAAAAACATTGCATTGAAACGGGAAATTTTTTCATCCGATAAGAAATGAATCTATGAAATCAATTTATATATTTAACATTTTTATATATTTATATATATATATATATATATATATATATATATTTATTTAAAACCCTCAGGTGCTCTTCGGTCATTTCTGACCGAAAAATTTTCTGTTCTGAATTTCTAAAAAAATCACAGCTTCATCGGAATGTAATGAAACTTGGTGACTTTTATGGCATTATGTATGTGAATACAAAAAAAATTGAGGTCATGATCCGAGCAAGTGGTCATAAAAAAATAGTCACACTTGTGGTCTTCGGTCAAAAATGACCCCCATAGGAAATGAATGGGAAATTGACCAAAAAAAAAATTATCTGAATTTTTGTACGTGCAATCTACAAATCGGACACAATTCTAAAAAAAAAAGTACACCGCAGGAAAGGGGTGACACTCTACAACATCTAGAGTGCAAAACAGACACACCCATCGACACACACACACATACAAACACACTTTTATACACATACACACCAATAAATTTCATTACAAAAAGTATGTTTTGAATTTTTAAAAATCACAGCTTCATCGGAATGTTACAAAACCTGGTGACTTTTATGGCATTATGTATGTGAACACATAAAAAATTAAGGTCATGATCTGAGCATGTTAAGTGGTCTTAAAAAAATAGTCACACTTGTGGTCTTCGGTCAAAAATGACCCTCATAGGAAATGAATGGGAAATTGACAAACACAAAAATTCACACATTTTATTTTACTTTTTTTTACTTTTTTTTTTTTTTTTTTTTTTTTTATAAAAAATCGTTTTTGAGATTGTTTTAATTATATATTCAAGTCCACCAAAAAAAAAAAAATGTGTTCATAAACATCTGGGGAATTCACATGCTTCTCCATAGAGAGCTGTACGTCATCTAGTGGTTACACCATGTTTCTACGCTTTTTCTCTATACTGTAACCAGATGGTGCTTATTTTCTTCAAAAAAAATTTTTTTCTGAAGGCCTAGACTCTATATTAAACTAAAATACTGCATTAATATTTTTTTAGAAAAAATAATATATATATATATATATATATAAATATATATATATTTTTCCATGGCATAATAGACAATAAATATTGCATAAATTTCAATCGAATTGTCTCAAAATACTAAATTACAACGAATAAATATTTTTTATTCGAACAAAAATAAATTGCATTGGTTTTACTGGCATGGAGGAAATTTAATTTTTACGTGTCCGGTCACTTTTGACCGGGAAGATAACAAGTGTGACTCCGAAACAAAGAGAAACTGAGGGATATATGAAAACTGTGATGTAGTTAATCTGGTTTATTTCTTCTTTTTTTGCCTACTAGAAGTTCTGAATGGTAAAAAGAAACTAAACCTCTGTGTGTGTGTGTGTGTGTGTGTGTGGTCCAGTAAGAGCGCAGGCATGCCGTCTCCTGTGTCCCCCAAGCTCTCTCCGGGCAGCGCGGGCAGCTTCTCCTCCAGCAGCTCCAGCGTCAGCGCCAGCTCCTCCGTCACCATCCCTCAGCGCATACACCAGATGGCCGCCAGCTACGTGCAGGTCACCTCCAACTTCCTCTACGCCACCGAGGTGTGGGACCAGGCCGAGCAGCTCGCCAAAGAGCAGAGAGGTACCGATGCCCTTCTCCAAACACCCGCCGTCCTGCTGCTCATGATGCTCTCTGAAGAGCCTGATACTCCCGCGTCAAACCGCAACTCTTCCGCCGCCAGACCCTAATGAAGAGAGCATGTCGAGAGCACAATAATGATGAGTATGCGGAATAACCCAGTCAGCAACATAGTGTCGGCCCAGATCCGTGTGGATTCAATGTTGCTGTTTTGGAAATGCACAATAATACAAAACGCACCATAGAGGAGTCGTCGAGGTAAACGCAGGAACCCTTAGTGAGAAATGAGTGAGTTAAAGGTGCAGTGTGTAATTTTTAGCCTCATCTAGTGGTGACATTGTGAATTGCACCCAATAGAATTCACGGTGGCCGACAGGAAGTGATGTCATCGTCTGAGACAGCAGAGAGTAGCCAGTTAAGCAATGATGTCTCTTTACAAAGATACATTATTCAGTAAAACGATATTGCGAATATTACTTGTTCATCATTGTGTCTGTGTTTTATTCGCTCGCTTCTTTGCACGAAGAACAACGACATAGAGACGAAACGTGTGCGTCCGCTCAGGACATTATGTAAGGTCTTCATACGCCACTGAAAACATAGTTATGTATATGATATTGCATTTCTGTCAACAGGTCCTCCTAAATATTACACAATACACCTTTAAATGGTTAATCCACCCTCACTTTCTATACTATGGAAGTCAATAGGGACCAGAAACTATTTGGTTACCAAGTGTTCGGCAGAAGAAAGAAATTCATTCAGGTTTAGAACAGCTTGGTCAAAATTCATTGCATAGACGCACTTTAAGAAGTAGTACACTTTAAAATAAACTTTTGCTGATAATTTAGTCACCCCCATGTCATCCAAGATGTCCATGTCTTTCTTTCTTCAGTCGAAAAGAAATTAAGGTTTTTGATAAACATTCCAGGATTTTCTCCATATAATGGACTTCAATGGGGTCCAAACGGTTCAAGGTCCAAACGAGAGTTTCAGTGCAGCTTCAAAGGGCTTTAAACGACACCAGACGATGAATAAGGGTCTTATCAAGCGAAACGATCGCTCATTTAATAAATAAATAAAAACGTTTTATAAGCACAAAATGCTCGCCTTGCTCTGTTCGTGACTCCTGTTTGAAGTCATCCATCAAAATGAACGAATCTTTTTTCGAGTCATTTCGTTCGTTGAGCAAGGCGAGCATTTGAGCTTATAAAAGTTTTTTAAAAATTATTTATTTATTAAATAAGCGATTGTTTCGCTTGATACGACCCTTATTCATCCTCTGGAATCGTTTAAAACCCTTTGAAGCTGCACTGAAACTCTCATTTGGACCTTGAACCGTTTGGACCCCATTGAAGTCCATTATATAGAGAAAAATCCTGGAATGTTTTCATCAAAAACCTTCATTTATTTTCAACTGAAGAAAGAAAGACGTGGATATCTTGGATGCCATGGGGGTGATATTCAAGTTTGTCTACATTAATTCACACACAGGGTGATGTACAGATGAATCTCGAAATAGTAGACTCATTACATGCAAAGTGAGATATTTCAAGCCTTTATGTGTTATAATTTTGATGATTATGGCGAAAACCTTTTCCCAATATTCTGATTCTGACTTTGGGGTTTTCATAAAGGCTTGAAATATCTCACTTTGCATGTAATGAGTTGAATTACTGATATAAATGCACGACATGTCGAGTTTCACCTGTATTATAATAATAATAATATAGATCAGATTTCCGCTGTACTATATTATCCGCTGAATATGTCGACAAGGCATGAAGATTATAATCATGATTGTTCTGTAAAGCTGTGTGTGTCCTGACTTCTTCTTCTCTTGTGTTTGGTGTTGTGCAGAGTTCTTCTGCGAGCTGGACAAGGCGATGGGGGCGCTGATCTTCAACACCAGTAGCATGACCGAACTGGTGCGCTTCACACGGCAAGGCCTGCACTGGCTCCGGCTCGACGCCAAGCTCGTCCAGTAGAGCGTCCCGAACACTCACACACACACTCGATCTGCCTCAGACATCTGTGACACTGTGTTCGTTTCTACACCAGCTTGCCAAAAACGAAAACACTCCTCCTCCTCCATCACCACAGACCATATAAAGAGGAGATCGCATGTTCGTCTGCAGAGCCTCCACACGCCGCGTCGTCCTGCTCATATCATTGGCTCGTTTCCGGAAGAAGAAGAAGAACAAGAAAAAAAAAAGCCTCTTTTTTGGTTTTACTTTGACTAATGGGGTTTTGTTGTGTTTTTGCTGGCTGTAAGCAAACATGAATAATAATTGGATGTTTATAGCTTTTTAATTTCAACCAAAGTACCTCCCTTTAACCAAAGGTGCTTTACAATTCCTCCTTTTATCATTTTTATTGTGCCTTGTATTTGATATACAGGAAACTAAGAGACACAATATCTTCTGGAGAGGTTGAGGTGTGAGAGAACATGTGACGCGGTGGCATCTCCAACGACTCGTGCATACCAGACCAAAAGACTGTTCGCGTCATATCAAGGCATTATTACTAATGTGCCGTGTTTGGTTTCTGTTCGGCCCGGCTCACGCGCAAATCAGAGCGAGCCCGTCGGGTCGGCGTACGTCACTACTGCAAACGCCCGAGCCCAGGTTTTCTTTTTTTATATACGAAAAATGTAGCGCTCGCATCTCACCGCGGCGGGGTTTCTGGTATTAAACGCAGGAGTATTTTATTACCGGCGCCTAATATAGATTTTATTTAGATAACAACTTGGATTTCACTCTTGGGTTTTCGGCATGGATACAGGGTTGCAATACGAGATGAGAGACGTATTTCTATTGTATATGAAAATATCATATTTAAATATTTAATGTGAGTCTTGAGGTTGCCTTTATAGTGTCATAGTCACCTGTGTGTTGCAGTTCTTTGAAAAGAAATCGGTCACGTGAGGATATATTTATGACGTTGTGCGTGATATTGCGTAGTTTTCTCAGTGCAGACCGGGAATCGGACCGCAAAACAAGGTGAAAGGTCAATCCACGACGTATGAAATGCTGGAAACATTCTCCGATTGGCTCCCGAACATTTTTTAGTTCATCTGTTTCCGTCTATGCAGACGTTTGTCGAATGGAAACCTTCTAGACGTTCGACATTTAAGAAGAAATCCTCTCGGAGATTTGGTCAATTGTTGATTGTGCTTTTTTGTCAGTGAAATCATGCACTAATGTGGTTTATGTACCAGATTCACCAGAAGAAAGAATATGATTGGCTAAAATGATATTCCCAGTTTCCTCCTCCTGTTTTTACTGGTTTCATCTTTTCTACTAGACTTTTAGATTGATTTGATTTAAATTCGTCTTTAATTGTCTTGGCGATCATGACTTTCCCCTGGGTGAGATATTTTTTTTTTTTTTTTTTTTTTTATATATATATAATTATTATTATTATTCTTTCATCCAATTGAAAAATAACACTCGCATGTTTCTATTTAAATACTAAGCTGTACAGATGTACATAAAAATCTCTTTTAGGGTAAATTTTTACAACGATTTAACATTTGTATTAATTGTACATAGAATGTGAATATATGAAATGCACATCTTTTTGGTTTTTCAACAGAACACTGTATGTTGGTAATGTCAGTACGATTGTTCGCGTTTCCTGTGCTTTGTCATTCAGATGTGATGTTGAAACGAGGATGAGGAAGATCTGCCTAAACTTCATCAGGTCTTCCACACGTCTGTGTGTCGTTCTCGCTTGATGGTCGTCTCCAAGCATTCATTGGCAAACAGTATAAGATCGATTTAGTTTTAAAAGTATTGAGAAGAGATTGAGGAATCTACATATATATTCGTATATGGATGCAATATGATCTATGATTTAAAGGTACTCTTATGAGCCTCGATTATCCAAACTTGTAATAACTTGTAATTTAAACACTTTTTTTTTTTTTTTTGGTGAAGTATTACTAATGGATTTTCTGAGTCTGTTGCGAATCATCTTTGTATTTTGCTGTATTGAGAATAAAACGTATATGATTAAAAATGTTTTACCTGTTTTGCATTACTTATTGTGCTGTCAAATCGATTAATCGCATATAACATAAGTTTGTAAGTGTGTGTGTGTGTGTGTGTAGCCTACTACAGACACATTGGTGCTGTCAAATTGATTAATCGAATCTAATAAATGTTTGTAAATATTCACTGTATTCACACACACAGTGCTGTCCAATCGATTAATTGTGATTAATCACATCTAACATAAGTTTTTTTAAATATGCATATGTATGTATATATATATATATATATATATATATATATATATATATACACACACTTGCTGTCAAATCGATTAATCGCATTTAACAAAAGTTTTTTATATGTGTGTCTGTGTGTGAGTGTAGATACACATTTACAAACTTTTAATCGATTTGACAGCACTACTTTTAAAAGTGTTTTTGAGAATTAGTTTTAGTGTTTTACATAAACACATTATGAATTTCATGCTTGTGGTGGGGCGGGCTAGTGAAAGAAGTGCAGCAAGAGTTCGGCATGAGAACGATTCCAGGGGATTTTCAACATGAATTCGCCTTTTCCCACTTGCTTAAACCATCCATCCGATAAATGGGTGTTTAAAAGTAGACTACAAGTGTTCTGTGCGGTGTAATATTGACAAATAGCTATGGCTACTGAAGACAAAATGTAAAATATTGGAGAGGGTTGTTTCTCCCGCACTTTCTCCTCAGACCCGACGCTCACGCGGGTTGATTGACACGTGTTGTAAAAGGAACGAGCGTGACAAGCCACAAGTTGGTACGTTGAAGTATCCACGTTTTTTATTATTATTATTATTCTGGTCATAGAGATTTTAATGGATTCCGGTGATAGGTTAGGTGGAATCTGCGATCTCCTGTTCGTTCGCTGCCATAGTTGCATTACGCAGAGTTTCCCGCCAATTGGCATGGCAACCCGCGAGATTGGGAGTGGGCGGAGTCACACAGATCAAAACAAGAACAGACATTCCGACACGGAACGCTTGTTTCATAATAGAATAATTAACTGCAGTAGTGTTTATTAGTGTTAGTGTTTTTCATAGAAACAAGTATGTGAAGCATGTTTCCTAAATATCTGCTCAAATATTGTATTTTAATGCTTTAGTTCAACCTACAAAAAAACAACAAAAAAACTACAATCAGCACCCTAAATGTCATGAGATGTTTAATAGTTTGGGAACCATTTGCAAATTCAACCTTATGAAAGTACAGTTTAAATCACATTTACAAAGTAAAACCTACATTTATCTTTACTTCTGGTAAAGTGCAGAACTTGAGCTCTAATAGTTTAATTATGTCTCAATCACATTGGCATTTTGATCTGGCATAGCTGGTCATGCATTACTGAAAGCACTTAAATCAGATTGCAAAAAAAAAAAAAAAAAATACAATAATTTTCAGCTCACATGTGAGTACCCAATGCCCATTGAACTGTTAACACATTTTCAATTATAAGCCAGGCAAGTTTCCATTTTAGATATGTTCTCACTCTTGCACTGGATTTCTGAAGAATCACGTTGCACTGAAGACTGGAGTAGGCTAATGGTGCTGAAAATTCAGCTTTGATCACAGGAATAAATTTCATTTTATCATATTCACATAAAACATTATTTTAAATTCTAATGATGATATCTTTGACCAAATAAATGCAGTGAATATAAGATATATGCCTCTGATAGTATTGGCAAAATGCTTTCCAAGCTTTTGACTAGCCAGCATTCATCTCTGGACTTACATGTTTACAGTTAATGAGGCATTAACTTTATCATAAACAAATATCCCGTGACTTTGATGATGATGGACAGATTGGACACTTTCAGGAAACTTTCTCCAGGAAAAGTCCGCCCTCTTTAAGCTCCGCCCCTATAGCCCCGCCCTCTGCGCGCTCCCGAGACAGAGGTGGCAGGCGCATCACTCTGCCTGAAGACAAACGGAATTATGTTTCTAACACTCAAGTTTATGACATTAACCCGGCCGCTGGCGTTATGAAACACAGTGGAGTCGAGCAGTGAGGTCGGAATACACCCTGACAGAAGCCTTCAGGTAAGCAGATACACGGGGAGTTTATTAAAACTGCTGGTATCGTTTTGTAAATAATAGTTTCGGTCAACGGCTCACAACCGCAACAGGTGGATCAAACCAAACGATGTCTCTGTATTGACAGTAACTATCTGGAATGGTTTCACTTGAAAAGTTACTGGACGTTCACTCGAAAGTATGTACTTTTAATACGGGGTAAGTAAGTGTAACGCTATTATTATTACACAAGAGGGTTTTTGTGCTGAATGCATTATGTTCGGGGACTTTGTCCCACCAGGGAAAGAGGTAATCACGCAGAACAGATTTTGACCATCTACAATGGCATGTTCATGAGGAAATATATAAAACAACATTTATAAAAACACCAGACCATGTAGACCAGCTGAAAACCTGGTTTTTATCAGTGTTAATCAAATCCAAGTAAACTTTATTTAGAAAGCACTTTAAAACAACCGAAGTGCTGCACAGAAAAAGAAAAAAAAACATAAAATACGGCTACATACTTTATGTAAAGCATATAAAACAGATACATTTTCGGTTTTAAAGAGGTATTTGCAGTGTATTTTTCATAAGTGTTATTTTGCATCACTGTCTGATGCTGCCTGACTCCAGTTCGGATGAATTATTCAGCCTGGTAATGAGTGCAAGATGAATTAAGAGTGGTGAAAACGTGACAGCTTTGCTGTGTGTTGTTCGCAGGAAACCAGACACTGGGGTTTTGTCCACTTGCTGAAACTGTATCTCTGCCACCCCATGTTCTCGGTTGGGCTTTTCTGCATCTAGAAACAAGACCTGTAAAAACACCTACACAAAACCTGGCCCTTCTCACTCTTGTCAATAAGACACACCTTCAGAAAATGCATTCACAGAGCATTTTTTAAAGCAAATTTGAAGAAGAAGATTTGCATGCTTGGATTGTTGTTAAAACAGGGTCAATTATGCTTGCGTGCTTGTCTATTGACGAGGTTTTACAGTGATCATTTACATACAATGTAACATTCAGTTGTTTTGCATGAAGATAATCCATTAATGTTTGGGTGTTACTTTAACATCCTCAGTGCAAACTGGTTTATCCAGGCAACAAACTTGTTTATCTATTAAATGCATCTCAAACTGTTGCTTTTGACATTGATGTTCTGTGGTTAAAAAAGCCAAACTTTCTGTTTGAAATCAAGCGATAAAATTAAACCAAACAATTTAGAAATAAAATTAAAAATGCCATTATCAGTGAGGCAGATGTAAGTCAGGGCTGATGAAGAAGGTAAACCGATCTGGTGCAAAGTCATCTGAGCTCTTGTTGTAATAAATATTGTCAAACAGTTCGTACTTTGGTAAGATGTACTTGTTCCCGCTGCTCCCTAGTCTCGTCACTTCTTGAGTTTTAAAGCAATAGTCCAAAAAAGAAAATTCATTCATCATTTAGATGAGTGTGGAAAATACATTTCCCATGTATTGAAAGTGAATCAATGGGGACTATGACTATCATGCCAAAATTACACACAAAAAAGCCATGTAAAAATAAGTATTTAATGTGATATCTACATTAAAATGGGAAAATGATCACTTTCCAAAAAAGTTAAAAGACTCGCCAATGCAAAACCCACCGCCATGATGACATTGCGAAAAAAAATGACATTGCGATATTTCATATTTCATTACCAGATTACTTGAATGCCTCTATTGTTAAGAATGAATAATTCTAGCATGATTAAGGTGATTTTGTTGGGGAGTAAATCTACATAGAAAATAATAAACAAAGCAAAAATACAATTATAGATACAATAGAAGAAAGATAGAAATTAAACAAGCAGTGCTTTTTGTTTTCCAGTATTCACATACAGAAATTGAAAAATCAGATGCACAATAGCACTGCATAGTCTTAAATGAAATATAATCAGGCTAATCTTTGATAAAGCTGCAAACGTGATTTTCTCTGTTTTGTTTTATTAACATTGCCACAGACAGCAGTGGGTATATTAGGCTGCTGTCACTTTAAGAGTGAATGCACCGATCCAATGTAATGATTAGGGATGTCCCGATACCACTTTTTCACTTCCGATACCGATACCGATGCCGCACCTTTGGCTTTTGCCGATACCGATATTAGTCCGATATTTTTTTTTTCGTGGTCCGACGTGCCGTATACGGCCCACAGGGTGGTTTATAGGTTTAACTTTGTGAAAGACAAAACAAAACAAACACAAAAGTAAACATAATACATATCTTTGGAAAGCTGAGAAACTCGTGATTCGAACGACGTAAACCATTTTAAGATACAATCAACACAGCGGGCACAATCTGTCTCTTTGTCAGACCACCAACAGCCAAAACAAACCAACACAAACTGGAAGAAACTCACCAATTAGCCATCTGTTAGTCCACATTCCAACAAAAATGGTTTGGTTTCACTGTAAAGCGTCCATACAATCCAATTTGAAGAAGTTTTTAGTCCAAAACAATATGAATAAACATCCATGGAATGTAAATAGTAGCATTTCGCGTTAGCCGACAGCGCTATCACAACTTCGACGCACTAATGCTACGTTCACACCGGACGCGAATAGGGCGTCAGGCGCGAATGATTTCAATGTTAAGTCAATGCAAGAAAAATTCCTGCGGCGCGAATGAGGCGTGGAGCGCGGCGCGGAAGACGCGAATACGCCTCATTCGCGCGTCAAGTTGGCTGAACTTTGGCGTGAATTCGCGCCGCGTTAACCAATCAGGAGCCTAGCTGCTTGCTCACGTGGTGAAGTGTCTGGATGCTTCAATAAATTATTTTGTTAATATGACTAAATGCATGGTGGGATTATGCACAACAAAGCAAATGTTTCATCACTTAAAACATTATTTCTATATGGAGACATGTTCATTTTGTATTGAATGTTATTCATTCCATATCTAGAAATAGTATTATGTTGTAAAGACAATCAACATATGTGCATAAATTCGTGTCTGGACGTGAGAGAGAGAAAAAAAAAATCACAGGACAGGTTAATAACTTTTGAAGGCTGGCTCTATTTATTATCAAAACAAAAATAAATGACAGCTAGATTAGATGGATGAGGGCGAGGGTGATCCTCGCTCAGATGCGGGACAACAGGTCATCAAACTGGGCGCGTGACAGGCGGAAGTACCGCTGACAGCGGCCGTCATCCAGCGCAGCTCCTGGAGCGAGCAAATGGTGAAACTCGCCAAACGGTTCGGCTCCGAAGGGTCCGGTGGACACAAATATACGGCGACGATGATCCCCACGCCGCTGTTCTGCTATCCAGAGTAAATACAGAGCGGTAACTCTCTTGATGAATGCTCGGTCGACATAAAAACAATGACCGCCAACGGATTTTGATTCTGACGCGCGTCACGCGCGTAAATTTCGCTTCAAACTTTACGCGCGCCAGTTTCGCTCTTGACACGCAAAGCGAGAGTGATTCTCTGCGCGCGTGTGCGTAAACACAACAATCATCACGTGACAGGCTGCGCCGCTAAACTGGATATCGCTCATATTTTTTTCTCCCCTCCGATCTCCGATCTAGCGTTCTGGGCCGGTATCGGCGCGATACCGATGCCGTGGATCGGATCGGGACATCCCTAGTAATGATACGCATCTGTTTTCTTTCTCTGCTGTTTAAGTTCATGTTAGCTATGTGTCCGTTCAAGCACAAACAGAACTGAGTTCAGTGTTTGTGCGTTGCTCTCTCTCTCTCTCTGTGTGTGTGTGTTTCTTGAGCTCGAGTAAATGAAACCTCTTGAATGCTCCCTTGGGTTGCTTTTGTACACTGCTGTCTGATTGGCTACTGCTTGTTTAGTCTCGGTGACATTATGGTCTCAGCATATGGTGTGAGTCTGCTATTAAGGATGCACGATATATCGGCCACCATGTCGGTATCGGCTGATATATGTTCATTTTTTAATGTTATCGGCCCGATAACAAGATTTGGCTGACTGATAATGTATTATTTCCTCCAGCTGAGATGCTTCAGATGCACACTGTTCAACTTGATGGCTTTGAATAGCTGGAAATTTGATTGGAATCACTTCAGAAAAGGAAAATACAGTTCAGTGCAACATGTGCAGCGCAAATCTGTCATATAATCTACATAAAATTATAATGAGAAGATCGTGGGAAGATCTTGGGACGTGGCTTTTAATGGCAAGACTTTTGTAATCAGGCTCTCAAAAATTAATTATATAAAAGTTTGGATTTAGATTTATCCAATTTATAAATATACCAATAAAACATTTTGAACAGAAAGCTCATTCTGGTATGAATAATGAGGAACGTTCTCGTTCAGGAAAAAGGTGGATAAGGTAATGATGTTTGTCTCAGCTAAAGTTCATATCATCCTTTCATTATTCCAGCGCTCACAATCATGTGACCCACTTGTAATTTATTAAATGAGAGAGCTGTAACTCATGAAGAGGAATCAGCATGATCCAAACGGCTCGACCTCGGGTTCCCAGAGGAATTCCCGTAGAAGGTGACAGATTGCTTCAGCGTCTCCGAGTGATCAAGCATGACAGAAGACAATGAAATGTCTGACATTTTAATACTCTCACTTGGGTGCATTATGATTAATGCCTCTCTATTTGTCCAGCAAAAGTTGCACCACTTTCTAATGCAATAAACCAAATTCTGCTTTGACATGCAATTAAATAATTTCAAGATCAAGTAAGTTTAAGAGGCATTGTAAAAAGGGCATCCCAAAGTAATTCATTTGTGGGTAAATCCAAAAAACATGGATTTATTTTATTTGATTATGTTCCTTGAAGTTTACTTGTAATATTAATAAAGTTTTTTTTATACAAAAAAATAAAAACAAACAAATATAAATTAAGAAAACGGATTATTTTCAACCCTCATTCTGTCTCTGTCTGAAATGATCAGTTTTTTAAGGCGCTGCTCCTTTAAGGCTTCGCAGCATCTGTTATGATTGGCTAACGTCATTGCATAGGAAACAGTATCAACACAGAAAGTGTTTTGAAAACATTGTCCATACAACACCATCGTTTACATACAAAGCATTATGAAATCATTTTCTTGCGGTTTGTGATGAAGCTATCACTGTATCAGAGTCAGTCATTATAATCTGATCACGCGTCTGTATACTGTATCAGTGTATCAGAGTCAGTCATTATAATCTGAACACACGTCTGTATACTGTATCAGTGTATCAGAGTCAGTCATTATAATCTGATCACGCGTCTGTATACTGTATCAGTGTATCAGCGTCAGTCATTATAATCTGAACACACGTCTGTATACTGTATCACTGTATCAGCATCAGTCATTATAATCTGATCACGCGTCTGTATACTGTATCAGTGTATCAGCGTCAGTCATTATAATCTGAACACGCATCTGTATACTGTATCAGTGTATCAGCGTCAGTCATTATAATCTGAACACGCATCTGTATACTGTATCACTGTATCAGCATCAGTCATTATAATCTGATCACACATCTGTATACTGTATCAGTGTATCAGCGTCAGTCATTATAATCTGAACACACATCTGTATACTGTATCAGTGTATCAGTGTCCGTCATTATAATCTGAACACACATCTGTATACTGTATCGGTGTATCAGTGTCAGTCATTATAATCTGAACACACATCTGTATACTGTATCGGTGTATCAGCGTCAGTCACTATAATCTGAACACACATCTGTATACTGTATCACTGTATCAGCGTCAGTCACTATAATCTGAACACACATCTGTATACTGTATCGGTGTATCAGAGTCAGTCATTATAATCTGAACACACATCTGTATACTGTATCAGTGTATCAGCGTCAGTCATTATAATCTGAACACACATCTGTATACTGTATCGGTGTATCAGCGTCAGTCACTATAATCTGAACACACATCTGTATACTGTATCAGTGTATCAGCGTCAGTCATTATAATCTGAACACACATCTGTATACTGTATCGGTGTATCAGCGTCCGTCATTATAATCTGATCACACATCTGTATACTGTATCGGTGTATCAGCGTCAGTCACTATAATCTGAACACACATCTGTATACTGTATCAGTGTATCAGCGTCAGTCATTATAATCTGAACACACATCTGTATACTGTATCAGTGTATCAGCGTCAGTCATTATAATCTGAACACACATCTGTATACTGTATCAGTGTATCAGCGTCAGTCATTATAATCTGAACACACATCTGTATACTGTATCACTGTATCAGCATCAGTCATTATAATCTGATCACGCGTCTGTATACTGTATCAGTGTATCAGCGTCAGTCATTATAATCTGAACACGCATCTGTATACTGTATCAGTGTATCAGCGTCAGTCATTATAATCTGAACACGCATCTGTATACTGTATCACTGTATCAGCATCAGTCATTATAATCTGATCACACATCTGTATACTGTATCAGTGTATCAGCGTCAGTCATTATAATCTGAACACACATCTGTATACTGTATCAGTGTATCAGTGTCCGTCATTATAATCTGAACACACATCTGTATACTGTATCGGTGTATCAGTGTCAGTCATTATAATCTGAACACACATCTGTATACTGTATCGGTGTATCAGCGTCAGTCACTATAATCTGAACACACATCTGTATACTGTATCACTGTATCAGCGTCAGTCACTATAATCTGAACACACATCTGTATACTGTATCGGTGTATCAGAGTCAGTCATTATAATCTGAACACACATCTGTATACTGTATCAGTGTATCAGCGTCAGTCATTATAATCTGAACACACATCTGTATACTGTATCGGTGTATCAGCGTCAGTCACTATAATCTGAACACACATCTGTATACTGTATCAGTGTATCAGCGTCAGTCATTATAATCTGATCACACATCTGTATACTGTATCGGTGTATCAGCGTCAGTCATTATAATCTGAACACACATCTGTATACTGTATCAGTGTATCAGAGTCAGTCATTATAATCTGAACACACATCTGTATACTGTATCAGTGTATCAGCGTCAGTCATTATAATCTGAACACACATCTGTATACTGTATCAGTGTATCAGCGTCAGTCATTATAATCTGAACACACATCTGTATACTGTATCGGTGTATCAGCGTCAGTCATTATAATCTGATCACACATCTGTATACTGTATCGGTGTATCAGCGTCAGTCACTATAATCTGAACACACATCTGTGTACTGTATCAGTGTATCAGCGTCAGTCATTATAATCTGAACACACTTCTGTATACTGTATCAGTGTATCAGCGTCAGTCATTATAATCTGAACACGCATCTGTATACTGTATCAGTGTATCAGCGTCAGTCATTATAATCTGAACACACTTCTGTATACTGTATCAGTGTATCAGCGTCAGTCATTATAATCTGAACACACGTCTGTATACTGTATCAGTGTATCAGTGTCAGTCATTATAATCTGAACACACATCTGTATACTGTATCAGTGTATCAGTGTCAGTCATTATAATCTGAACACACATCTGTATACTGTATCAGTGTATCAGTGTCAGTCATTATAATCTGAACACACATCTGTATACTGTATCAGTGTATCAGCGTCAGTCACTATAATCTGAACACACATCTGTGTACTGTATCAGTGTATCAGCGTCAGTCATTATAATCTGAACACACTTCTGTATACTGTATCAGTGTATCAGCGTCAGTCATTATAATCTGAACACGCATCTGTATACTGTATCAGTGTATCAGCGTCAGTCACTATAATCTGAACACGCATCTGTATACTGTATCAGTGTATCAGTGTCAGTCATTATAATCTGAACACACATCTGTATACTGTATCAGTGTATCAGCGTCAGTCATTATAATCTGAACACACATCTGTATACTGTATCAGTGTATCAGCGTCAGTCATTATAATCTGAACACACGTCTGTATACTGTATCAGTGTATCAGCGTCAGTCATTATAATCTGAACACACGTCTGTATACTGTATCAGTGTATCAGAGTCAGTCATTATAATCTGAACACGCATCTGTATACTGTATCAGCGTATCAGAGTCAGTCATTATAATCTGAACACACGTCTGTATACTGTATCAGTGTATCAGTGTCAGTCATTATAATCTGAACACACATCTGTATACTGTATCAGTGTATCAGCGTCAGTCATTATAATCTGAACACACATCTGTATACTGTATCAGTGTATCAGCGTCAGTCATTATAATCTGAACACACATCTGTATACTGTATCAGTGTATCAGTGTCAGTCATTATAATCTGAACACACATCTGTATACTGTATCAGTGTATCAGTGTCAGTCATTATAATCTGAACACACATCTGTATACTGTATCGGTGTATCAGCGTCAGTCATTATAATCTGAACACGCATCTGTATACTGTATCAGTGTATCAGTGTCAGTCATTATAATCTGAACACACATCTGTATACTGTATCAGTGTATCAGTGTCAGTCATTATAATCTGAACACGCATCTGTATACTGTATCGGTGTATCAGCGTCAGTCATTATAATCTGAACACACATCTGTATACTGTATCGGTGTATCAGCGTCAGTCATTATAATCTGAACACACATCTGTATACTGTATCAGTGTATCAGCGTCAGTCATTATAATCTGAACACACATCTGTATACTGTATCAGTGTATCAGTGTCAGTCATTATAATCTGAACACACATCTGTATACTGTATCGGTGTATCAGCGTCAGTCATTATAATCTGAACACACATCTGTATACTGTATCGGAGTATCAGCGTCAGTCATTATAATCTGAACACACATCTGTATACTGTATCAGTGTATCAGCGTCAGTCATTATAATCTGAACACACATCTGTATACTGTATCAGTGTATCAGCGTCAGTCATTATAATCTGAACACACATCTGTATACTGTATCGGTGTATCAGCGTCAGTCATTATAATCTGAACACACATCTGTATACTGTATCGGTGTATCAGCGTCAGTCATTATAATCTGAACACACATCTGTATACTGTATCAGTGTATCAGCGTCAGTCATTATAATCTGAACACACGTCTGTATACTGTATCAGTGTATCAGCGTCAGTCATTATAATCTGAACACACATCTGTATACTGTATCAGTGTATCAGCGTCAGTCATTATAATCTGAACACACATCTGTATACTGTATCAGTGTATCAGCGTCAGTCATTATAATCTGAACACACATCTGTATACTGTATCAGTGTATCAGCGTCAGTCATTATAATCTGAACACACATCTGTATACTGTATCAGTGTATCAGCGTCAGTCATTATAATCTGAACACACATCTGTATACTGTATCAGTGTATCAGCGTCAGTCATTATAATCTGAACACACATCTGTATACTGTATCAGTGTATCAGCGTCAGTCATTATAATCTGAACACACATCTGTATACTGTATCAGTGTATCAGTGTCAGTCATTATAATCTGAACACACATCTGTATACTGTATCGGTGTATCAGAGTCAGTCATTATAATCTGAACACACATCTGTATACTGTATCAGTGTATCAGTGTCAGTCATTATAATCTGAACACACATCTGTATACTGTATCAGTGTATCAGCGTCAGTCATTATAATCTGAACACACATCTGTATACTGTATCAGTGTATCAGCGTCAGTCATTATAATCTGAACACACATCTGTATACTGTATCAGTGTATCAGCGTCAGTCATTATAATCTGAACACACATCTGTATACTGTATCAGTGTATCAGCGTCAGTCATTATAATCTGAACACACATCTGTATACTGTATCAGTGTATCAGCGTCAGTCATAATCTGAACACACATCTGTATACTGTATCAGTGTATCAGAGTCAGTCATTATAATCTGAACACACATCTGTATACTGTATCAGTCATCATACTGGCTCATATTTGCTTTTGACGCAACGGTCACGTCCAGTTTAGGCAAATATCAGCTGTTAAGTGACAAACGACAGTGGGCGGAGCCTATGATGAGATGATGTACTGTATACTATTTGTCAATATCTTGCTCTGGAGTCAGGCACATGCAAATGTATTTGCCTGTGTGACATCACAGATCCATCAATAACAAAACAAGCTGTTTTTGGAGCTTGATTAAATAAATGCTTTGTTTATAATGAGGAGGACAATTTATGAAACTTGCAGGAAGTTTTAATGCAGGGTCTGAATTTTTTAGACCATTTTTCTGTTGCATATTTCTGTCAAGCATAAAACACGTGAACAAAACCTGAAACAAGCATAAAACAAACGAAATGTTTGCTCACTCAATGCTTTTTTACAATGTGGTAATTTTGTTTTTCAGAGTTTACACAACACAAGGAACCTTGATTTCAATCTTTTAATTAAACTGAAAAAAAGTAGCAAAAATTAATATAAAATAATGAGATACAAATAAAGATAAATATTTTGTGGTAGTTCTAGTACAGAAAATAAGTAAAGTAATCAAATGAAAAATAGCACTGATAGTCTGTTAGTCCTTACTAAATGAAATACATAGGCTAGTAATTCTGATTCCTTACAATTAAAGCTATCTTTTGTTGTTTTGACGACAACATTAATTACAGACAGTAGGCCTGTGACTGCTGACACTTGAGCTAGTGCACGGATCCATGACTGTTTGTCTGTCACACTGTTACATGTTTTATGCTTATTTAAGACATAACTAACTTGTGTTTAAGAGTTTACTAACCAAGACTGGAACTTTGACACAATTTCGCGTGTTTTTTCCCCGTTAAAGCGATATAATCCGCGAAAAATAACTTTTGTTACTGGCAAGCTGTTTGTGATGTGGCTTTACTGTATGGGTGCAGAGAAACCATCTCTCAGAGAGCGAACGAGTAATAAAATTGCTTTTTTGCTTGACAAATCAATGTTTGCGGGCAAGCAAGAACTGATAAGAATGTAAAATGTGTGTACCTGAAATGCAATGCGAGTCGCTTTGGATAAAAGCGTCTGCCAAATGCATAAATGTCAATAATGCTGGAAATTCCCATTATAAGTGGGAAACCTGCAATCCCACGCTGAAATGCAAGCCATGTTTTAATGGTACAAAGAGTCTTAAATATTATCGCTGTTCATAGACAAGTTGTCGCATCACTCATGTCGCTGATCTGCCTGATCTTATGAAAATGCGTCTCTATAGTGCACATTGTGTTTATCGTGCAATTTATATGCGAAAATTAGTTTTTACATGCATATTTATACACAGTTTTCATGTGCATTTGATACGCACTTTATTGCATGTAATACACGCGCACACCACTAATCCTACCCAAACGTATAATACACATGCACCCCACACCACTACTATCATATGCACATAAAAACTCATTTTCGCGTATAAATTGCACGATAAACACAATGTGTGCTCTAGAGACGCATTTAGGTTGCGCTGATGCGTCTTCCTTGAAACGTTTGTCATTTTGGCTCATTAAAAAAGGCATTCAGAATGTGGTAGATGTGCTTTTTATCCCATAATTACATTGCATTTCAGGCATATTTCAGACACCAAGATGTAAGAGAGCGGAGAGCAGCGACACTGCATGCCTCTTTCCGTGATTTCCATGATTCTATAGTCCTTTGAATTAGCCTCTGAATTAGTGCCAGGAAACAAAGTTCAAAGCGCTAAACTGGCAATGCAACTGGCTGAAGTTTAATCTGTGTTTCTTTCCAACGCAACTCTCACTCTCTCTTACACTGTAACGGCTGGTCTTTGTCATCTGCTGTAATTAACACATTTGTCACATTCCTTCCATATTAAGATTTTAATAGCGGCAATTATCTTATATTAGTTCATTTTTACCTTAAAGGTCTTTGTGTTGAGCTCCACGCGTCCTACGCTGTGTAAAGGATGAATGCGCAGCTCTGAAAGCTGAACTTTCCATTAGCTGCAGTTGTAAGTAAGGGTGTCTTTGTTGCTGAGATCTTTTTCCCTCATATGTAATAATGTAAACCAACTTTTACTATGTGTTAATAAAATGGTATTATTTCTAAGCACATCAACAAAAATCAACTGATGTGATTTTTTTTTATATAGATTTTACTATCATTTTGAGGCCGGCTTTGCTGTCCTCTGCTTACTCGGTTTTCTTCAAACTTCAGTGAGCTGTGATATCAAATATACAAATTTTGATGCCAAAAATATATAAAAGATAGTTTATGTATGACCGATCAGAGCAATCTCAACACACTGGACCATTTGACCAATCAGAGCAGAGTAGACCAATCACAACACACTGGACCATCTGACCAATCAGAGCAGAGTAGATTAATCACAACACACTGGACCATCTGACCAATCAGAGCAGAGTAGACCAATCACAACAGACTGGACCATCTGACCAATCAGAGCAGAGTAGACCAATCACAACAGACTGGACCATCTGACCAATCAGAGCAGAGTAGACCAATCACAACAGACTGGACCATCTGACCAATCAGAGCAGAGTAGACCAATCACAACAGACTGGACCATCTGACCAATCAGAGCAAAGTAGACCAATTACAACAGACTGGACCATCTGACCAATCAGAGCAGAGTAGACCAATCACAACAGACTGGACCATCTGACCAATCAGAGCAGAGTAGACCAATCACAACAGACTGGACCATCTGACCAATCAGAGCAGAGTAGACCAATCACAACACACTGGACCATCTGACCAATCAGAGCAGAGTAGACCAATCACAACAGACTGGACCATCTGACCAATCAGAGCAGAGTAGACCAATCACAACAGACTGGACCATCTGACCAATCAGAGCAAAGTAGACCAATCACAACAGACTGGAGAGACTGAATCTTTGAAATTACAGTTTTCTCTCTTAGAAACATTACAATGCTGCAATGTACTGTATATTATAAAAAAATGTAAGTGTTTTTATTTTTTTATTTACAGTACATACATATACGTATATTCACAGAGAGAGAGAACTTTTATGCTATTTCAAAAGTTCCTATTTTTGTCTCCAACTGACAACCGGATTATATATAATATATATATACACATATAATCCGGTTGTCAGTTGGAGACAAAAATAGGAACTTTTGAAATAGCATAATAGCAGCACTTTAACATTCATATTCTCTCTCTCTCTCTCTCTCTCTCTCTCTCTCTCTCTCTCTCTCTCTCTCTCTCTCTCTCTCTCTCTCTCTCTCTCTCTCTCTCTCTCTCTCTCTCTCTCTCTCTCTCTCTCTCTCTCTCTCTCTCTCTCTCTCTCTCTCTCTCTCTCTCTCTCTCTCTCTCTCTCCCACTTGCTTTGCATTTCTGCAACAGTTCCATTTTTAATTCCTTCAGTTCAGACCCAACCTAAGATCGCTCAAATTCTTTTATGAATTAAATCTTTTATGACAAATAAATACCGAGCCAATTGGACTGGGCTTTCTGAAGTCTCAAAAAATCCTATCATTAGTTGAAATTGGTTTTTAAAGTATTCGATGCGAGGGACACAGAGGTTGCGTTAAACTTCTGCATTTTCTGTCATTTTGACGGACAGGGTCGTAAAAAATCAATCATAATCTATTATACCCTTCATTAATTTTTAATAAGCAATTTAATATGCTCATTTTCTTTTTTATTCACAAATGTACAGGACAAGCATATAAGCTAGATTACGCATTTACAGTATGTATTTATGACCATGTGACACTTTTCAGGTTTGAATATATGGGTGAAAAATAGCAAGTGTGATATTATTATTTTTTTTTTAAACAAAATTAATGCATTTTATGTCGTCATTGTAACAAAAATAATATTACGATATCATCTGGAAATTATTAACATTTGAACATTTATTTCATTATTTGTTTGATATAATGTTTACAAAACATTATCTCGTCAAACTGGAAAATTGACCCGTTTCATAGAATAGTTCTTATATCTTATGATCTCTAATTCTCAGAAGAGTTGACTTTTTTTTGTTTTGTTTTTGCAGCGCAATGGGAAAATCGTGGAGGAATTGATCATCCATAGATCTGCAGGTATGTGCTAGTAAGACCAGTCAGTGTCAACAAGTGGGAAGATGTTCCTCACTGGTTTGATCCGGCTGAGATAACGATTCTCAATGGTGTCAGCATGGCACATCATGTAATCTCAGGGTTAGTGCTTTTGCTAGCCGATGTGTGTGATCTCTCAGTTGATTATTTTGCAAGTCAAATTTGAGAGGAACAGATGCAAATGTGAGTGTGAGCTGTCTGTTATATTACCGCACTACCTCACCTTTGCTTTGCTGAATGATTGTCAGCGATCTCAAGGTCATTGAATAGGAATCCAGAAAGGAATGTTTGAAGAGTCGGTCATTAAGCTCATGTCTTCACCTGACCACCTGATAAAGACTTGGCAAGACTAAAGAGAAAACACACTCGGGTTAATCTCCTGAGAGAAATGCCCTGACTACATCTCAACCCAAAATCAAAACAGGAAGAATTTATTTTGGGGTTCAAAGGGATTAGAGTTAGGGTTTAGGGGTTAGAGTTGGGTTTTTTGGGTTTATAGGGGTTTGCCTTGGGTTTTGGGGGGTTTATAGGGTGGAGTTATATTTTTGGGGGGGTTATAGGGGTTAGAGTTAGGATTTTGGGGGTTTAGAGGGGTTCGACTTGGGTTTTTGGGGGTTTATAGGGTAGAGTTGGGTTTTTGGGGTTTATAGGGGTTCGCCTTGGGTTTTTGGTGGTTTATAGGGTAGTGTTAGGTTTTCAGGGGTTTTTAGGGTAGAATTAGATTTTTTGGGGGTTATGGGGGTTTGAGTGAGGGTTTAGGGGATTTATAGGGGTTCGCCTTGGGTTTTGGGGGGTTTATAGGGGTAAGAGTTAAGTTTTTGGGGGGTTCGAGTTAGGTTTTTGGGGGTTTATAGGGTGGAGTTATATTTTTTGGGGGGTTATAGGGGTTAGAGTTAGGTTTTTGGGGGTTTATAGGGTGGAGTTATATTTTTGGGGGGGTTATAGGGGTTAGAGTTAGGATTTTGGGGGTTTAGAGGGGTTCGACTTGGGTTTATAGGGTAGAGTTGGGTTTATAGGGGTTCGCCTTTGGTTTTTTGGTGGTTTATAGGGTAGTGTTAGGTTTTCAGGGGTTTATAGGGTAGAGTTTTTTGGGGGTTATGGGGGTTTGAGTGAGGGTTTGAGGGGTTTATAGGGGTTCAACTTGGGTTTTTGGGGTTTATAGGGTTAGAGTTAGGTTTTTGGGGGTTTATAGGGGTTTGGGTGAGGTTTTGGGGGGTTTATAGGGGTTCAAGTTGTGTTTTGGGGGGTTTATAGGGTATAAGAGTTAGGGTTTATTAGGTAGAGTTAGGTTTTTGGGGGGTTTGTAGGGGTTCAAATGAGGTTTTGGGGGGTTTATAGGAGTTAGGTACAATGGTTAGGTACAATGTAACTACGCCAACTTAAAATTAAGTGTCACCCGATTTCTTACTTGAATGCTTGTGTTAAATAGACCTATATGAAAAAAAAATCAAAGCAATTTTTATTTTATTTGTCTTATTTGTGATTTGCATCTTTGTTCTTATTTTTAATAACAAAGATAAAATACTAATCAAGTGATAATAAAATGATCTGTCATTATTGTTATAGCATTAGTTTGGCTGTACTGCAATTTGCAAAACAGTCATAAGACTAACATGAAAAATTATTATGATAGGATTGTGGAATGTGTAAAATTGTAATAAACACTTTATAATAAGGTTCATTAGTTATTGTATTAATTAACATGAACTAACAATGAGCAATTTATTTGTTACAAATACAATATTTATTAATCTTTGTTTATGTTAGATAATAAAAGCCCAGATGGTCATTGTTTGCTCATGTTAGTTCACAGTGCATTAACTAATGTTAACCCTAACTACAATCTTTGATTTTAATAACCTATTAGTAAATTTTGAAATTAATAATATCTAAGATTAATAAATGCTGTAGAAGTATTGTTCATTCTTAGTTCATGTTAACTAATGTTATTGTAGAGTGTTACCATGATATTTTTTTGCTATATCTCAGATATGTATTGTAAAACACATTGAGTGCTATGCGAACTCATCATCTTCGTTAGAGTTGTGTGTGACTGTGCTGAGTTTGATTGACAGCTGGCAGTCACCTGACACCACCTCTCCCTGGTGTGGGCTCTCAGCAAACGTAATGTGAGAATTTCAGCAATTTCCACTGCCCAGGTCGAATTACCTCTGTTTTTCAGCTTCTTCTTTTTCCAACATAGTTGCAAAAGTTGAAAAGTGCGTCAGGCCGATTTTTGTCTTTTAGTGATCTTGAAACAGGCCTATTTGAGATTGCCTATACAGCATTTGGCATTGCCATTAGATGACTTGCAGTATTTCTTTTTTTGTTGTTGTAGTGTTCCTCTATGAGGCTTACAACGGCTTTACATAAAACTAAAACTTTGTCCTTATTGGCTGTAAACAACATTTCTGTGCAGTCAAGCGAGGGCAATCCACCTTGCGCTACGTGACGAGTCCTACTGTAGGCAAACACAATTCTTACTCAGTATTGTTGTCTTGTTTACAGTCCAAATGTCTAAAAACGCTAAAATCAAGATGCATTTACTAGATGAATATTAGATAATATGTCTTGTTTTCTGGGGAAAAATCTACATTTTTTTGGCCAGGACGCTCTTGTAAAAGAGATTTTTAATCTCAATGTGCTTCTTTCCTGGTAAAAATAAAGGTTAAAAAAAAATAAAGTGAGGGTATTTTTCTAAAACAAGCTAAACTTTCTGTCAATGGGGTTAGAAAAATAATCTTAATTCAAATGCAAAAAACAAGATTATTTTTATTACCCCATAGCTTGTTTTAGGAAAAAACTAGAACAAGACACATTATCTAATGACATTTTACTCATTTAGTACAGTAAATGCATCTTGATTTAAGAATTTTTTGATATTTGGAGTGGAAACAAGACAGAAATAGTGAGTAAGAAAAGCATAATTTACTGAAGCTAAATCATCAGAGAAAGCCACGAGTAACGAGCATCTTTGTCAGATTGTTATCAATCAATGCTGTGAAACACATGACATGTAACACCGTACTGTATGTGCTTAAGCTTATCTTGCACATTCCCATCCCATGTAATCACCTTGCCACTGATAAGGACTCAATAAGAGCGACTGGCTGCTATGCAAACACCCAACGACACACTTACAGCCTTTTCAAAAGTGGTTTCGAACTCAACAATCTCATTCAGAAACATGAGCTCAATATGTAAAACATTTGAAATCATCTAACTGGATGAAACTAAAAGATCGGAGCCTGCGTCCATCATACACAACCCACAGACTGGCAACAACAGCCATTGGCTAGTTTATTTAAATATACGTTTTCGCTTTTTTTTTTTTTTTTTTTAATTCGGAAAATATTCAAAATTAGATTTTTTTTTATCTACGAATATTCAAAATATATTTTTTAAAGGGGTGGTATAATGCCACTTTTTACAGTATGTAAAATACGTCTGTCCCCAGAGTGTGTGTATGTGAAGTTTTAGCTCAAAATACACTACAGATAATTTTTTTTTTTAATAATAATAATACATTTTATTTATATTGCACTTTTCTTGTACCCAAAGTGCTACAAGTACAGTACAAACGTGAATACATAAATAAAAAAAACAAGAGATATAATATAATATGCATCCACCTTTTTGAGGGTGAGCTAAAACGTGTCGTTTCGTTTATGTCCCTTTAAATGCAAATCTATAAATCGCTCGCGCGGGAACTGCCTAGACTAGAGAGTGATGTGGGCGGGGCTAAATTTTAGGGTTTGTGACGTCACTAACCCGGGACTTCCTGTGTAGTTCCTACCAGCCGTTTGTCGTAGTCAAGTCAAGTCACCTTCATGTATACAGCGCTTTTAACTACTGTATATTGATTGGTTCAAAGCAGCTTTACAGTGATAATAGGAAATTACAGTAACAGATTGTTTTGTTTACAGTAGGGATGCGCCGATCCACATTTATTCACTACCCGAATTTGGATATCGTCCGATACCGATCCTATTCCTATACCAGAGCTGTGTTTGCTTTAATATTATTATTATCATTATTGTTGTTGATTTTATATGATACTGAAATAAACTCATCTCAACAAGCATGATATGTACTACGTATGCATGCAAAGGCAACTTGAGGTACGTATAAGGTCAGAAAAAACAGGAAATCCTGTTGACAGGAAAAATCTCATTCTGAAAACAAATATGCAACTGTAAGGATTTACATTCCCAAAATGTCTTGAGTCTTGAAATATAAGAAAAGTGCAAGTGTAAACATCTTACACACACACACTATCAATAAAACAGTGTGCATCTGAACAGCACAACAGCACTGGCTCTTGTAGCATCACCAAATCAACGCATTAAAATGGCAAATATTAGAAAAGTGCAATAACTGTAAACATCTTAAGGCCCTTGCACACTGAAATTTCCATATGCGTTTTTTCGTATTCGCGATTCACTGGCTCTGAATTGTCAAAACAAAATTGCCATTGAAACTGCTCGCTACGGATGCGAAAAACCCGATTCGATTTTTTTTTTTTTTTTTTTTTTTTTTTTTGATGGACGAAGTTTCAGTGGCAGTGTGCAAGCGTGACTGACATAACGTGAGGTCGTATTTATTTTTTAATGCGCAAAAAATTCGGACACGAATTTCGGACTCAAAAATAAATAAAATAACTAAATAAAACGGCTCCAATTGTATTTCTCATGCGTCGTGGAAATCTAAGGAATTCTCGTTCTGGCCTACAAGGAAGAAAAGAAATAGTCGAATAAACTCGTTATTTTTGTTTGTTTTTTCGCACAAAAAGTATTCGCGCCGCTTGATAAACTTATAGTTGAGCCACGGTAGTCACTTGGGATATTTAAACATTTTCTTCATTGACTTTCTGGGCCGTCAAGAGGCAGTCCCTTAGGAGCCAATGTGGTAGTTATACAGCTCTCAAATTTAATCAAAAATATCTTCATTTGTGTTCCGAAGACGAACGAAGGTCTTACGGGGTTGGTACAGCATGGGGGTGAGTAATTAATGACTTAATTTTCATTTTTGGGTGAACTAACCCTTTAACATGATGCTTTTTTAAATGTTTGACTGCGTTCGTTGTGTTGACCGACGCGAGGGAACTTCCGCCTCTATGATTACGGCTTTGCAAACATTGCATTTTGCTGTCTTGCGCTGCGGTGTTTCCAGTGTGAGGTTTTTCCACACTGCGGACATAACGCTGCTCAATGCTTTCCTGCTAGCTGGATGCAAACTGCGGATTGGATTTCCGGAGCGGAGGCGTGTCTCATTGCTCTGTGTCTCATTGAGTCGCGCCTCCGTTCAGGAAATCCATTCCGCAGTTTGCAGCCAGCTAGCAGACTAGCCGGCGGGAGTCACAACAACGTTAAAGCGCAAACATGGCTCACGGATATCCATGCAGATGCTGGTATTGGTCCCGATACGATACTGGACAGCAGCTCTAGAATATAGTAATTGTCAAGTTAAAGCTAAGTTATGTTTGATTGACTTTGATGCAATTGAGATTGATGCGACATTACACACTAACGAAAGTTAGAAATTAAAGTAGTGAAATCATAAACAAGGACCCCATTAATTTGACAGCCCTAGCGTACAGGCTACAGCGTACACTCACAGACATGAGAAATATATCTAAAAAGCTTTAAATATCTACTTTTAAAATCGAAAACAAATACTTTCTGCTATGAAAGATGCATTTCTCTCTATAGATGCGGTCGACACTGACTCAGAAAACACTAGTTTATTAACACACACTTAAAATGGCACATTCATAATCATTAATTTTGATTAATTTTGATGTTTTGATGTTCACTTGAGCGTGGAATAGCCTAGATATATATATAAAAGGCTCATTATGGTTCAGCATTCCCAACTGTAAATATCTATGTAATTAAATGAATATAAATGTGCGATTAGTCGACTAATGGCTTAAATGAATGACTACTAGTTGACAAGAAAAATCTTTTTGTACGGTGTTAATGCTGAAGTGATAAAACACCCGTAACCTCACTCTAAAACACACCAGTAATCAATAAATAACGACTTTTTATTATTATTAATGATCAGAATAAGCAACTCTCCGCGCCAAGTGATAAAGTTCAGTAGTCTGTTCAAATTTAACAATGTAAGTTGAATTCAATATTCAGTCTACTCTTAAGACTCATTTATTTTCTTTGGCGTTTTAATATATGTTGACTTGCCCTGTTTTATGATTTTACGTACAGCTTGTGTTTTAATGTTTGTAATTTGTTTTTGTTTTTGGGTATTGGTTTTCTTTTGTACTTGTACAGCACTTCGGTTGTTTTTAAATTGTGCTTTATAAATAAACATTTTATTGTATTTAATATAATATTCAACACCTGGGAAATAAACCCATGAGCTACAGGAACAAGGTGCATTCTGGGTGCATCCCATCTAAACAAAGTGACCGCATTTAGGAACTGGACAATAAATCTGTTTTGATGTGACTATAATCAGGCCTGTTTTGTTCTTTCTAGAACAGGAAGAAAAGACGTCATTGAGTTTGATGACAGGAGAAAAGATTGCGTCAAGGTTTATAACCCTTTTCTCATCCTGACACCTTTTGTGTCCTTCCCCAAAGGGCCGTTCCTTCATTACCTACTCCATTTCCCTGGTTTTGTCTTTCCATGGCGTCTAATTGTGCGTTTTTAGGTAATGAAAGCCCACTATAAGTATTAATAACATTATTTCCAAAGGTCCACACTACTTTTTGTTCTGTTGCTGGATGTCCAGAATAAAACATGAAGAATGTCAGGCCTCAAAAGTGGGGCATTTCCTCGTTACCGTCTTTTGTTACACTTGTTCATTCACCTTGTCCTGTTACCTAAGAGAGGCTGTGTTAAGAATGTCGTAATTTGGCACAAACATTTCCCTGGTTAAAGTTCAGTTGCCTTCCCGTGGGTTTCTGTTGCATCTGTAAAAATTTGACCTCCACCTTGGAGAACTAAAGATATGTTCATTTTTATGTTCTAATCAGATTTTAAAAAAATGCATTTGAATGTTTGATAGACTTTTGTCCTCACATTGTTTCTTGTCCTCACATACAGTATATAGTTTTTTTCAGTCACTTGGACTTGACTTATAGCTTTACTCGGTTCTGTTTGCTTGACCTCATTGTTTCTTCCATACAATCACATTGACATTTCAACCTACATAAAAAGAAAAGAAAGGGACTAATCGGATTCATAAAGGCAGAAACTGATACGAAACTGTTCTTGTACACTATACATGTGTATATTACCCATATAATGGGTTTGTTTATTCCAGTCATTCCTGGGGCCTTACTTCTAACAATAAATACCTTTGGATTTACTGTGTAATTACATAGTGTTCTGTAAAATTCCCTGAGTTTGAGCTTTGGTTTGAGTTTTCGGGATTAGAGTTAGCTGGGGGTTTATGTGGGGTTTACAGGGGTTAGAGTTAGGCTTTAGGGGTAAGCGTTAGGTTTTTAGGGGTGTATAGTGGTTAGAGTTAGTATTTTGGGGGGTGTATCTGGGTTAGAGTTAGGTTTTTGGGGGGTTCATGAGTAAGAGGTAGGTTTTGGGGGCTTTATAGTGGTTAGAGTCAGTTTTGTGTATCTGGGTTAGAGTTAGTTTTTTGGGGGTGTATCTGGGTTAGAGCTAGGTTTTGGGGGTTTATAGGGGTTAGAGTTAGGTTTTGGGGGTTCGGGGGGGTTAGAGTTAAGTTTCGGGGCGTTTATAGGGGTTAGAGTTAGGTTTTCTGGGGGTTCATGGGTAATAGTTAGCTTTTGGGGGGTTATAGGGGTTAGAATTAGTTTTTGGGGGTTTATATGGGTTAGAATTAGGTTTTGGGTTTTTTTAGGGGTAAGACTTAGGCCTTTGGGGGTTTATAGGGTTAGAGTTAGGTTGTTGGGGGTTTATATGGGTTAGAATTAGGGTTTGGGGTTTATTAGGGGTTAGAATTAGGTTTTGGGGGGTTTATAGGGGGTTAGAGTTAGGTTTTTGGGGGTTATAGGGGTTAGGGTTAGGTTTTTGGGGTTCATAGGGGTTAGAGTTAGGGTTTTGGGGGTTCATAGTGGTTAGAGTTAGGTTTTGGGGGGTTTATAGGGATTAGAGATAGATTTTTGGGGGTTAGGGTTAGGTTTTGGGGGTTCATAGGGGTTTGTGTTAGGTTTTTGGGGGTTATAGGGGTTAGGGTTAGGTTTTTGGGGGTTCATATGGGTTAGAGTTAGGGTTTTGGGGGTTCATAGTGGTTAGAGTTAGGTTTGGGGGATTTATAGGGGTTAGAGTTATGTTTTGGGGGTAATAGGGGTTAGAGTTATGTTTTGGGGGTAATAGGGGTTAGAGTTAGGTTTTTAGGCGTTTATATGGTTAAGAGTTAGGTTTTTTGGGGTTCATAGGGATTAGAGATAGATTTTTGGGGGGTTAGGGTTAGGTTTTGGGGGTTCATAGGGGTTTGTGTTAGGTTTTTGGGGGGTTATAGGGGTTAGGGTTAGGTTTTTGGGGTTCATAAGGGTTAGAGTTAGGTTTTTAGGCATTTATCGTGGTAAAAGTTAGGTATTGTGGGTTTATAGGGGTTTGAGTGAGGTTTTTTGGGGGTTCATAGGGATTAGAGTTAGGTTTTGGGGGTTTATAGGGGTAAAAGTTAGGTATTTGGGGTTTATAGGGGTAAGAGTTGGGCTTTTAGGGGTTTATAGGTGTTTGAATGAGGTTTTTGGGAGGTTCATAGGGGTTAGAGTTCTGCAGAGAGAATTTCGTTCATTTGCTTTTGATTTTAGAGTTATTCGCGATGAATAAATTTGGAGGAGCATTTTTATAAGCATACATAATTATTGTAAATGTTCTTTTTTTGAAAGTGTGTATCTGAGTTATCTGTTCACTGACTGATAAGCCCAGATTCAGAAGAAGTGAAAAACTGTCCAGTTTGGTGTTGGTAAAGTTGTTTTGAGCAGTAAGTCTTTATTAATTAGGCCCCTGGATTTTCACTCGTGACTACAACTTTACTCATTCTTCAAGTGCACAAGCATTTGTTGGATTGAAGTATGCATTCCTTGTTAGACACGTTTCTAAAGGGTATTACTGTTTGGAGCATTGCCATTTACTTAGCAAATATTTTGCATTGTTAAATTGCTTGTTAACGAACACTACTGTAAATATTTTCATAATTTGCATTGATCCTCCTTAATATACCTTTGCTTTTTTTTAACTGCATTAAAAGTCACTGAACGTGATCCCAGACAACAATCCCAACGAGACTGGTGAAAATGCCACTGTGGCACAGATCTGTAGAACTTATACAATTAAAATCAAACCATTTTACTCCCAAAATGTGTTTGAAACAGTATATTAAAAGAAAGAAATGTAGGGTTGTGTAATCCCGCTGTAAATAAATACTTTTATTCCGCAAGGATACATTAAATAGATCAAAAGTGACAGTATAAAAACATTTATAATGTTACCAAAGATTCAAATTCAAAAATACATTTCTTTTGAACTTTATATTCAAAAAGAATCAAACTGAACATGACTGTTTTCCACACTGATAATAATAATAAACTTTAATCATATTAGAGTGATTCCTGAAGGATCATGTGACACTGGAGTAATGATGCTGAAAATACAGCTTTGATCACAGGAATACGTTAAACTTTACTATATACAAATTAAAAACAGTTATTTTAAATTGTAATAATATTTCACAACATTACTCTTTGTTGTTGTATTTTTAATCAAATACATGCAGTCTTAGTGAGCAGAAGAGACTTCTTTTAAAACATCAAAAAACGCACCGATCACAAGCTTTTGAGTGTATGTGGCCCGAGATATTTATTTATTTAGTTTGAAGCGCCTCACATTTTGAATGACCCAGTAAGGAGATTAAGATGTTGCGGTGACGTCACCCTGGAAGAGAGCGCAGGATAAAGGTCCCGTGCCTCGATGGAAAGAGAAGTTCCCCATAATCCTCCTCCTCCTCATTCTCCAAAAATCCCCTGATCACATTGAGGCAACATCTCATTTCCACCATATCTCAAATTATTATGATCCATTCTTACTCTACATAAATGCAAAATATTTTTTATTGCTAAGGCTAAATACATGCGCTCAAAAAAAAATGTTGGGTGAAATATGGGCAAACCCAGCCGTTGGTTTGAATTTTTAAATTAGTTAAACCCAACGTTTGAGTTTGTCCATATTTGACCCAAATTTGGGTGGTTGAAACAACTCTTTTTTTTTTTTTTTGTGTAGTGTCATGTATTCTTAATACTCACTTTTTGGCATGATTTGAAAACTACATGTTATTTGGAATTGACTATAATATAATAAAATAGTTGTCTTTTTTTTTTTTTTTGGAGAATAATATTTTTGTTCTTTTGCTATACCTTCATTTTAATGGCCATTTATGATTCAATTCCAGAGATATGGGCATCTCACTTGGTTTCCATACACCTATTTTAATGTGCATTTTGGGATATTGCATCATAAAACGAATGGATTTCCAAAATGCACATAAATGCACTTTTTTCGATTTAAGGATTATAATTTTTTTTTCATTTTTTTATGTGCATAAACTGCAATGGAAACACATTGATAGAATAAATCCCTCAATGCGCAATCAAAACTTTGCCTCAGCAGAGGCTGTGATTGGATAACTGGATTACCTAGCGGACCAATAGAATCGCAGCGTCTCTAATGTTGGTTTGGTGTTTCTGAAACGCCGCAGCAGAAGTGTGTGATCAGAATGATTGGGTGTAATTCCCTCCAGAAGCGTCTCACACACACAAACACCCACACACACGAGTGAGTTCCCGAACACCAGCATCCGAACGCTAGAGAACACAACAGCGTTTACTGTGTTTCGTCTGACGCTCGACACACACTCGTTTATGATGGCGGGAAACAGAGCAACTTCCATTTTTATTAGTGATATTTTTTTATTTATTTATTTTTTTTTTTGAGTAAAGCGTCAAGTCACGATTTTGTTCTCTTGAACTCATGGGATGGAAACGCTGATTCATTCGCAAACATTTAATGTGACATTCCAATTTTACGCATAAATTAAATGAACTAATTTTCAATGGTCGAAAAATCCAAATACTTGTTGCATTGAAAGAAATGTTGACACTTGAAATGTACCTTTTATTTATTCACATGTTTGGAAAATAGATTTTAAGAGACTTCTTGACCTTGAGCTACAGGTGTCCTCCTTACACATGATGAGGGAATCTCTTTTCATTCTTTTAATGAGGCTGTTTGGTCATTAGTTGCTCATGTCAGTGGTTGCTGGTAACCAGTATTGCCTTGTTTAATCTATAGATCCCATCACCTGTTTATGAGACCCGATGACAGATCTCAAGAATAGCTCACCTTTGTTTTCCTAAAGCTTTTGTGACTTCAGAAGTTCAACTGTCAGCTGGGAGTGGCAGATTCAGCAATCCTCACAATGAGCAAAAACACATTAGATTAGGCAACAGGCGTGAGTGTTAGTGTGTGTAACTGTGTGATCCTGGCAGCAAATCTCAGCACAGATTATCTTACAGTCAATCATTTTATCCATTAAAAAAACACATCCTTGATCACCAAGATGACATATTTAAGCATTTTTTACTTGAAAAAGGTGTATTCATGTCTTAAAATAGCTTGAATGTAACTCGACACCCACTCTACACATTACTGTTTTTACTGCGTTTTTAATAATATAAAATGCAAGTCAAGTCACCTTCATTTATACAGTGCTTTTAACTAGACTGTTTCAGAGCAGCTTTACAGTGATAACAGGAGATTACAGTAACAGATTGTTTTGACTGTACAGCAGCTCTAGAATAAAGTTATTGTCCAGCTAAAGCTAGTTATGATTGATTCACTTCTGTTGCAAAGATCATTAATGTTAGTTATTACCTTTTTTTTATTATTTCTGCGCAAGCTTTAGCTGATAATGTATAATGTAACGGTGAAGATGGATGGGTTACACTATAATTGATTGCTGTCAAATTATATTACAGTGTTTCCCATACATTGGTTCAGCCTTTAGGAAAATGTATTTGTGGCTTTGACATTGCTGAATAAACATGAGCTCTGCACATTTCTGTCTAAAAACGCGGCGCGGGTGTTTTTTTATGATGTTTCTGAAGTGAACCTACGCTCTTTAGAAAAGTTTCAATCTCATTTTCATTTAATCTTTCTTTATCTTTCCTGATAAAACAGCGTTTATGAGCGCTTTGCTGCTTTGTGTACAGCCGTTACCGGGGAAACCGCTTTGTGTACAGCCGTTACTGGGGAAACCTGATGACTCGCCTACAGCGCCTCCTGCTGGACTTCTTTGTAAACAACATCATTTTGTGCAAATCTGTATTAAAGGAGTAGTTCACTTTTAAAAAACTTTTGCTGATAATTTACTCACCCCCATGTCATCCAAGATGTCCATGTCTTTCTTTCTTCAGTCGAAAAGAAATTAAGGTTTTTGATGAAAACATTACAGGATTTTCTCCATAAAATGGACTTCAATGGGAACCAAACGGTTCAAGGTCCAAATGAGAGGCTTTAAACAATTCCAGACGATGAATAAGGGTCTTATCAAGCGAAACGATCGCTCATTTAATAAATAAATAAAAAAAGTTTAAGTTTTATAAGCACCAGTGTTGGGAAAGTTCACTTTCTACATGAACTAGTTCAAAGTTCAGTTCACACATTTTAAAATTAACTACTTCAGTTCATAGTTCATACTTATAATGAACTAGTTCATTTATAGTTTTTTTTTTTCCATATGTTGCAAACTCTTTTTTACTATTATTGCCACAGCTCATATACAACGACAACAATTATTTTATCGACGGGCAAAGTTTGCACAGAAATGTGAGATTTTCCTCGTCATAAAATCCATTTAAATAATCATACGACGCCTCCTCGCTCGCTGCTTTGTCGACGGCGGCCGCGGTGCGACACTGGTGGCTGGTGTTGCCAGATTGGGTGTTTTTTCGCTGTTTACGTGTGTTTTAGCCAGGGTTTCGCCTGGAAGGCTTTATAGAAATCTGGCACTCTATTGTACGAAGTTAAACTGAGAAGAGCGTGCGCTCACAGACTCCAGAATGAGCGCGTTCACAGTAACGTCAGTAATACAGTACGTTCAGTTCACATTCGCACAAAATATGAACACGTTCATGAACTATCGTTCATTGAACGTGTTCAGGCACAACACTGATAAGCACAAACGCTCGCCTTCTGTGATGCGCGTTCGTGACTCCCCTGTTCGAAGTCAAACTCAAAATGAACAAATCTTTTTTCGAGTCATTTGTTCTTCGAAAAAAGATTTGTTCATTTTGATGAACGAGTTCGAACAGGAGAGTCACGAACGCGCATCACAGAACAGCCCAGATAGCAAACTGACATTGAATCAACGTGGAAATATGACATCGAAACAATGTTGATCTGACATTGTTTTGCTCATCGAATTAACGTTGAACCAACGTCAGACGCGTCATTCTTTCAAAACTAACGGAAAATCAACTTGAAATCAATGCGTTGTTTCAACGTTATGAAAGCAAACCAATTTTCGATTTTCGTTTAGCTTTGAAGAATGCCGCGTCTGACGTTGGTTCAACGTTAATTCGATGAGCAAAATCAACGTTGTTTCAATGTCATGAGAGACGTCGTTTCCACGTTGATTCAATGTCAGTTTGCTGTCTGGGAGGCGACCATTTGAGCTTATAAAACTTAAACTTTGTTATTTATTTATTAAATGAGTGATCGTTTCGCTTGATAAGACCCTTATTCATCGTCTGGAATCGTTTAAAGCCTTTGAACAGTTTGCACTGAAACTCGCATTTGGACCTTGAACCGTTTGGACCCCATTGAAGTCCATTATATGGAGAAAATCCTGGAATCTTTTCATCAAAAACCTTAATTTCTTTTCGACTGAAAAAAAAGAAATACATGGACATCTTGGATGACATGGGGGTGAGTAAATTATCAGCTAAAGTTTTTTTAATTCTTCTTTAATTCATGTGAATTTCACAATATTCACTCATGCCAGTAAAATATTGCATTGAGTCAATCAGGCTTATAAAAATACCGTCATATACTGTGAAACCAGGATAATACCATGATATGGATGTTTGGTCATACCGCTCAGCACTAGATTACAGTATTAAAGCGGAGAGGGTAAAGCCCATCTCTGAGAGGGTCTCTCTCTCTCTCTCTCTCTCTCTCTCTCTCTCTCTCTCTGTAATATACGGCACCGGCGAGGCCTCTTTATTCTGAAGCCGGCCAGGAATGCGATGCCTTTTTTCTCCTCCTCACACCATTATCAGCGGTGAAATATTCCCTACGCTGAACCCATTGTGCACTAGCAGAGCGGAGGCCAGTCCTGTGTGTGTGTGTTTGTGTGAGGAGAGATTTACTGAAGCTTAAACACCGTCTCTTCAGCTTTCTAAACTCTGGAGCTTGGCAACATCTCTTACTTCCTGCAGATGGCAAAACAAAGTACAATTACACACACTACCAGTCAAACGTTTCAGATCGGTATAGGATATTTAATGCTTTTAAAAGAAGTCTCTTCTGCTCACCAACGCTTATTTGATTAAAAACAACAACAACAACAACAAAAAAACAGTAATATTGTAAAATATTATTCCAATGTAAAATTGATGCCAAGAAGTATTTATTGTTATTATCAGTGTTGAAAACTCTTGTGTACAATTTTATTTCAGGATTGATTTTTTGATGAATGGAAAGTTCAAAAGAACAGCATTTATCTGAAGTAGAAAGCTTTTGTCACATTAAACACTACCGTTCAAAAGTTCGGGGTCAGTAAGACATTTTTATTTTATTTTATGGAGGAAATAAATAAACAAAATCAATACGTTTATTATTCAAGGATGAATTAAATTGGTCAAAAGTGATAGTAAAGACATTTATAAAGTTACAAATTTCTTATATAACTTTCTATTAATCAAAAATCCAGATTATTTTGTTTTTACTCAACTGTTTTCAACACTAATATTAATAATCCATGTTTTTTGATCATCAAATTTATTATATTAGATTGATTTCTGACGGATCATGTGACACTGAAGGCTTAGTGAGTAATAATGCTGAAAAATGGTCATAATATTTGATTTCTTTATCACATAAATGCAGTCTTGGTGAGCAGAAGAGACTTCTTTTAAAACATTATAAAATCTTACCGATTTATAAGATGAGATACCAGTCACTTTTGGCCATACATTTTAGCTAATTTAATGCATCCTTGATTAATAAAATGATTAATTTCTCTTTTTTAATCTTAATATAAGTAATTTATATTACATCATGTCATATGTTAAGCATTATGTGAATGCAAACACCTCAATACTTGGTAGACAGTACAGTACACAATGGCGGTAACATCTGATGGGTCGTTTTTGTGTTTGAATGTGTCGTTTTGAGCAAAAAATTTACTCGAAAAATGTCACAAAATGGCAAGTTAATACTGACAACAAAAATCAATGATAAAACAGTGTAAATACAGCTGGAAACCAGAGAAAAATGAACCTCATTAATTATTTAAGGTCCAGATGGGAATCCCAGTATCAGAAAAGTTGAATAATGTTTACTTAATTTTATTGAGTTGATATTTACACTACTCGCTTGAATTAAGTACTGATATGGAATTTACTTTTTTTTAATTCTTGCCTGAACTAATTACATTGTTTTTTTCAGTAGTATTTACTTCACCAAAAAAATATTTTTTTACAGTGTACAAACACTGTTGTGTTTTACAGTAATATTGGGAAATATCATTACAATTTAAAATATCTGTTTTCTATGTGAATATATAGTAAAATGTAATTTATTCCTGTGATCAAAGCATCATTACTACAGTCTTCAGTGTCACATGATCCTTCATAAATCACTCTAATGATCTGATGATCAAGAAACATTTATTATTGTTATCAATGTTGAAAACAGTTGATGAAAATAAAGTTCTTATTTATTTGAAATATAATCTTTTGTAACATTAAAAATGTCTTTCCTGTCACTTTTGACCAATTTAAGACATCCTTCCTGAATAAAAGTATTGATTTATTGTATTTCCCCACCAAATAAAATAAAATAAAAATGTCTTACTTACCCCGAACTTTTGAACGGTAGTGTTTAATGTGACAAAAGCTTTCTATCTCAGATAAATGATGTTCCTTTAAACTTTTCATTCATCAAAGAATCCTGGAAAAAAAATTGTACACGACTGTTTCATTTTTACATTGAAAATAATAATAAATGTTTCTTGATCATCAGATCCTCATATCAGAGTGATTTGTGAAGGGTCATGTGACACTGAAGACTGGCGTAATGAAGCTTTGATCACAGGAATAAATTACACTTTACAATTTATTCATATAGAGAAAAGTTATTTTAAATTGTAATAATATTTCACAACATTACCGTTTTTGTATTTTTAATCAAATAAGAGAGACTTCTTTTAAAAACATCAAAAATCTGTAACCCATGTAACCCTATAGTTTATGAGCAGAAAATTGACATATATAATTTTAAGATAGGACCTTATAAAGTTGGCATTCATTGGATGTCTGAAAAGCACATAATCCATCCTGAGAGTCGTCACATGATCACTGCCGAAATGTGTTACGCCGGTGGTTAAAATTGCATTCCAGACATTTCCATCAGTCCGTCCTTCTTCAGGACCCTCATTAAGCTTGTCATCGCTGATCGCTGTTCTTGACATCACTCTTCATTAGGGGGAAACATGCTCTTAAATATCGAAGCAAGTGGAGTCATAACCAGAGACCAAGACCAGACCGAGACCAGAGCACTTTACTTTTACTGAGAAATGTCTGCATTTAATCAACACCAGATTATAATAATCAGATGCTATATAGATCTGTAAGTTCAATTACAACTGCAGAAATATTATTGAGGCTAATGTTTTAAGAAATTGCTCTCTTGCTCATGTGAGATTGCTTAATTATGTCATGTTATAAAAACAAAGTACTTTTTTCTTGAATTTTGTGGGCATTTGTCTTAATTTCAGTGACAATTGATATTTTTGATCTCACAATTGCAAGTTTACATCTCGCAATTCTGAGAAATAAAATTAGAATTGCGAGATATTGAGTTATAAAGTCAGAATTGTGAGATATAAACTCGCCATTCTGAGAAAAAAAAGTCGTCTTTTTTTCCTTCGATTTGGACTTGCAATTAATGTTGTTAATGCAAAACTCGCAATTGCTTTATATCACGCAATTCTGAGTTGAAGTCTGAATTTAAATTCACAATTGAGAGATATCAAATTGCAATGGTAAGAAAAAAAGTCAGAATTGTGAGATTTAAAAAAATCGCAACTATTTTTTATTCTGTGGCGGAAGCAAAAGCGTTTTACAGACCCGACACAACAGAAAAAAAAAAAGAAATCAAATTAGAAACAAGTTGTGGACGCGTGCTTCCGCCACAGAATAAAAAATAAAAAAGCTAGTTGCGATTTTGTTTTTAATCTCACAATTCTGACTTTTTTTCTTACCATTGCGAATTTGAGAGTTTACATCTCGTAGAAATTCTTAGTTGAATGATTACTGTATGTCTTAAGGCCAATTTATACTTCTGTGTCGAGGGGACGCCGTCGTGAGCATTATACCTCTGCGTTCAGGTCTTGGTTACTCTGCAGTACTGCTCCGAAACGCTAGTTGGCGGCGGAGGGTTTTAATGTTCCACTGTGTTTAGATTCCTCGCGGCTAGGTTACTGCAAGCAATAGAGTGCCGAAGTTATGACGTCACTTTGTAGGATAACTCGGAAGCTAGCGGCGCATGGGTTCCCTCGGTCGAAAAGCAATGCATTTTCCTCATAGACTTTTGGAAAATCGCAAAAAATACGATCTGTGTTTAACAAAGAGTTGTGACCCTTACACGTTTTGTCTAGCAAGATAATCTTTACAAGTTAATCCAAAATTTATACATTTTGAAGCCTATATAAAGATTTTAAAAAACACAATCAGACACAATAAAGTTTAAAAAACCACAAGCAGGTTATAACTGTGTGTTCTGTGTCATAGATCAAAACGTGAAAATATTTAGAGGCTTTGTTCACCACAGACCTTATTTCAGGCGATTTAGCAAAAAACCCGTTCAAAAATCCCATAGACTTTAGACTAGAGCGAGGGAACCGTAATGCTAAAATGCTAACTTACTTCCGCGTATTGGCCTACAGAGTGACGTCGTAACTTCAGCACTCTATGGCGACTGAAAGAGAGCGGATCATGTTGGAGTTGTGGAAATGTACGTGCGGAAATGCGTAGGAGGAAATGCGATGCTACCAAGCCGACCAATCACAGATCTTGTGGTCCGTGTCGTCGCAACGTGTAGTTACATTTTTGAGGAGGTTCGCGTCAGGCTACGGCGAAGGGTACACGATATGGTACGCGTCTGTGCGTATGCTATGCCGTACCTACTGCGCGCATAAGTATAAATTGGCCTTTACAGCTTATGAAAACACCAAATTCAAAATCTCAGAAAATTTGAATATTACATGAAATCAATAAAAAAAGGATTTTAAATACAGAAATGTCGGCCCTCTGAAGAGTATAATCATGCATATGTATATAGTTTTATGAACTAAATATATTAGTTTCGACTTTTAAGTTGAATTACTGAAATGCAGGAACTGTTGCACGATATTCAAATTTTTCGAGTTTCACCTGTATATCTTTGTAAATTATGCAGTTTGTAAGTGTAATCTCTTTTTATATTTGATTTCTTTATTCAATGCATGTAGTATTTCTACAAGATGTAAACGCGCAAAGAAAAGTCAGAATTGTGAGATAAAAAATATCGCAATTAACTTTTTATTTTTTTTTTATTTTTTTTTTTTCTAATTTGATTTCTTTCTTTTTTTCTGTTGTGTCGGGTCTGTAATCAAGCTACAAATAAGCATTTGGTTGCATTCAAAGCACGCAGTTTTACACCCAATCTCATGAAGGATGTTAACAAATAAATCGGACAATGCACTGACAATTTAGTGATGTGGTTGACTGGTTGAGAAATAAAATGAGAACAAGACCTTCATAAAATGTTCTCGAGTGCTACAACACTACTTCTGTAGGACTTGACTGTCTAAAAGTATGCAGTTAAATATATATATATATATATATTGTCACATACTTTGCATACCAACCAGCTTCATCGGTTTCCTCATTAGCAAAAAAAAAAAACGTACAAGCCTTCAAGCTTTCTTTAAAGACCTTCATCCTGACAGTGAGCTGGTAAATCGGGCTCAAGTAAATAGCTTGGCATTAGAAGAATGTTGCGAATGAAGGCTGAAATCAGATTTATTAGTAGTTATCTCTGACGTTTAGAGTGAGTACTGCACGGTACCAAGCACTGCACTCGAACGCTGATCAAACACATTCTTGCTGTAATCGACAAGCATCCATAATAGAGATGAAGCGGTTTGAATATTTCATTTCTTGATTATTGTGATCACGATTCTGTATTATCACAGCATTGTTAAACTGTGCTGGAAATGTCCAAAAAGTAGTGATACACAAACTGAAATCATTTCAGTGTTATATTGACTAACAAACAACAAATACATTTTGTTTTTACATTTTGTTGTAATAAATAATTAAATTATGATTTAAAGTTTCCCATTCCCGGTGAGGTCAGCTCCATCAATTGCCACTTTTAAGTCTTATTTAAAAACTTAGTTATTTTCTTTAGCTTTTGATTAAGTTATATTTGTTTTGTTGTATGATTTTAATGTTATTATTTTTGTAAAGCACGTCTGTTGTTTGAAAATGTGCTGTATAAATAAAGTTGCTAAAAATGTTTGTTTGGTATTCATAAATCCCTTTTTCGTAAATGTTTTTCATGGTCAGTTCACAGCGGTGACAGGAATGAACTCTTTCTTTACATTTGCAACCTTGAAACTTTTGAATAATTTGAAAATTAATTTCCGTGGGGCATTTATACCTTTGAAAGGGCAATTGTTTCTACCCTTTTTAGATGCATAATTTCTCTATGTAAAATAAGTAAATCAATCAAATCTAAATCAGCTTTCAAGCAGGTAATCAGACGCTGATATTGGATGACAAATTATCCTCATATAACTCATATAGTAATTGAAGGTACAGTAGAGTATACTGTGCTTGGGTCATTTTCTTGGCGTAATTTATTTAATCATTAAACCACCAATCCATATAAAACTAATAGTTTAGTCAATGCAAAACTATTTATTTGGTGCTCATTTCTACTATGCACACATTATTTTTAGCAGAGATATAAAAGTTCAAAATCATGTAGAGGCATGTATTGTGTCCTAAATGCCAGTTTAACTCTTTCTTTTCATCCTCACAGGTAATGCCAGACTCCTGTGGCTTCTGTGTTGTAAATATAGTGAGGAAATATTTCCCCTCGGCCCATAATTCCACTTTATAGCCCACATGGATTCCTATAATTTCCACTTCGAGAGGATGAGCAACCTTGACCTACACCCTCTGAGTCTCCCGGTCAGTCGACTCTCCCCGGCCAAGTCCACTAGCAGTATTGATCAGTATACACACCACCACGGCAAAGGGGACTCCGCCTATAGCTCATTCTCTGGTGGCTCCACCGTCCCCGATTACCCTTCTCCCTTTCTCCTGGATGAAATCCAGTCGCAAAGCTTGCACTACACCGATCTGAAATGCGGGAGAGCTAAATATAGCCCAACCTGTCTAGATTCAGATTCCAAGAGCATGGACCACATTTACCGTTCGATGGAAACCGTTGCACAACAGCGTCGCAGGAGCAGCGTTGACTTTTCTGGCATTGAAAATCCATCAGTTCACAAGCATCCATTACCACCCCCACCACCTCCTACCCGTCTGAACAGTTTCGTAACAACCAGGAATCTCGAAAACTCAAGGGCACGTCAGAGTCCAGAAGGACAGCTTGCTGATGTTTCTGCTTTACATCAGACCGTTAACCCAGAGGTCTCTGGGGTCCGGACTGAACCTGTCCATGGTCGCGCATTTTCACAGCTTAAAGATCACCTCACGCCAGAACCAGCGGACAAGGTGCTTGATCCACCAAAGCCTACAGAGATTTCAAATAGATCACCCCTACAAACATGTCAACCCGATTACTTGAGTGGCCATTCAGAAAAGCAACGAAAAAGGTCTCATTCAGCTTACGGTGGACCCGTTTCTGAGAATCAGTGTTTGGTCAGCTCCTGCCGTATGCCACAGAACATGATCAGTGGGAGTATTCAGCACAAAGGACAATTTTATTTTGTAACTGGTGTCTTCAAGTCCTCTGAGCCCAGTGTCATGCAAGGTGTCCTTGAAGACAGTGCAAGCGAGGAAACCTCTAGAGAGTGGTCCTATAAAGCTCAGCGTAGAAGGCAGAGCTGTCCCGATGGTCCGAGTGGGAAGCTGTTCTTTCAAGAGGAACACAAATTCAGCATTCGGAATGAAGTTGTCGAGCATCCGAATAACAAGTCCGAGGAGACTTGTGAAGGTGTAGAGGACTGTAGAGAAACTAGCATGCATCACTCCACTAGCCACCCTATCTTCTACTGTGGTCCCGAGGACAAGTCAATTGGTTCAGTAATCACCCCTGCTCTAATTAAGGAAGACCATACCAGTCGTCCCAAGAAAGAAGAAGAGATGACCAGAGATTCAAGATGGCCCCAACTTAATATTCCAAGTGACAAGATCAGCAAGGAGACGACCCCACTGTTGTATCACCTCACAGGAGCGAACAGGGCATCATATCCAGGCAAGTTCAAAAACAGTAATGATTGTGGGAAGGTGATCAAGAATCAAGACTGTGTACAAGATAAACCGAAAACTCAAAATGATGGGCAAGCCTCGCCCAACGGCGAATATGGTCAGGGCGAAGCCCCTAAAGATCAACCAAATGAATTCTTCTACCCTTGTGGCACGTTAGATGACTCCTACAAAAAGTATTACAAGGAGAAACTGAAAGATGCCCAATCCAAGGTTTTGAGGGAGACTTCTTTTAAAAGGAGAGATTTGCAACTTTCTCGGCCACACAGGATCAAGCTACAGACGGACAAGAATCTCTCATGTTCTCCATCACTAGACGTACGGGCCAACTTGGACAGTCCCAGTCCTCAAGAAGCAGACCAGGAGTACACGAAAGAGCTTGGTCAGGAGATTGACAAGGAGAAGCCACAGAATATTGCTCAACCACAGGTGCCTCGGGTTGGGTGTAGAAAGCGTTTGACAGCAGATCAGAAAAAACTGTCTCACTCCGAGCCGGAGAAGCTGCACCTGCTGGCCGATGGACCCGCTCATATGACATGCCTCTCTCTTGACAACGAAGCTGAAGGTCTTCTTTCAGAGAGTGATCACGGTCTAGTGGCTGCCAGGCGGAAGATGTTTGAAACACGGGGCCGTGCTATGTCCGCCTCCAACTTCTCAAAATCAACTCTGAAGCACCTTCAGCACAAAGCCTTGGTTGCGTACATGGAACGTAAAACTGGTCAAAAGGTACCGGAGCCCCAGCATCCAGTTCCACAAGTTCCCATACCCAGAAATTCAACTTCGGAGTGGAGCTCCAGACATAATTCTGGTTCCACCAAGAACAGGCCTCTTTCTGCAGGTCAAATTCTTGACTCTGCGTCAAGTTCTGGTAAACACACCCAGTTCACCACTGCTCAACCCAGCTGTCACTCAAGGCAGTCCAGCTGGAGAGAAGAGTCCTCGAAAGCAGGGAATTCAGCCTCCGTGGAGAGTCTCCTGGACCCGCCTGAACAACCCAAGTTCCTACGGACTCGCAGCACCTCCACCCCCCATGCTTTCCCGGTATCTGTTCATCAAAATTCTAGTTTTACTTTAATTCCAGTTAGGGTTTTAGAATGCACCACTAACACTTTGTTGTATTTGTATCAATTATTTTTGTTCCATAGGTTCGGAAACATCTGGATGAGTTGTCAGCCATTCATAACATGGCTATTTCAAGGTGACCTGCTATTACTTGTCTTGCTAAGTACAATAACAGAGATTAGAACGTCTATCCTGTATTCATTATAACCACAGTTTGAACAGGATTGAGTTTCAATACAAATGTAATCAATAGACGCGTTTCCATTACCCTTAAACTTGCGCAAATTAATTGAAAATACACACAATGGAAACACTAGTCTGACTTCGTCATACTCATTTTCTATTCAGAATGTGAGTCTGAAACTGCTCCATAGGGCTTTGATTATGAGGCGTGTCTTAATCAAACCAAAAAAAAACAACCAAACTCTGCACTCAATTGGATAGAACTACAACCAATCAGAGCAACGCAGTAAGTGACGTATGTTGAGCGAGTTGTCAACAGAATTGAACTGCACGCACTCTGGAAAATGAGTGTCAACGGCCTTTGCCGGTGTTGCAAAAAGAAGTTAAGAATTCGCAGAGTACTTGCAAACTCGAAAAACATTTTTGAACGAAATAGAAAATGTGAATGTATATACAAACAAGTTCTCCATTTAAGATTAGATCTCGACAATAAAGACAACAAATCTGCTCGCATTTGTCGGGCCTGTCTCAACTTTATAACATGGTTGGAGCGCGACTTTACTGATTTTCATAAATGGAGAGACGAAGACACCGGTTGAAGAAGCGTGTTCGTTTGAGTCTTCAGAGAAAAGGGACCGGGAGCCAAAATTATGTTTAATGATGTATTTAATGATGATTTAAATGCAAAATAATGAGTAGCATCTAATAATTTATTTTAAAAAAGACATCGCTGATAAGGGGTAACTTACAGTGACTACCAGTATGGGTATGGTGTGTGAGTAGTATAACAAAGCGTCACCATTGTTTGATGTCGCGATGGTTTTGACATGAGTTGCATTGCCTTGATGCCCATTTCAGTTCCTTCTTTTACGTGGTCCTCCATGAGTGCGAGTGTGCGACCAAAGGAGAAACCACAATGACAACTGGGTTTTCATTGCGTCCCATCTTCTTAGCGACCATCGGAGCCAACTGATAAATTAAACTTTAGCCGAATCCTGTAAGAAGGACGGCAAACACATCTTGACGATCGACAAATACCTTTATTGCAGTTCTCTGTTCGTCTTTTAAAATTAAAAGACGCTGTCGATTTCTTCTAAAACAGACGCCATAGCAGAATACATCTCAATTCTCCACCTGCAGTCATCTTTGAGCGAAAACAGTTCAACACAAGCGCTCTTTGATGACGTGATGATTACGTAACTGCAGATCATCTGTCCATCATCATATAAAGCCCGCCCTGGCAATTTGATTGGCCCAACCATTTTTTTACTGATCATAATTACTCCTCAATGGATCGAGTCCAGACCGAACTTCCCGACCAAAAAATGTTGTGGGCGGGGGTTCGGGCTGGCATCCAGGCTATGGAAATACGTAAATTTCGCAAAAACTCCAATATATAACCAAAAAAAAAAAAAACGTTTTTTTACGCTCACATGTGGTATCTCAGCCAATTTGAAAAAGAAATATTTCGCAAAACTGCAATGGAAACAGTTTTTTCCGCATTTACAGGTCACGACGTACGTAAAAGTCAATCATTCTTTAAAGGTGACGTGGTATGTTTGGACAGAAGACAAGACAGAGTTCTTCATCAAACTCATAAAAGACCGAAGTATCATGGGAATACTGGATTGTAAACAACAAAGAAATCCCACTATTAATCTTGCCTCGCATCTTCCTCGTCTTATTTCTTCCTGGCTGTGTAGACGGCGACGCTACTTGGCGTATATCTTCTTCTCCGTTCCGTATGTGTGCTCGGAAAAAACGTTTTGTGTTTGAGCGCCCCCAAGTGGTGTTTTACTGTAACTTCACAAGCTCCAAACATGTGAGCAAAATCGCCAATCTCATTGGTCAGTGGCGCGTCAAACTAAAAAAACGAACCCGAGGCGTTTTTTTTTAAAATGACGCTTTTACGCGTGGTGTCTTACGCGTGTGCACACTCACATTGGCGGCCTTTGTTTAATCACAAGGCGTTAAACGTCGGCGAATATTGCGCGCAAAATTTGTCCCAGCGTGAGCAGGCCTTAAGTCTCCTTCGATGCAAAATAATTGGCTGGGATATACATAAACATCCGTTGCCATGTTTTTTGGAATGACTTATCGTGAGGAAAAAATTCTCGATAAGGACAAAAGTACATTTTAAGCCCCGTTCACACCGCCAGCGATTTTGTCGCTGTGTGTCTCTAGGCTCTGTACTGTGATGTCCCTTGTGGGCGTTCGTAGTGCTGTCGCTCTGATGTTATTGGTAGACTACTCGTCTGGCCATATATAAAAAAGACAATCACAAGTGCTATATAATTTTAATTTGACTGGCAATAAATGACTTTTAAGGCTAAAAAGAAACCATATGCTGTTGGGAGAGTGTTTTTATATCTCTACAGCTGTGTTCAGTGGATTAAATCATTTACTAGATCAACGATCGATCAATGAACAAATTAAACTCACTCAAACTGTCACAAATTATAAAAACGTCATTCGAATTGGACAAATAATCAAATTTCTTGTCCCTAATAGTCAACGTAATGCAGGGGAAATTGTAATGATGCTAAACGTGCATCATAAAATTACAACACTCGAACTATAACGTTAAATGTATGAATTAAACTCACTGAGACTGTCGACAGTTTCTTTTCCATGCATCATTTTATTATCCATGTATGTGGTTACAGTCAAATCATTTAAAATCGTCCTCAAACTCTTTCTTTCTGTCTTGCCTGCCCTGCACTTGAGACGGTGACGTGAGCTCCACTGAAAGTCTTGTTTCCTATTGGTTGTCGCTCGCAAAAATCTCTTCTCATTTGCATAAAGTTGAAAATTCTCAACTTTTGTCGCTTGTCTCGTCGCTTGACACGCCCACATTCTGTCGCTTACGGTCACTGTCGCTCGTGTCGCCGGATGTCGCCAGCGTTCCATTGAAATGAATGGGACCTTTTCGCTGCATGTCGCTGGCGGTGTGAACGGGGCTTTAGGCGCATAACATCTATTAATGGAAACGTCATAGTTTCGCAATAGTTTTTTATCAACATTTAGAAAATATCTCAAAAGTATTGCGCAGAACTGTATTGGAAGCGTGGCTATTGAGACATTTCGGTTCCTAATTTTAGTGAAACTTTCTTTTTCAGTGCTCAAAGAAAAGTAGAAGATACACTAGTCCATCATAGTCGTACAGCATCTGTCCATGAGGAGCGGCGGGTACAAATCAGAGCTCCCAGAGGGAAATCTATGGAGGAACTGGGTGTGTCCATTATCACGAAACCTGGCGTTCTCAGCAAAAGTTCTGAGCAGCTTGACCAACTTCGGGGCGAGCAGGCCCTGCCTGGTGCTGAGAGGAGAACGGCGCCGGTTCTTGCTGAAGGAAGGCACACACCGGGGAAGATTCTCAGCGCCGGAAAACCCACGGATAACTCTCAGGCAGGCCCTGGGAACACACTCCTAACCAATTCTGCAAAGCATTCATCCTCCAATAACGATGAAATCCATATAGCTTCACAAAATGGATGTAAACGTCAAGTTGACACTGTTCTGTCCATGCCTGGTCACTCCACCGGACCTGGTGGAAACATGCTGGAAGTCAGGTATATCTACATCCATTGCTGTAAATGCATTTATTAGTGGTACTTGCCAAGGCAAGTCTGCCTTTAAAATGTGAATATCTAGTTATGAAGGCATTGTTATAATTTACATTTATTTTGATATATTACAGCAAGGAGCAGGAGGATTTTTCTCAAGATAAGAGTGAATCATCTGTCTCCAGTCAAGAGGTCTCTCTCCTTCATGGAGTCAGAGCAGATCCTAGTCAACGGACCTCGACTTCTGAGGCACATTGTTCATCTCCTGAAGCGCCAGGGTTTCCTGAACCCCAAAATGCACCACCTGACCCGTACGGTGCCATCACAACACCACCTGGCATTCAAGAGTCCAGCCTGGCACCTGCACTTAACGAGGAACAAGACAGGAATATAAAGGAGGAAGACGGCCCTCTTGTGATTGAAAACGGGGACAAACTCAAGTGGGAGGTGCTTGTTCAGGAAGTGGTCTCAGCTGACCAATCATTAGCTCGTACTCTTTACCCTATAACCAATAGGAAGACAGCACTCATGCTGATGGAGCAGCTGTTATCTGAAGATAATCTTCTAATGGAGGAGCACTACAAGAAAAAACACGGGCAGGCGGTTAATCACCCTGACACAGCAGCGCACAGGTGACTACTGCTCATACACACACCGACACTTTACTTAAAGCCATACATTATTAAAGGTATTCATAATCTAGATTATAATGCTTTATATCTTAAGTTAGTATGCATTATAATAATATTTGCAGATTCCTTGTTACATTTGAAATTGGTTGTTTGTCGTGTTGTAAGTAATGGATAGATAGATGAGTATGATAATCAGGATAGATAAGGATTATAATCAGGGCTTGACATTCTCATGTAACGCAGTCGCTCCTACTAGCCACTTTGGCTGGTTGAATTTTAAATATTATACATTGTAGTCTTTTAAAAAGGCATCTGAAATATTAAACTAAGTGCAATGCAATGGTGTCAAAATATAATTTTTTTTATACATATCCATACTGAAATAACTGAAGCGCTTGCATTACTCATTGTCCACAGTATAGATAGACGATATCAGCTTCTCTCTCTCTCTCTCTCTCTCCCTCTCTCTGACGAGAGACACATAAACCCGCCTTTTTTCACTTTTTTCGCTCCAGATGAATATTTTTCCTGTTACAGGGTTATATTACAATTATGCTATGCATAATTTCACTCATTCCACAGATTTTGTTCTCAAACCCAAAGTTCGCGCTCATAAAGCCGCCTCTCGGCACTAAATGAGTGCTTTTTCGCTGCTTATTGCGCTTAAACAGTCAAATACACACAAAATAATGTCAAAATGCTGAGTATTCACATAAACACAGTCAGTTTTAAGTGAACGTAAACCGTTGAGAAGGAAACGCGTGTGTGACAGTATAACGGATCTGTGCGTCAGCTCTTAAAGTGACAGTAGCCTAATAAACCTGCTGCCAAATTATGAGATAATATAGAAAATATCTATAGGGCAGTTTTCCCCAGGGTATGGGCTATATGCACGCATAAGTTCCGCATTTGACGTAAGGATGCTCGTCCATTTCCGGTTGGAAGGAGGAAAACCGGAGAAAACGGGATTATGGCAGAGTCTTCAATATTTACTGTCCTCCCGTCTTTGAAACGAAACGTACATACTTTTAGATGTAATTTTATATATAGTTATGTTTATTTAATATAATTTCAAAAAGAAGCATAAACACAACGAGGGGTGTCTGTTTTATCTGTTTTTGTGACTAACGTTTCATTAGTATAACCATGGAGTATAAAATTCAATATAAATTCTCGGTATTGCATTGGACTCTATGATCGGCGGAAGTTATCGAGCATCCTTAATCCTTCACCGGAAATACCGCCGTGCATAGAGCCCATTGATGTCAAAATTGTGTCCAATGAAAATGCTGTAACTCGGAAAACCACTCGCCACAGTGACCGGAGAGCAAAAAATATCAATGTCAAACCCAATGTATTATAGTTGGTTGTTACGGTTATTCATGTGATCAGATAATGCATTAAAACAGTTTTATAATGCATTGTATATAAAGTAGGGCTGTGCAAAGATTAATTGCGATTAATTGCATCCAAAATAAAAGTTTGTTTACATAATATATGTGTGTGCTGTGCATGCATGTATATATTTAAGAATTATTTGCACATAAATATTGCATAAATACATAATCTATATTATATAAAAATATAAATATAACGTGTGTGTATTTATATATATAAAATAATTATACACAGCACACACACACACACACACACACACACACACATACATATATTATGTAAACACAAACTTTTATTTTGGATGTGATTAATCGCGATTAATCTTTGCACAGCCCTAATATAAAGTCTTTAATTAAAAAGCATCTTGTCCTTTTCTAGGTTATAAATAAATGGCTCCAAAACTGCCTATTCTACATGGCAAGCTGCATGCTAGACTTTCATTTGTATTTTCACTCCATGTTTGATTTTGTTTTTAAAGCACTGAGACGACAGCTTGTGCCAAACCGTTGATCCTTCCGTCATCTGTGAACAATGAGTCCGTTCTCTCAAACCAAAAAGAAGAACTGTGCAACACGGAAATGGATATCATCGAGAAGAAGGTACTGGAAAGTGTCATAATGTTATATAGAATGATGTTGGTGATCCAATCATTTATGCTGTTAGCCAACCATAGCAGTGACGTTAGCCAATCATAACAGTGACTAGCCAATCATAACAGTGACGTTAGCCAATCATAGCATGAAGTTAGCCAATCATAGCATGACAGTGACTTTAGCCAATCATAGCGTGACGTTAGCCAATCATAACAGTGACGTTAGCCAATCATAACATGACAGTGACGTTAGCCAATCATAACAGTGACTAGCCAATCATAACAGTGACGTTAGCCAATCATAGCATGAAGTTAGCCAATCATAGCATGACACTGACGTTAGCCAATCATAGCGTGACGTTAGCCAATCATAACAGTGACATTAACCAATCTTAGCAGTGACATTAACCAACCATAGCAGTGACGTTAGCCAATCATAGCATGACAGTGACGTTAGCCAATCATAGCGTGACAGTGACGTTAGCCAATCATAGCATGACAGTGACGTTAGCCAATCATAGCGTGACATTAGCCAACCATAGCAGTGACGTTAGCCAATCATAGCAGTGACGTTAGCCAATCATAGCATGACAGTGACGTTAGCCAATCATAACAGTGACGTTAGCCAATCATAACATGACAGTGACGTTAGCCAATCATAACAGTGACTAGCCAATCATAACAGTGACATTAGCCAATCATAGCATGAAGTTAGCCAATCATAGCATGACAGTGACGTTAGCCAATCATAGCGTGACGTTAGCCAATCATAACAGTGACGTTAGCCAATCATTACAGTGACATTAGCCAATCATAGCAGTGACGTTAGCCAATCATAGCATGACAGTGACGTTAGCCAATCATAGCGTGACGTTAGCCAATCTTAGCAGTGACATTAGCCAACCATAGCATGAAGTTAGCCAATCATAGCATGACAGTGACGTTAGCCAATCATAACAGTGACATTAACCAATCTTAGCAGTGACATTAACCAATCTTAGCAGTGACGTTAGCAAATCATAACAGTGACATTAACCAATCTTAGCAGTGACGTTAGCAAATCATAACAGTGACATTAACTAATCTTAGCAGTGATGTTAGCCAATCATAGCAGTGACTAGCCAATCATAACAGTGACTTTGTTCATACATACGTTGACGTATGTTTTAGGAGGACAGAAAAATACAGTACAAACAACATCAACAAATGTAGGATGTATTGCTTCAATGTAAATGAGCAGTCATGAGGTTATTTATTGTGTAGTGACGTGTGTGTGTGTGTGTTACTAATCGCAATCTACTGGCAGGTTGGAGGGGTGTTCATTTCAAACGCAGCCTAGTTATTATTATTACAAATAAACAAACATGTGTTGTGTATGGTTCCTCTCCCGTATAGAGATGGCTGATAGCACGTATCGAGGAGCGTTTGAAGTGTGTGGAGGAGGTCCGGTCCGGCGTCCAGGCCGAGGTGAAGGCGAACGGTGTGTGTGGCGATGCTATAGAGGCTCTGGTGCGGGAGAGCTGTGTGCCAGCCGAGCTCGAGCGATACACACAGTTTATCGGAGACCTGGAGCGGGTGGTGAGTCTTCTTCTCTGCCTGTCCGCTCGTCTGGCCCGCGTGGAGAATGCCCTCAGCGCTGCGGACGACAACATGGACACCGAGGAGAAGGTGAGTTCATTACACACGTAAAGGTTACAGATGTAAAATAAGTCTCTGATGACCCCAGAGTGTGTATGTGAAGTTTTAGCTCAAAATGCCCCACAGATATTTTTATATACCATGTTAAAAATGTCCTTTTTTGAGGGTGAGCAAAATCGCAACTTGTGTGTGTCCCTTTAAATGCAAATGAGCTGCTGCTCCCGGCGCAGGGGGTGGAGCCACAGCTGTTCTTAGCAGCTTCAATTGCCTCACACACACTGAACATTTCTAAAACTTTTAGCCTTTTATGTTCAAACCGGAGTGAGATGATGATGATGGAGAGACAACATGTCTGAAGGGTTAGTTGATGAATTTATGTAGCTTACGTGTCATTATCTTATAGTCATTGATTAGCATATTTTGTCTTGATAATCTAGTCTGTGGAACGCCTTGCCTTTGTTCCTCCGTGTGACCGACTCGATCGATTATTTTAAAAGGCATCTTAAGACACTTTTATTTAGACAAGCATTTAGTTAACTGGGTTTTATTTTGGGCTTTTTAAATGTTTGAAATGTTGAAATTTTACTGATTATATACTGTTTTTTTTTGTGGCTGCACTTTGTAAAGCACTTTGTGATTTTTTTTATTGGTGAAAAGTGCTCTATAAATAAACTTTACTTACTTACTTAGTTACTTACTTACTCTATAAATCATGTTCTGGGGGCGGGGTTTATGTAAATTTTAGGGTTAGTGATGTCACTTCCCCGGGAGGAAGCTTGTGTAGTTCTTCCAGCCGTTTGTTGTAGTCCTTAAAAAGCGGTTTCTGTATGTGCAAATATCTCAGTTTGCTTTGAAGTTTGAGCGTCGTAACTTTGCAGATGTTGTTTATGATCAAACAGTGACATCACACACTGTGTGTAGATAGCTAGGAGGGGCCCTAAACACACGAAAGGTTGAGTGCTGGGAAACACTTCTTTCTTTAGATCTGGCTTTAAGATTGACTGGTTCTGCCGGATCAGATGTTGATGGTGTCATCACTGCCTGACGGAAACCTGTCTTCAGTTTCGATGAGTTTAGTGATTGCACTTTGCGATTTTGATTTGATTTATTAGACAAGAAAGAGCTGAAACACACTCATTTGTCAAGGATAACACAATAAGGTTAAAAACTTGTTTCCGTTCCACTCCTTGATGTAAAGCACACACTTCACTGCTAGTGAGAGGTTACATTGGTATTGCACACTCTTAAGCCCGTTTCACACAGCGCGTTGATTGGCGTGTTCAGTCCCGGAGCGCGCGCTGTGTGAACAAAAGCCGCAACCAATGCCGTGTCGTAATGATGACGCTGAAGCCGGGATGGTTTGCCAGCTAGTTTATGATCAAATCAGAGATAGAAAAGCACAAGCGTGGTTTCTCGAGAGAGAAATCGCAGCTCATCATAAGCAAATGTAAGACATTATCTGTCAAATTAATGTCACGTGTCGTGTGAATTCCCGATACTCGGTTATTAACAGGTTTTCCTGCTTTAATGTTGATTATTTTCCTCATATTCTCCATTGTTGCGTCTCCTCTCTTCCCAGTCTGTCAGTTACGCTCTGTTTACTACCTCTCTATGAAGCCCCGCCTTCTGAAAAGCACTCTGTGCTCTGATTGGTCGGCTGGAGCAGTGTGTTGTGATTGGTCGAGCGCTTCGAGCGTGTTTGGGAAATGTTCGCAGGCCCCGCCCCTTTATTCTGCGTATGAATTATTATAATGAGGAATATTGCGACATGTTCTTTCCCAGAAGAAACTGGAGATGATGAACATTCGGGAAAATCACTGGCAGTGTGAATGAACCAAAATCGAACGAACCCGGGTCACTTTATCCGTGTATGTTCCGGAATCTCTGTGTGAAAGGGGCTTTATAAATACTAAGCTGCAATTTGCTAAATTTATGATTACAATCTTGCAGTTTCGAAGAAAAAAACTAAAAAGTTGCAATTACCTTTATTTTTTACTTATATAATGAATGCATGGACTTGGAATGTGTGTCATGGACACGAGTTGTGAAAGACTTCCTGACAGATCAGATTTACAGTTTTTGTTCTTCAGAAATATTCTAAGATAAAAAGCAATTACCTTTTTACCTTTTTTATTTATTTTTTTTGTTCCATGGCGGAAACAAGCTTAAGTATAATTAATTGTCCGCAAAGACCCGCCCCCTTTAGTTACTGTTGCTATGTCCGACAAGCCACGCCTCTCTCACACACTATGTTCTCACGCAGTAAAACACACATTGCAGAGCGGACACTGAAACACACTGACAGACAGGACACACCAGCTTACTTTTGATATGAAACAGTCTCAACTTTCAAATTTGGTCATTTTTTAAAGAAATTTTAACAGTAAATAGGGTTTTGTGGCTCGCTCAGTTAAAGCTGCTCGTGAACCGATATCTTCCTTCTAGCTCATTTATAGCCGAGCATCAAATAAACATCAATGAACCGTGGAAAGACGTCAGTACACTTAGTTTTTCAAGTTCAAATCCTCCAACGTTAATCTACTAACTCTCCTGACTGCTTTGGCGGACAAAAATTGCGGATTCGGCAGATGGTGGATTATGTCAAATTGCCTGTCAATCAAACTCCCTGCGAAAGGGTCCATTAGAGCTATAAAGGAGTAGTTCACTTTTAAAAAAACTTTTGCTGATAATTTACTCACCCCCATGTTATCCAAGATATCCACGTCTTTCTTTCTTCAGTCGAAAAGAAATTGAAGTTTTTGATGAAAACATTCCAGAATTTTCTCCATATAATGGACTTCAATGGGGACCAAACGGTTCAAGGTCCGAATGAGAGTTTCAGTGCAAACTGAAGTTTAAGTTTTATAAGCTCAAATGCTCGCCTTGCTCTGTTCTGTGTGACTCTCCTGTTCGAACTCGTTTATTAGAATGAACAAATCTTTTTCCGAGTCAATTCGTTCATTTCGTTCGTTGAATGAACCAAATGACTCGGAAAAAAATTTGTTAATTTTGATAAACAAGTTCGAACAGGAGGCATTCGAAGGCGAGCATTTGAGCTTATAAAACTTACACTTTGTTATTCATTTATTAAATGAGCGATCGTTTCGCTTGATAAGACCCTTATTCATCGTCTGGTGTCGTTTAAAGCCCTTTGAACAGTTTGCACTGAAACTGTCTTTTGGACCTTGAACCGTTTGGACCCCATTGAAGTCCATTATATGGAGAAAATCCTGGAATGTTTTCATCAAAAACCTTAATTTCTTTTCGACTGAAGAAAGAAAGACATGGACATCTTGGATGACATGGGGGTGAGTACATGATAAGCAAATTTTTTTTTTCAAAAGTGAACTACTCCTTGAAGGCCATTTATTGTCATTGTTCCACTCAAGAGATCAGATTTAAAAAAAAAATTCCAAAAAAATGTTCTTCAGAAATATCCTGTGTGTGCCGACTAATGACAAACGAGCCGAATTGTGACGTACCCTGCATTTCCTCTGATCCACAGCAATCGCTGGACAACCGCTACCGTCTCCTGTGCAAACAGAGGGAGGACGCCAAAGACTTGAAGGAAAACCTGGACCGTCGGGAGCGCCTGGTCTCCAGCTTTCTGTCCAAGCACCTGACGGACACACAGATGCAGGAGTACCGGCTCTTCATCCAGACCACGGCCTCCTTACTCATCCGCCAGAAAGACCTGGAGGAGAAGCAGCGTTTAGGAGAGGAGCAGCTCGAGGCCTTGCTCAGCACTATCCCAACTCCATGAGAACATCTCCAGACATCTGCCGACTCATGTGTTTTCCTGAGACTGGTAATGCTTTGAAACACTAGCGGCTTTCACACCGGAAGAAGCGGTTCATAGTTCCTGCAACTATTGGCGGTTCTAAGTTCCCAGAGTTTGGCGCATTCGCACCGCAGGAACTAATTTAGCTAATAGCTAATCTAACCCTAACCCTAACTGACCGTGACCTCAGTGTTCGAACAAACACCAGAACACGCCATCTTTAAAAACACACAGATTATAGCCTATATATTTACTGAAGACACTTAACTCTATGAACATGTCAAACAGTGATAGATGAGTCTCTCGACCTCTACACTGAGGAGAAAACCCAACGTGACTTTGAGACATGATCTGCTCATCAACACACTAATAACTCTTCATTACTGACGACTTTCTGTATAACAGTTTTATTTGAGACAGATCGTAGACTAATGAACACGGAGAATGTGAGCGACGTCAAAATAAAAGTCTCAACAGCGTCACTCAGAGATAGGGTTGGGTATCGTTTGAATTTGAACGATTCTGATGCCGATTCCGATTCCTTGTTTCGATTCCGGTTCCTAACGATTCTCGATTCCGATTCTTTTAAGAGGCAGGGTCAAAAAAGTTTAGCTAACCTTGCTAACCAACGGTCTTTCTGAAGGAAATACTCCTTCTGTCACAAATTTAGCATTTTGCCGAGATTTCGTTATTTTTAGAAAAGTGAAGTCACACTTTGGATCGCCGACGTAAGCTACTCATGTTCGACTCGCGCGGTTATGCCAACACTTCCGGAAGACGCTTCTTCGTTGGTGTTGTTCAGCGTTTTCTTCTTCCGCTCGGCGGACTGTCAATATCGAAACTAGGAATCGAAATTTTAACTTTTGAACGATTCCGGGAAAAATGAAAAGTTAGTCCCGGTTCCAATCGATTCTCGATACCCAACCCTACTCAGAGCTCATACTAGCGGTGCGAACGCAACCAGGAAAACGTTCCTATTAGAATCGTTAGTTTTCGGTTCACTATCCGGTGCGAAAGCCCCTAAAGTAGTTGTGTTCCTCTGCAGGTCATATCAAGTTGACTTTTGAAAACCATGGAAAGCTTTATTTAAGAGCCCGTGAGTGTGTCCTTTCAGGCGTGTGTGACATCGCTCTAAAATGACGACCAAAAAAAGGAAGAAACAAGCACTTTTGTACAATAAGCTGCACATGCTCATATCGTGTTTTCATCATTAATTTCAGGGCTTTATTATTGCTTTGATGCTGCAGCGTAGTGTAACTTTTCATTTTGTCCTGTTATTTCATTTGGCACTGTCATGGTGAATGCGTGTAATGATTGAAGTGTGTATTATTTAACTGCATGTATATTCGGCATGAGTAGACCTCTTTGTAATACCCTTGCATTTATGCATTTATCCACAGTGACCCATGATCTTGTGTTCTGCTGTTTGAGCGAGAGAAATGACTGAGTCACTGACACAAACATGTCAGCAGTGAGTGTGTACACAAGTGATTTTACCAGCTGTAAAACCATGGTAAGATCACTGACACGAGTAAATTGCTTTTACAAACCAGCAACATGATAAAAACCAGTGTGCATTTATGGTTGCTTTCATTATTAATATTAATAATTGGAACTAGATTTGCATTTCCTGGTGGAAATAATGAAACAGCAGGTTAAATGACCATTTAAAACAATGTAAGTAATATGAAAAGTTGATGGGTAAAACAGGAATCACAATTCAGCATGTACTTTTATTTTTAAACCTTTACAAAAATGATCTACAGAGCAAAGTTTAAATATCATCAGCACTTTGAATTATGGAAGCTTGTATCCGCCACAGCAAAACATTTGAAAAGATAATTATGACTTTTTATCTCACAATTGCGAGAAATAAACTCGCAAGACTTGATTTTTTTCCCTCAGACTTGCGAGTTTATATCTCACAATTCCAACTTCACAATTCTGAGATAAAAGTCAGAATTACTTTTTTTTTCTTTTTTATTCTTTCCTGATTTATTAAAGGCACACTATGCAAGAATTGTAATATAACAGCGTCAAAGTCATGTGGGTGGTAAACAAACTCGTAAAAAAAAATAGTAGGGCGAAAAACTGCTGTAAAAACCAGCAATGCAAGTTTGAGAGGACAAATCCCGCCCCCGACAAATCTCGCGAGAATCACGACATGCTTTACATTTACGAAAACGTTCCTCGACAATGGAAAAAGCAAAGAAAACTAGGTCGGAAGAGATTTGGAAAAGAGAATCTGACCGCGCGAGGAACCGGACAAGAGTCGGGCTTTCGCTCGTTGGTGCGCTCTCAAAAAAGCAACACTGAATGCAACAGCGATGCTGACCTGGCGATCTTGTTGATGGACTAGTAAATCTTATTTCTAAACTTGTTTGCATTCTATGTTGTATTTTGTTGCGCTTGCATGTATGTCTTGGTAACACTTTACAATAAGGTTCATTAGTTAACTACATTAGTTAACATGTACTAAGAATGAACAATACTTCTTCAGCATTTATTAATCTTAGTTAATATTAATTCCAACATTTACTAATACGTTATTAAAATCAAAGGTTGTATTAGTTAACATTAGTTAATGCACTGTGAACTAACATGAACACACAATGAACAGCTGTATTTATATTAACTAACATTAACAAAGATTAACAAGCACTGTAACTAATGCATTGCTCATCGTTAGTTCATGTTAGTTAATGCATAATGAACCTTATTGTAAAGTGTTACCTATGTCTTTTTTTTTTACGATGCTGTTCTGTCATCCATTGTTGATAATTAGACCAGTCCAATAATTTCCACATATGTTTAGCTAGCTATTTACGACAGCGCAAGAATTCCACAGCGACTACACAATTTCTACATAGTGTGCCTTTAAACATTCAACGTTAAAATGATGTGGTCTTTAATAACATTCTCAAAACATTAGAACATTATAATTTGCTATAACATTCAAAAGTAACGTTTGCATAACCACAAAAAACAAAAACATTTTTATACGTTAAAGGTGCTGTATGTTTTTTTTTTTTTTACTACTACACTATTAAAATAAGTAATATGTTTGCAGATGTTTAGGAAACGTGTTAAATTCACTCTTTGCTGGAATGAGCAAAGTCTGTTCTTGTTTTGATCTGTGTGACTCCGCCCACTGCCAATTTACCCAATAGTATTTCGACACCCCCGTTGCAGCTCGTATTGTGCATCGAACATGTATAGGAAAAAAATAAAATAAAAACTTAATGACAAGAACAAAAACCTATTAACAACAAATACTCCTCAAATCAGAAACCAAAATATATATATATAAAATAGGAAATCAAAAGAAAATAATAATAAAAAAAACAATATTAACTTATACATGTCTGAAAAGGAGTAGGAAGAAGCATGAGCTTATTTAATCCTACACCTTTCTCACAATTTATCAATAATACTCCAGGGGCCGATCATCTTAATCTACTACACCATAAAAATACTGTAATATGTTTGCAGAATTTTAGTAAACATGCTAAATTCACACAGCTGGAATGAGCGTTCCGTGGCGGAATGTTTGTTCTTGTTTTGATCTGTGTGACTCCGCCCACTGCCACCGTTGGCGGGAAACAGTTCGTACTGCATCCATGGAAACGGCAAATGAACTGTCCAGAGATCGGAGATTCTACCAGACAAAAACAAACTGTGAGGATTTACTTTTGAGAACATTCATTACTTCTGTCCATCATAGTACAAGTTTACTGTTGGTACACGTTCACATTGCAAAAGAATATCAGTATGTGTATTTTACAGTCATTCCGTGCTTTAAATTGCAACTTGTCAAGGAAGTTGAAGTCTTAAGGTGCGTTCCATTCGACAGGGTCCCTACGCAGTGTTAACTGCTCCCTACTGAACACGGTTTATCATTTGAAGTGGACTTGAAGCACTGACTTCCTGTGAAGTGATATCGATGTTCCCTTATTCCCTATGCCGTTTGCAGTGCCCTTCGAACTGAACATGTTTGTTCCCTTCGAATTGGAATCTCACTTAAGATGGCGAAATACCCTGTGAAGTCCACTTCGCAGTCCACTTACGGTCGAATGGAACGCACCTTTAGAATTTTTTTCTGTCATTTCTTTAGTTTTTCTTGTGGAAACATGAACAGTTGGCTTCTCGGTAACGGTTAGTGAAAGTTTGTTTTGACCTTTCCGTCCAGTGTACATGTAAATATTGCCTGAAATCATACACGAAAGCCCTAGTTTTATTAACAGTTTCGACAACACACGAAACTGTTAATGAGCGTTTGTGTGTGTGGTGTGCTGTGTGTGAATGTGACGTTCAGCAGTTTTGCCGCCATCTTGTGGTTTTGTGTTTGAGGGACGCATGAATTCTATTGGTTTAATGTGAATAAAGTTTTCTCATTGTACGTCATCAGTGTCTGTTTCATTACAAGTAGTCAGATTAGGTCAGGAATTAAGATGCAATTATCTGAAAATAAAAACATGCTTTGAAAAATAATGTGATGTGTTTGAAGCTTAGCCTAAAATGTAAATGGGTAAATCTCTGGGCCATATAATAAGTATATGTATTGTGTGTGTGTGTGTGTGTGTGTGTGTGTGTGTGTGTGCGTTGGTGCGACCGGATTATGAGGACAAAACACATGGATACATACCGACTCTATGAGGACATACCGTAACTATGAGGACAGCACTAATGTCCTCATAAGTCGAGCAATGTAGAAAGGCTTATAAGGTAGCGATAAACCACCTCCCGCTTTTTCTCAATATGTCCTTATAAATCCGTTGTACCCGTTTTTCAGTGTGTATCAGTGTATGCTCAGAGTGTATAATCTCCCTCTATGTGAAATTCGATGGTACTGCAGTATCATACACATTTCATACACCCAGACCACGCCCAAGCGCGATTCATTGGTGGAACGCTGGAATCCTCGTCAGTGATTGGCTGCTTTTCACGTCCGTCAAAGTCAGCGCGCCGCGCCTGCGCATTTGATCTCTATCGCCTGTGTGTTGTGACGGTGTGATTAATCAGAAGAGTCAAGAGAAGATTATTAATTAGCAGAATTCGAGCGAAGTTGACGAGCTATTGCGGGAGATTATCACGAGGAAGGTAAGTGTGTTTATTTATATTCTACCTTTATGGAGTTAAGTGTTATGAGTCAGTTTTAAATAACGTTAGTTACATTATTTTAAACATGGCCGCTAATATCAGTCCATAGGCATTTAAAAAGGGCGTCCCCAAACATCTTGCACATGCTATTCACTTTTTTTTGTTTTGTTTATTACAAACGAAATTCTCTTGTTGTTCATAGACTTATTTTTAAAATAAATCAAATCTATGTTGTCATCACGATGACTGGTAAAGTTGAGTGGATGAATTTACAGTTTAATACAGTAAGATACAGAAATATATTAATAAGCAGAAACGAAAAATAATGTAAAAGTAGGCTATACTTTCGTTAATGTAACGTTACTGTCAATAGAATTATGTGACAAAACTATTTAACTTTAGTTGATTTATTTTAGGGCTGGATATTAGCAGATATTTTATGATTCCATTCAATTTTAATTCACATTCTTTCGATTCTATTTTTATTGATTATTTTAATGTTTAAATAGGTGTAATACCTGTAACATTTTCTAAAACTTTCTCTCTATAGTTAATTTTTCTAACGTAACGAGTTTAGCTTTATTTGATCTGAGGCACCACATTAAGGAGTGATAAAATGGTATTAAAATGGACTGAATTTGAAATCAGTGACTGTTTCTTATCAAAAGTAACAAGTCTTAAAAACCTATTTATGTGTGAAATGTTGTATATATTGATATAGACTACAGTCTGACGATAATGAACTGTATATTATGAAGCTTATAGGCTACATACTAATTATGTTTTCTGGAATGTTTTCAGTCAACATGTTAAGAAAGAAGCGAATAAAACCTGAGCAGGATGCAAAAGAACACATATTGTCGGATAAAGACAAAGCCTTCATTGAGGGACGACAAATCAACACATTCAAAGGTAAATTGATTGTGCACCACAAGGCAATTTGACCATGTTCAGACTGCAGGCAAATTAAATCATAAAGTAGACAAGACATGCATTTGAAAGAATGAAAAGTACCCCTATTGCTGGCAGTCTGGACATGATCTTTCACATTCACATATTTAAGCTGCTCATTTTCGTAAAGGTTAAGAGATTAATCAATTTTTATTATTATTATTATTATTGTTACTTTTAAATAAATACTTAAAACTGTGTATACAGTAGGGATGTCAATTTTCACAATTTTACAATTAATATCACAGTGAAAACCAATGCTTAATTTTTTATTTTTTTTATTTCCTGCACCTCATATTACAGTACACATTTTTACAGGTTTTAACTCTTTAAAATGATAGGTTGTTTAACTGTGTAACATATAGGTGCTCTTGGGTTCATGTTTTATTTTTATTATTAATTTAATTTTATTGTTTATATTATTTTGCCCTTTTAGGGAGAGGTGTGTTTGCACTTGAGCACATTGAACCATCCACCTTTGTTGTTGAATACCGTGGGATTCTCTCTCAAAGTAAACATGTTAAAGATGTTCAAGGCAACTACTTGTTCAACTTCACATGGAATGAAACACGTTATTGGTAAGCTGGCTGTTTCTTTTTAGTTATGATTATGATGATTATTATTATTACAATATAGGGCTGCACGATTTGGGGAAAATGTTATATTGGAATTTTTGAGGTCAATATTGCAAATGCGATATAATAAACAAATAGTTTCATGAGTCGACTTGCTTGGTTCTAAAGCAAAATGCACACACAGATTAGTGATAATTCTGAAATGTGTATTTCTCAACTCAAACTAGCAACAACAACTAAATGATTGATAACATCTATAATGATCAATAAGCCATTGATTTCTGGAAAAAAATGAATTGTACTGTATTCTGGCGCGCGGTCTGTGCATGCACATGATACTGGCACACGCCTTTCTGTGAGTCACAGTCGGATGCGCGCTTTCTTTTGACTTGTCTCGCGTGAATGGTTTTAAGCAATCGCATGAGAGCATTATCATGTAACACTAGCCAAAGGATGACAAAAAATAACAGATGCTGGGTTAATTGCGTTAACAGCCCATTGTTTATTTTACATAAAATTGCAGCATTTTGATCGCATAAGCTTGACATAGTGATTACAATTTTGATATGGTTAATCATGCCGCACTATTACAATAGCAGATTTGCTAGGGTTCTCATAACATTAGGAACATATTAGTTAGAGATAATCAATAACATGTGGAGATGCACCGATTGATCGGCTGGTGATCGGAATCAACCAATTTCCACGTGATCGGCCGTGATCGGCGACCGGCCAGTCAGTCTGACATATGCCGATTTTATTTATATTAAATATATCATTTTTTTCTAGTTGTTTATTGGATGTGAAAAGGAAATGGTTCTTCCATAACACTGCACTTCAGATGTGTGTGAATTTCCCACACCAGGAGAACTTGATATAGTTCTGTTTTATAGCAATTATCTTTTCAAAAATGTTCTATGCAAAATGTTCAATTAAAGAGAAGATAGAAAATAAATATTTGTGTGTAATGTGAAGTGATTTGAAAAAATGAAATCAGAATCGGCTAAAATCGGCAGGTCAAACTCAAGGAAAAATCGGAAATTGGGATTGGCCTAGAAAATTGTAATCGGTTCATCTCTAATAACATGGTTATTGTTCATCTGGGGTATTATTATTTTTTACCTTATGTGGATCATCTGACCTATTAAATTCTTAGGAAGTCAAGTTAACTTTCACAATGTGTATTTGAGTATAAAAGTATATAGGTTAAATAAGCCAGCCAAGGATAGCCTAACCCAAATGTTCAACTAGAACCTTATATTCTTACTGCACTATTTTTTATCACCACATAGATGCAACAAAAGAGGACACTTCGCTTGGTCCACTTCGGTTGGTGAATGATGACAAAAATCCAAATTGCAAAGTCAAGACAATCATTGTTGATGGAAGGCCACACCTGTGTCTGTGTACTATAAGACATATCTTTCCAGATGAAGAGGTCACATACAACTATGGGGATTCCTCTTGGCCTTGGCGTTTAAGGGTGAGTCTCTCAAAGACTTTATCACTGAAAGTCAACCATGTTCTGTATTTCATGAATTTTAGTTTTTTATATGATGCAGATTATTAAAAAAAAAAAAGTCTGCATTTCTGCTTTATTTTCATAACTCGTGTGTTGGGGGATGGGCATGACACTGACCTGAAATGTAAGGACAGTTCTCCACTACGAGGACCGTCATGTCAGGGTTAGGGTTTGAGGAAAAGATGATGCTTTGGGTATGTGTCAGCTGCTGCTTTATTGTGGATAAGCTGTAGACCCAATATGCACTGGAAAGGAAATGATATGTTGATGTTTATAATGTTATCTGACTTTATAGACAAGATCTGTGTGTCAGCCTTCTCCTCCTCACGTTTTATATGTCTGCTTTGTGCACGACGGAGCCATGAAAGGGCAACTAGATATTAAGACTTTGGTTGATTCTAGAATTAGTTGCATTGACCAATTAGCAAACATCCTTGCCTCAGTGTTGTACCTGTCTTTCTCATATTACAGGAATTGTGTGACGAGACATCAGTGGCTGTGACTGAATGCAGTGTGAATCCTTCCTCATCAGTGAAACAGAAAGTAAGTGAACGGATGTTCCTTCATTGTTTTCTTCTCTTTGACACAGGCAATGTTAGAGGGTTAGTTCACCCAAAAATGAAAATTCTGTCAGTATTTACTCACCCTCATGTTGTTCCAAACCTATATGTGTTTATTTGTTCTGCTGAACACAAAGGAAGATATTTGTATATGTATTTTTTCCTACTATGGTAGTCAATGGGGAATGAGATCTGTTTGATTAAAACATTCTTCCAAATATCTTCCTTTTTGTTCAGCAGAACAAATAAACACATAGAGGTTTGGAACAACATGAGGGTGAGTAAATACTGCCTGAAATTTCATTTTTGGGTGAACTAACCCTTTAAGTGTAGGATGGTTGGGCATCATACTCGACTGGTTGACGTGGACTGTCGTCTTAAAGACGCTGTTGTGACGTCTCAAATTCGAGTAAAATGTACCTTGCTCAGTTCATACATTTTCATAACTCGTGTGTTGGGGGATGGGCATGACACTGACCTGAAATGTAAGGACAGTTCTCCACTACGAGGACCGTCATGTCAGGGTTAGGGTTTTAGGAAAAGATGTTGCTTTGGGTATGTGTCAGCTGCTGCTTTATTGTGGATAAGCTGTAGAACCAATATGCACTGGAAAGGAAATGGTATGTTGATGTTTATAATGTAATGTGTTTTGGATTTATTTGACTTTATAGACAAGATATGCATGTCAGCCTTCTCCTCCTCACATGTTTTATATGTCTGCTTTGTGCACGACGGAGCCATGAAAGGGCCACTAGATATTAAGACTTTGGTTGATTCTAGAATTAGTTGCGGTGACCAATTAGCAAACATCCTTGCCTCAGTGTTGTACCTGTCTTTCTCATAATTACAGGAATTGTGTGACGAGACATCAGTGGCTGTGACTGTGTAGGAGTGAGGGGTAGGGGGAAGGGGTAAGGGGTGGGGGTAGGAGTGAGGGTAGGGGAAGGGTAAGGGTGGGGAAGGGGTGGGGAAGGGTAAGGGGAGGGGTGAGGGAAGGGCTGAGGTAGGGGGAAGGGGAAGGGTAAGACGGATAATTGGGATTCAGCCTAAGACTTTGGTTGATTCTAGAATTAGTTGCAGTGACCAATTAGCAAACATCCTTGCCTCAGTGTTGTACCTGTCTTTCTCATATTACAGGAATTGTGTGACGAGACATCAGTGGCTGTGACTGAATGCAGTGTGAATCCTTCCTCATCAGTGAAACAGAAAGTAAGTGAACGGATGTTCCTTCATTGTTTCTTCTCTTTGACACAGGCAATGTTAGAGGTGTTCAGATTCTGTCAGTATTTACACCCTCATGCGTTCAAACCTGTTTATTTGTTCTGTGAACACAGAAGGAATGTATATGTATGGTAGTCAATGGGGAATGAGATCTGTTTGCATTCTTCCAATATCTTCGTGTTCAGCAGAACTCACATAGAGGTTTGGAACAACATGAGTAAATACTGACTGAAATTTCATTTTTGGGTGAACTAACCCTTTAAGTGTAGGATGGTTGGGCATCATACTGGACTGGTTGACGTGGACTGTCGTCTTAAAGACGCTGTTGTGACGTCTCAAGTGTAAAATGTACCTTGCTCAGTTCATACATTTTCATAACTCGTGTGTTGGGGGATGGGCATGACACTGACCTGAAATGTAAGGACAGTTCTCCACTACGAGGACCGTCATGTCAGGGTTAGGGTTTGAGGAAAAGCTGTTGCTTTGGGTATGTGTCAGCTGCTGCTTTATTGTGGATAAGCTGTAGAACCAATATGCACTGGAAAGGAAATGATATGTTGATGTTTATAATGTTATCTGACTTTATAGACAAGATCTGTGTGTCAGCCTTCTCCTCCTCACATGTTTTATATGTCTGCTTTGTGCACGACGAAGCCATGAAAGGGCCACTAGATATTAAGACTTTGGTTGATTCTAGAATTAGTTGCGGTGACCAATTAGCAAACATCCTTGCCTCAGTGTTGTACCTGTCTTTCTCATAATTACAGGAATTGTGTGACGAGACATCAGTGGCTGTGACTGAATGCAGTGTGAATCCTTCCTCATCAGTGAAACAGAAAGTAAGTGAACGGATGTTCCTTCATTGTTTTCTTCTCTTTGACACAGGCAATGTTAAAGGGTTAGTTCACCTAAAAATGAAAATTCAGTCAGTATTTACTCACCCTCATGTTGTTCCAAACCTCTATGTGTTTATTTGTTCTGCTGAACACAAAGGAAGATATTTGTATATGTATTTTTTCCTACTATGGTAGTCAATGGGGAATGAGATCTGTTTGATTAAAACATTCTTCCAAATATCTTCCTTTGTGTTCAGCAGAACAAATAAACACATAGAGGTTTGGAACAACATGAGGGTGAGTAAATACTGACTGAAATTTCATTTTTGGGTGAACTAACCCTTTAAGTGTAGGATGGTTGGGCATCATACTCGACTGGTTGACGTGGACTGTCGTCTTAAAGACGCTGTTGTGACGTCTCAAATTCGAGTAGAATGTACCTTGCTCAGTTCATACATTTTCATAACTCGTGTGTTGGGGGATGGGCATGACACTGACCTGAAATGTAAGGACAGTTCTCCACTACGAGGACCGTCATGTCAGGGTTAGGGTTTGAGGAAAAGATGATGCTTTGGGTATGTGTCAGCTGCTGCTTTATTGTGGATAAGCTGTAGAACCAATATGCACTGGAAAGGAAATGGTATGTTGATGTTTATAATGTTATGTGTTTTGGATTTATTTTACTGTTTTATATGTCTGCTTTGTGCACGACGGAGCCATGAAAGGGCTACTAGATATTAAGGCTGAATCCCAATTCTCTGTCTTACCCCTTCCCCTTCGTCTTACCCCCAGGCCTTGTCCCTCGAAATCGAGTGGTAAGCGCTAGTGCAAACATACCCCTATGAAATGAGACACCACTCGGTTACGTCATCTTACATCGTCCTTGGCGTCTATCACCAGGGGCGAAAAGTGTTGATCACAAACTTCTCGTAACTTTTAAGATGCCGTCTGCAAGTATGTTTATGTCGATTGCGTTGGTACTGGAGATTTATTTGCGATTGTCAGCAACAAATACAGGACAGTATATTTAAAGCACGTATTGATGTCTCCAGGGTGACCATACAACGTCATCCTTTTCCCGGACATGTCACCCGGATTTCGGGATCGCTGAAAATTTCCGGGATTCGCTTTTGCTTTCTGCCTTCACTATTCATTATGTTTACATGCACAAGGTGTTGTTTCAATCGGACTGAATTCATTCATTTAAATCTGTGAATCTAAATGGATTGTTTATCTAATATTCCCGTGTTTTCGTCTCAGTCGGGATTCGTTTGAAGCTGAATGCATCATCTGAGAAGCTGATCACGTACGTGTCAGTGTCAAATAATGTACACATAATGAATGGCGACTGTAGAAAGCCAAAGCTGAATACCGTAAATTTTGGGTGATCTTGAAATGTGGGACTGATTGTGCAAATCAGCAATGTAAAGTTAGCATAGCCTAGCGTAGCAAAGTAGCGATTTTTAAAAACTTTAAAAACAACATAGTTGCAAATATAGCCTATATGTACTGTGTAGAGCACAAAACAAGACTGTCATATTTTTTTTTTATCAATCATGTAAGTGAAAAAACTTTAATTTATGGGACACTCTGGATGTTATGCCCGCCATCGTTGCCAGTTGCGCAGTGCATTTCTTACCCCTTGGTTTCAAGTAAGCTCATGAAAATTCTTGGTCTTAAGTGGTATATACCCCTTCCCCTTACCCCTAGATCAAAATGAAAATTGGGATGGCGCTTCCTCTCACGTGAACGTGCAAAACTGAGGGGGGAAGGGGGTAGGGGTGAGGGGAAGGGGTAAGGGGTGGGGTGTAGGGGTAGGGGTAGGGGTGAGGGGTAGAGGTGAGGGGAATGGGGAAGGAGAAAGGGTAAGACGGATAATTGGGATTCAGCCTAAGACTTTGGTTGATTCTAGAATTAGTTGCAGTGACCAATTAGCAAACATCCTTGCCTCAGTGTTGTACCTGTCTTTCTCATAATTACAGGAATTGTGTGACGAGACATCAGTGGCTGTGACTGAATGCAGTGTGAATCCTTCCTCATCAGTGAAACAGAAAGTAAGTGAACGGATGTTCCTTCATTGTTTTCTTCTCTTTGACACGGGCAATGTTAAGTGTAGGATGGTTGGGCATCATACTGGACTGGTTGACGTGGACTGTCGTCTTAAAGACGCTGTTGTGACGTCTCAAATTCGAGTAAAATGTACCTTGCTCAGTTCATACATTTTCATAACTCGTGTGTTGGGGGATGGGCATGACACTGACCTGAAATGTAAGGACAGTTCTCCACTACGAGGACCGTCATGTCAGGGTTAGGGTTTGAGGAAAAGATGATGCTTTGGGTATGTGTCAGCTGCTGCTTTATTGTGGATAAGCTGTAGAACCAATATGCACTGGAAAGGAAATGATATGTTGATGTTTATAATGTTATCTGACTTTATAGACAAGATCTGTGTGTCAGCCTTCTCCTCCTCACGTTTTATATGTCTGCTTTGTGCACGACGGAGCCATGAAAGGGCCACTAGATATTAAGACTTTGGTTGATTCTAGAATTAGTTGCGGTGACCAATTAGCAAACATCCTTGCCTCAGTGTTGTACCTGTCTTTCTCATATTACAGGAATTGTGTGACGAGACATCAGTGGCTGTGACTGAATGCAGTGTGAATCCTTCCTCAACAGTGAAACAGAAAGTAAGTGAACGGATGTTCCTTCATTGTTTTCTTCTCTTTGACACAGGCAATGTTAGAGGGTTAGTTCACCCAAAAATGAAAATTCTGTCAGTATTTACTCACCCTCATGCTGTTCCAAACCTATATGTGTTTATTTGTTCTGCTGAACACAAAGGAAGATATTTGTATATGTATTTTTTCCTACTATGGTAGTCAATGGGGAATGAGATCTGTTTGATTAAAACATTCTTCCAAATATCTTCCTTTTTGTTCAGCAGAACAAATAAACACATAGAGGTTTGGAACAACATGAGGGTGAGTAAATACTGCCTGAAATTTCATTTTTGGGTGAACTAACCCTTTAAGTGTAGGATGGTTGGGCATCATACTCGACTGGTTGACGTGGACTGTCGTCTTAAAGACGCTGTTGTGACGTCTCAAATTCGAGTAAAATGTACCTTGCTCGGTTCATACATTTTCATAACTCGTGTGTTGGGGGATGGGCATGACACTGACCTGAAATGTAAGGACAGTTCTCCACTACGAGGACCGTCATGTCAGGGTTAGGGTTTGAGGAAAAGATGTTGCTTTGGGTATGTGTCAGCTGCTGCTTTATTGTGGATAAGCTGTAGAACCAATATGCACTGGAAAGGAAATGGTATGTTGATGTTTATAATGTTATCTGACTTTATAGACAAGATCTGTGTGTCAGCCTTCTCCTCCTCACGTTTTATATGTCTGCTTTGTGCACGACGGAGCCATGAAAGGGCCACTAGATATTAAGACTTTGGTTGATTCTAGAATTAGTTGCGGTGACCAATTAGCAAACATCCTTGCCTCAGTGTTGTACCTGTCTTTCTCATAATTACAGGAATTGTGTGACGAGACATCAGTGGCTGTGACTGAATGCAGTGTGAATCCTTCCTCATCAGTGAAACAGAAAGTAAGTGAATGGATGTTCCTTCATTGTTTTCTTCTCTTTGACACAGGCAATGTTAAGTGTAGGATGGTTGGGCATCATACTGGACTGGTTGACGTGGACTGTCGTCTTAAAGACGCTGTTGTGACGTCTCAAATTCGAGTAGAATGTACCTTGCTCAGTTCATACATTTTCATAACTCGTGTGTTGGGGGATGGGCATGACACTGACCTGAAATGTAAGGACAGTTCTCCACTACGAGGACCGTCATGTCAGGGTTAGGGTTTGAGGAAAAGCTGTTGCTTTGGGTATGTGTCAGCTGCTGCTTTATTGTGGATAAGCTGTAGAACCAATATGCACTGGAAAGGAAATGGTATGTTGATGTTTATAATGTTATCTGACTTTATAGACAAGATCTGCATATCAGCCTTCTCCTCCTCACATGTTTTATATGTCTGCTTTGTGCACGACGGAGCCATGAAAGGGCCACTAGATATTAAGACTTTGGTTGATTCTAGAATTAGTTGCAGTGACCAATTAGCAAACATCCTTGCAGGCAGGCAGCAGAAAAATCAGAGGTCGATATAACAGTCCGAGTCGAGGCAGGCAGCAGAAGAATCAGAGGTCGATATAACAGTCCGAGTCGAGGCAGGCAGCAGAAGAATCAGAGGTCGATATAACAGTCCGAGTCGAGGCATGCAGCAGAACAATCAGAAGTCGGTAGAAACAATCCAAGGTCAGTAACAGTTCAGCAAACACAGAAAAAACGCTCAGAAATTGTATGCCGGGCAATGCAATACCTCTCAATGAACTTGAGTGAACGGGGTTTATATGGGTGCATGAGCTGCAGGTGTTTGTAATCGGTCTCAGGTAAGCGGCATGATGGGATGTTGAGTTCATGATGGGTAATATTCTGGTGAAAGTGTCCTACAGTGGTGAAGAGGAGGTGTAGTGGAAGCCTACTCTGTAACAGTAGTAGGGAAAGGGAACTGGGGTCTGATCTTCGTACACCGCTAACAGTGTAAATGTGGTCCTTTTTGTGTTGCACAGGACCAGAGACTAGTTTCCCTGTGTGCTTATCTGCTGATGTTTCACATGGTCCGAAACTGTTTGGATTGTTGGGCTGGAATACATTTTAATTGTTGCTTTTTACCCCTCAGGAAAAAGACAAATGAATCAGGATGAAACTGAGAACTCCAGAGGTATTTAAACATTTGGGAATATTAAAGTTATTCCATGTACATACATATAGGTATACATATGTGTATGTATATGTTTGTTTGTTTGTTTGTTTTACAGAGACCAAATCAAGGAGAATAGCGAAAAGGCCATGGAGCCCAAATGAAGTTAATGCTTTCGTGAAACATTTCCATATTTCAAAGGGACACCTAGCAACAAAGAGCTGTGCAAGACTGCAGAGGACCCTGTCCTGAGAGAAAGAATGGCCCAAAATATAAGGCATTTCGTGAGGAACCGAGGTTTGATGTTGAAAAAGAAATCTTCTTAGAGTTCTTCGAGAGATCAGTATTGCCTTCCATTAAAGGTGGTATCGCTGATACCACCTTTAATGTCTGTGCGTTTTGTTCTGTAAAGTTCTCTAAAGTGTTGTTGGGCCAGAAGAGTGTTCAAGACATCCTTTTATATACTTTTATTAAACACTGTTTTGAAAGAAATGTACAAATACATGCATTTACTGGAAGGCATTATGTGCTTATTAGATCTCAGTTGTTGAGCCTTCTTTTTTACCATTTGCAAATAAAAAAAAATGCCCTTTCAGTTTAATTTTGTTAGTTTTATTGGCTTTCTAGTTGCATTTCTTCATCTAATAGCCCTTCAACTAGTCTTCAGTGAAGTGTAAAACCTGCTGATCTTTGATCACTGACTTTTCTCCAACCAGGCTCATTTTGCACCACATTTGTATATGTTGGCTGATATAGCTACAGCACATGGTAGCACTTCATTTCGTGTGCGTATTACTTTTACAGGTTTAGTGGCAGCAAAACGATGCACAATCATTCGTGAATTCATTCTTTAATGTAGAATAGTTGATTTGGTTTTACTCTAATACAGGTACTCCTGCTATGTGTGGACTTAATAGTGATGTCCATTTAAACCCAGTTTGTCCTCATAATCAAGGGTTAGTCAGGTGGTTGTGTGTGTGTGTGTGAGAGAGTGAGGTCCAGTTAAACCCAAAATGTCCTCATAATCAAGGGTTAGTCAGGTGGTTGTGTGTGTTTGAGTGTGTGAGAGTGAGGTCCTGTTAAACCCAAAATGTCCTCATAATCAAGGGTTAGTCAGGTGGTTGTGTGTGTGTGTGTGTGTGATCGAGGTCCAGTTAAACCCAAAATGTCCTCATAATCAAGGGTTAGTCAGGTGGTTGTGTGTGTGTGTGTGTGTGATCGAGGTCCTGTTAAACCCAAAATGTCCTCATAATCAAGGGTTAGTCAGGTGGTTGTGTGTGTGTGTGATCGAGGTCCAGTTAAACCCAAAATGTCCTCATAATCAAGGGTTAGTCAGGTGGTTGTGTGTGTGTGAGAGTGAGGTCCAGTTAAACCCAAAATGTCCTCATAATCAAGGGTTAGTCAGGTGGTTGTGTGTGTTTGAGTGTGTGAGAGTGAGGTCCTGTTAAACCCAAAATGTCCTCATAATCAAGGGTTAGTCAGGGTTGTGTGTGTGTGTGTGTGTGTGTGTGAGAGTGAGGTCCTGTTAAATCCAAAATGTCCTCATAATCAAGGGTTAGTCAGGTGGTTGTGTGTGTTTTAGTGTGTGAGAGTGAGGTCCTGTTAAACCCAAAATGTCCTCATAATCAAGGGTTAGTCAGGGTTGTGTGTGTGTGTATGCATGATTCATATGGTTATTAATGTCCAGTTAAAACCAAATGGTCAGCAATGTTCATTTAGATATAAAACTAAGTCTTAAACAATCTTCTCTTTTCACATTAACAAAACCCAAACCCAATCAACTGGAAATATTTAGCTTTATTCAAAACTATCTTTAGACAAAACTTTGTCATTTGTCAGTGATGGTTAAGTAGTAAACTTTCCAATTGTTTTTGTTTGTTTTTTTGTTTTTTTGTTTCTTAATTTTTAATTTTAAAATATATCCATATTTATTTCACTTTCCCTCTTCTCTCTTTGCTCTTCACTCACTTCATACCTGCTTAATCTCACATTACAAACTCAGGTTAGTTTTCTGAAATCTCTCTTAAACTTTAAGCCAGGTTGAACAATTGCTAATAATTATTATTTTATTTATTTATTTATTTATTTTATATGCTGGTATTGAAACAGACTTAAGTGATGTGGCACTGCCATGGATAAAGTTAAACTATGATGCTCATCTATAATAATGTGTGTACTAGTAGATAATGTCCAGATAAACCAGGTTAGTCCCCATAATTAAGGGTTAGCTGTGTGTGTTTGTGTATGTGAGTGATGTCCAGATAAACCGGGGTTGTCCTCATAATTAAGGGTCAGATGGGTGTGTGTGTGTGTATGTGAGTGATGTCCAGATAAACCAGGGTGGTCCTCATAAATCATAATTAAACCAAGAAACGCCCACTCCTGCCCTGTCCTCATAGTGCTGTAGTTTGTCAGGTCTTCATATTTCCAGACTGGTTCATTAGAATGAAATTCTGAGTAGTCAGAATTTTACCCCATGCCATAAGGAGCAGTTTAATATTTCTTATTAATCTCTATGACAAAGGGAAAGGTGGGTCCCCATAAACCATGATGGGACTTTTTTGGGGAAAAAGTCCTTATAAACCACCCGTACCAGTATGTGTGTGTGTGTGTGTGTGTGTGTGTGTGTGTGTGTGTGTGTGTGTGTGTGTGTGTGTGTGTGTGTGTGTGTGTGTGTGTGTGTGTGTGTGTGTGTGTTATTAGCCTATTTAGGCCTTTTCATGATGCATTTAGGGGGAGATGTCATGTAACTATCTGTGAATATCACAATGCAAAAAGACAAACACTTGGGGGTCAAGGTCAAATATGATGCAACTTCTCCATGAAGGTCACTCACGTCAATCTTGTATTTTCTATAGTGAACTTCATAAGCTCTTAGCAAAACAACAATGTTATGAAACGCATAAAGGCCTGTCACGCATGCCGAATCATGCACACGCATGTCTGAAGGCATCTCGCTTCACTAATGAACACAGATGGAGGAGAACGTGCTCGGCCTCGAGGCCAGAGGGTCCAGTGCAGCGCTGATGCATCATGGGAACATCTAGAGATGCAGCTGTAAGCTAAACTGGTCAGTTCTTATCTTGTCAGATCATGTTGATTAAACTCCCAGCACTTTTCTTTGTTATTTCAAGGAAACAACATCACAGATATACACCACAAAACTAAGTAAAGGTTCACAAAATTATGTTTATTTACATAATAATTTACATTTTTGGATAATAAGAAATGCATTTATTGTAAGTTAAGATCCCATATGTAGTATAAAGGTCCCAAAAATCCTGGATAATAGACATGTTGATCAGCATTAAATATGAATGATACGACATCTGATGCATAAACCGTCAGAAAAGAACAATTAAGTTTTGTTTTCCACTCCTGCACCCTAAGATACATTTCTTGGATATTTCATATGTGTACTATATTTGACTATAATAATATGCATATTCAAAAGAAGTGTCTTCTGCTCACCAAGGCTGCATTTATTTGATCATGAATACAGTAAAAACAGTAATATTGTGAAATATGGCTACTGTTCAAAATAACTGTTTTCTATTTGAAAGAATTTATTTTAAAACACAATCATCACTCCAGTCGTCAGTGTCACATGATTCTTCAGAAATCATTCATATGCTGATTTGCCCCTCAAGACACATTTATGATTATTATCATAGTTGAAAACAGATCAGTTTTTGTGGAAAAGCATTTATTTATTGTGTGCATTTAGTGCTGAATAAAACTATTATTATTTTTTGTAATAGTAGTGTATGGCATCAATCATTCATCGTGAAAATAGAATTGAAAAAAAACTTTTTGTATGATGTGTAAATACCATTCACAAACCTAACTGCAAAGTATTTGCTTATGATTTATAGTTATTATTATCATCCCGCCAATAAAAATAGCTCTATATTATAGAACAAGTTTTATGTATTTTTCTTTTTTCATTACTTTTTCCTTTTCTCTGTATCTCCACATTTGCGTTTATTAAGTGTTATTTTGTACTGAATAATAATTTGCAATACATTAAAAAAGTAAAATAAAATTTAAATGAACAGAATTCCCGTATAAAGGCTGATATGCATAAATATGAGCGTTTGCACTTTAAATGTTTACGTAAATTGTAATTTTTCTTATATTATTACTTTTTCCCCTTCTCTGAATCCCCACATGTTCATGTTCATTGTTCTGTACACTGCAAAAAAAAATATTGATGGTTTAACTTAAAAAAGTAAGTCACCTGGTTGCCTTAAAATTTTAAGTTCATTGAATGGAGAAAAAGTGAGTTAATACAATGAAGGAGATTAATTTAATCATCAGAAACTCAAAATTATATGTTATCTGAACTAAATAAATTATTTAAGTTGATTTGACAAAAGAAAAAATGTTGTGATTACTACACTGTAAAAACTATTGTTGGTTTAACTTAAAAAAGTAAGTAACCTGGGTTGCCTGAAAATTTTAAGTTCATTGAACTGGAAAAAGTGAGTTAATACAATGACGTAGATTAATTTAATCATCAGAAACTCAAAATAATAAGTTATCTCAACTAAATAAATTATTATAAAGTTGATTTGACAAAAGAAAATATGTTGTGATAATAACAAATCTTGAAAATATTTTTTACAGTGAATTTCCCTTTGTAATGAATTATAACTTGCAATAATATATACTGTGTATATATATAAAGGAATAGAATTTAAATGAACAGAATTCCTCTGGATTTCCATATAAATTCCCAATATTGACATGAATATGAGCGTGGTTATGGAGAGCCGTCTCTGTTTATGCGACTTTGCTTCGTTTAAAAAAATAGTAATCAGTGAAAACAGAATGTAAATGAACAGAATTCCCATGTAAAGGCTGATTGGAGTGAGTTATGGATAGGCGTCTGTCGCGAGCCTCTGTTTATGCGACACCGGCTCATCCCGCTCTGCTCGGTCGTCTTCTCCCAACGGCATCAACTGGAACCTCGGCTTGCTCTTCTTCTTGATCCCGACCGGATAAGTTGGGAAAAGCCTGATTTTGGGGTGTTTGTGCGGGTCGCACTCCTCTCGGGGCGCCGGCGCCTCCTGCTGGCTGGCCCTCGGCTCTCCCAGGAGCTCCCTCACTTCTCCCGAAGCGTCTTTCCTCAGGTAATGGTAGGGCTTCTTCCCACAGTTGTCCCGTATATTCCCGTTGGCTCCGTACTCGCGGACCAGAACATCGATTAGAGCCGTGTGTGTGTGGATGGCGGCGATGTGTAGCGCGGTGTATCCGCCGTTAGACTTAGCGTCGATGTCCACGCCGTGTCCTTTTCTCCGGGAAACCTGAATAATGTTGCGGACCATGTCGGTGTTCCCACTCTTGGCGGCCCAGTGTAACGCCGTGAACCCGGACGTGAAGTCCTTCTTCTCCGCGAGCTGAGCGTCCTTCAGCAGGAGCCCGTACACATGACTCCACTGTCCCGCCGCGGACTTCACCAGCCACTCGTGCTCCGCAGGGTCCAGCGAGAACGGCTCCGACTGCTCCTTCGGCTCATCCGCTGGTTTAGGGGTCTTGAAGTGTCTACGAACCTGAGGAGAGTCGCTAACTTCTCCATCTGTGGTCGTTCTCCTCCACTGTCGTTCTCGTTCAGAGTCCGTCGTTCCCGAGGGATTCCTGCGAGTCTGATCTTGAGGGATTCGTAAAGGAAGTGCACATGGTTTGTTCGTCTTCTCCGCTCTATGTTTGTCATCAGACTTCAGTGGAACGGTGAAATTTAAAGACCTTTTAGGTGTAAAGTCCACATTCGTACATCTTCCCAAAGCACTTTCTATTGGAGAGATAACTTCAGTCTCTGACTTCTTGCTTTCTTCCTTCTCATCTTCCTCTGGATCTTCATTATCATCGCTTGAGGCTTTTAGCAGGTGATGGTATACCTTTCTCAGGACTACATACTTGGTTTCCTGGAATTCTTTCACAAAGGCAATGTTGTTCACACACGCCTTGAAGAGATCTCGGTTCTGCTTCTTCTCAGCCGGATCAGCGCAGTTTAAATGCTCTTTAAACTTGCTGAGCAGCTCTGAGTTTTTTACCTTTCCTCTGCCTTCTAATAATGTGTTTAAAATCGCCTCTTGGGTCAGAGCCATTTCTGAATTAGATAGAAACATACATACTTTATTCTTTCTGTCGACTGAGACTCCTGGAGTGTAGCCACACCTTCACCTGTCTTCCGGAAACAACACGTAAGAAGAAGGAGAATCAGACGTGGGTGGGGGCGGGGCTTTTAAAAAGGTTTCATTTAATTAAAATCTTTTTTTTTTTAAATCAAGAAGATGGGTAGACACATAGCGAGTTACTTTTAAATTGTTAAATTGTTTAAAATTAAATTAAATCAGTAATAATAAGTTGGCTACAGCATTATAAAATTACAAAACGCTAAACTCAATAACGTTAAATCAACAAAGTGCATGTATCGTCCCTGTGCGATGAACATGTTCAGTTAAGTCATTATCACTTGCGTAATTATTTATTTATAAGCTCTATCTTGTCGGGTCTTAAGAAAAGACACTCTTGAAGCAATTGAGTTTCCAGGAAGAAGACATATTGAAGTGTTTTTGCGAAATTACGAATCCTAGTATGGCAAAATATTGTCTCATGAATATTAATTCCGTCGTCTCGAGCAGCTAAACAATCATTCTGATTCGTCCGGTCATGACACAAATTCTTTCAGTTTAAAATACATTATTTTTTATTATAATGACGATAGAAACAAACCCCTAGACTACATTGTTCATTTCTTTATTTTATATGGCAAATTATTCATTCATAAACAAATGTTTACCAATATTCTGTCCTATCCTTATTTTGACACTCGCTCTTCTTAAATCTCTTGGTTATATAAATAATAATAAAATCGCTAAGATATTAAATATTGTGAAGAAATATTTGAAGAAAATACATGCACCAAAAAGCTTTCCTAGTCTATGGTATTTGTAGTGTATATCATCTTATGTTTTTCATTGCTTTTGTATAATGATTGTTTTTTTTTTCTTTGATTGTTTTATTATAATTATATGTATTTGTATGATATTGAGCATTAAGAAAGAAAAAGAAAAGAAAAAAGGCTCCGTCCGGTCTTACGTAACCTAATTAATATTCAAGAGTCGAGCCCTCAGCGTTGCTTGCTTGTGCCTTACACCCAATCAGCGTAGAGCGTAACATTGCGTCATTTAAATTCATAAGCAAGGCCTTCACCATAGTAACGGTGGTAAATTCTCTAGCCCGACCACAGTGAGAGTGAGTGAGACGAAGGCAGGCTGCTCCCTTTCGCCTTATCCTCCAAACACACACATTCCTCATCATGGCGGCCACAGATGTAGACATATTTTCTGTAAGTACCTTTTAAAGTCAGTTTTTACTTCCGGAAACCCACTTAATGTTAGATGGACAACATACACGGTCTGTACAGGTTTATCTGTAATGAATTAGGACTAGCGCGAGCGCTACTCTCTAGCTTAGCCCAACGGACTCTATATTGACTATTCACTGCTTTACTGTGTGTGTGTGTACACTACAGGTCAGACCAGGTGTATTATCTGTCTTTTGTGATCTTATTCTAGCTGTATAGTGTTCTAGTGACCCGAAAAGGGTGTTGAACTTGTCTTTTCTCAATCTCTTGAGTGTTTGTTGTGAACATCTCTGTAGTACAGTCATCAGACTGATGCAGTCTATAGTAATGATATTTCAGTAGTTTGCAAGATTGTTTTTTAAGGCAACATGCTCCCTCTTTTAACACTTGACATTGTGAGTGTTTTATACCCATAATCCCCCATTGAACAACACTGCTGTGAACTGGCAGGCTAGAGCCGGTAAAGTTTGGGGCCAACATGAGGCCCTCAGTGAAGAGTGACAGAAAGGGCGGATGAGGTGACAGTCCCGCAATCAAACTCGAACAATTCATGTGTTTATTACGGGATCTTTGGTGCTGATTTGTGTGAAGAAGGATAATTCGTTTATGAGAACTAAGTTTTCAGATGCTGTTGATTGAAAAATACTCATCCACAAGCCATCCTAACTTTAACTTTCTTCTTACATCCAAACACAATCAGAGTTAGGCCTATATAATGGCAGTCAGAGTTCACTCTTCCGCCAAATCTAGACTCGCGTACGGCCGTTCCCAAAAGCCAGTGATTATACTTTATAAAGTTGTAAATACGGATATTATCTTACAAAAACACATGGCTTCACTTCAGACGGCCTTTATTAACCCCTGGAGCCGTATGGATTACTTTTATGATGGATGGATGAGCTTTTTTACCATTCACTCCCATTATAAAGCTTAGAAAACTGCTTTAATAAAACTGTTTGGCTGAAAGAAGAAAGTCATACACACGCTTGGCTTGAGGGTGAGTAAATTATGGGATCATTTTTATTTTTGGGTGAATTAACCCTTTCAGCAAGACTTCCTTGTTCAAAAAGCTTGCCAATGTTGATCTAACCTGGCTTTCAAGGGCAAGTTCATCTTGTGTTTTGAGCGACAGTTCAACCAGACGAAGATGTGCCGTGAGAAGTCATCCATCACCGTCCCGGGAAATGCTTAGGGAATGACTTTTCCACTGCTGATTTTGAGGAAGTGCTCTGGATTTGAGGGAAACTAGTTTGGGTTAGAGAAGAATAACTGTATTGAGCTGTGGGGAAAGCTAGATAATAGTTGAATGTGTGTTCTGTGGAAGTGAAACCTGTGGCCGGTTTCATTAACCTCTCCTCTATATTAAACCTGTGTCGTGTCTTAACAACTAGTCTGAGCAAATAGCTTGTCAAGGGGTTATTAATCTTACTTTTCAGATTCAAATTAGGCCAGTCTTGTTTTTAATGTTCATGACATATAAAAAGTGCAACCAGCGTTAAAGGAAAAAATGACGCGACTAACTCGTAAGACTAGTCTAAGCAGTTTATGCAACTGTCCACTGGTGCGTTGATTTCAGCGTCTCGGTTAGCTCTAAATCAAGGAGAATGAATGAAAAAATGTAAGCGTGTTTCACAGTCAGTGCCTTTTGATCGGAGCTTTGTGTGGTTTTAGGGGCCGTATTGATCAACTGCATTGAGCTGTCAAATCTAATTACATCACGGGACAGAGAATCCTGTCATCATTTATGCATCCTCATTTAGTGGAACGTATTATCAAATTGTTTCCGTTCAGTGAAATAGGTGTGTGTTATGTAATGTGTAGTGCTAATGTCTCTCTTGCACTTGTGAGGATAAATAAGAGAGTTTTAATTTTTGTGTGAAGTACTGAATCTCTTTTACGGACAGATGAAGCCTATAATTGCACAACTCTTCACAGTTCAGTTTTCTCACTGAAAGGGTTGGAACAAGACCGTCCTGTTCAGCATTAATTTAATTGAGTGTATTATAGTTTCAGGGCAGGGCTGTTGTGAACTGTTATTTAGTGCTGCTATATGAGTTTCGTGATGAGTCAACGTCCTGTTCATGCTCAGAAATCCTGACCACTGACATTAATAAACACAAACATCACATGATTTGCATATGAGATGAGACCACTGATCTTATGTTATGAAGGTCAGTGTGTGAGACTTTGTGTCTTAATTTTCGAGGCAAGAGCATGAGCTTTACTTTTACCCTGTGGAGAACATTGAAAAACTTCAGGGAAATTCATCCATTAATGTGTTTTGCCTTAATAAAAGGATACAAGCAAACATTAACAATGAGAACTATTTAATTTCTCAGACTTCTGCTTCAAACTCTGTTTAATAATTATGCAATTTAACATGTATTTATTGAATTAAATTATAAACTAAGTTTAATAATCACATTAGGCTTTGCCACAATTCCTCTTTTCCATCTTTGCGGTTCGTCTTCGTGTTACACGTCACGTTTGTTCTTTATCACGTTTGTTTATATGCAGGAATAAAAGCCTAAATTAATGTTCATCATTAAAGCGATCAAGTGTTTGTCAATTTTTTTTTACTAAAGCACTCAGTTCAAATGAATTAGTTTTATGATCTCTTTATGAATTTGAGCCGTGAAGTGGTAGTTGTGTGGAGGGATTCATTACAATATCTACATTTGTGTTTCGACGGCGGAAGTCTCATGTGAGTAATGATACGTTTTTTTTTCATTTTTGGGTGAACCTTTTAAAATAATATTACATACACTTTAAGATATTTAGGCTTAAGACTTTTTATGACCTTAAATTTCATGATGGGACTTGCCCTGACGGGTGACGGCATTAGTGTTAAATGCAAAACTTTACACCTGTCTTTTATTTCAGGTTTAAAAAGAGATTGTGAATGCATGCACTGAGTGATGGCTATACAGCAAGGGGTGTGTGTGTGTGTGTGTGTGTGTGTGTGTGTGTGTGTGTGTGTGTACACGCACGCAGATAAAACCATGTTCAGCGCAGATGCCACCCAAATCTCGACCATCTGCATTCTTCTCCATAGTCCATACCGGCCTGTCCACCCGTCATATCAGATGAGATGCCAGAGAAATTTCCGATGAGGGTTGTTGTGTCAGTTTGCTGAAGCGGGCACACACACACACACACTCAGGTGTACGTGGGGGGTGAGAGTGGAGCCGTCCCAATTTGGCTCTTCTCCACTGTCACTGAGTTCCCATCTGCCTTTAACAGGCTGTGTTGTCCTAGACTCCATCATGGATTGTCCATTGTTCCCTGCAGAGTTATTGTTTTAAATCATTCTTAGGGATATATGAAAAATATTAAATTTTTGTCCGATACCATCCGATAACTCTTTATATTTCAAAGCTGATAACCGATATATCGGCCGATAAATATAAATTTAGTACACTTTTAGATCAGATTTGAGAGCCTGATTACAAAAAGAAAAGTTTAACCATTAAATCATATCTCATAAATCAAAAGTTTAACCATTAAATCACAATTATAGTGTTTTCTTTATCATTTTATGTAGCCGATATGACGGACTTGCTGTGCATGTTGCAGTGAACTGTATTATCCTTTTCTGAAGTGATTCCAATCATATTTCAAGCTATTTAAAACCATCATGTTGAACAGTGCACATCTGAAGTGCCTCAGCTGGAGGAAATAATGCATTATTGATCGGGATATCCGACAAGTTTTCCTATCAGGCCGATAACGATAACATTAAAAATGAATATAGCGGCCGAGACCGATATCATGCCCGATATATCGTGCATCCATAATTCAGCCACTGGTGCAAATGACTAAAGTGTTCGTCTAATCTAAGGCTATGTTTACACGGAAGCGATTCTGAAGAGAAAACGCAAAAGTGGCATTGCGTCATCACTTTTTATTCTGCGTTTAGACGAGCGTTTTGGGTGTGAAATCCGTGTGCAAATGGTGACGCAAAAGTCTGTGAAATTCAATGTAGTATATGCACTCCAGGCGGCTAAGAGTGCATACTACTACAACACCAAGCCCACACGCCTGTGTACAACCTTCACTGTCAAGCAGACTTTTACGTTTTTACCGTTTACACGGGAACGCGGCGGTGGAGCGTTTTAAAGATTTCCACTCTGGAGGGTGGTTTCACTTTTTTGCGTTTTTACCGTTTACACGGGAACGCAGTGGTGGAGCGTTTTAAAGATTTCCACTCTGGAGGGTGGTTTCACTTTTTTGCGTTTTTAAGCCCTAAAAAACGCCGTCGCCGTGTAAACGAAAGGCACGTCCGATAAAATATTTTTAGGTTTTCACCCGCGAGGGTTCTCGTGTAAACAGGGCCTGAAAATATATCTTTTTTCAACCCTCATCATGGCATATAAAGCGTGTTTTTTGATGCAGTTGAAGCCACTGTTATAATAAGCTGTTTATTATTATCAAATCGAAAATTGCCACTAGTACATTATTCAAAATATCTTCTTTTGTGTCCTAAGTAGGGATGCAAGATATATATCGGCCAGCATATCGGTATCGGCCGATATATGTTCATTTTTAATGTTATCGTTATCGGCCTGGTAAGAAAATGTGGCCGATATATTAAAGCCGATAATGATGTATTATTCCCTTCAGCTGAGACACTTGTTGAGCACTGTTTATCTTTTTAAATTTCTTGAAATATGATTGAAATCTCTTCAAAAAATTAAAATTTGGTTTGGGACAACATGTGCAACGCAAATCTGTCATATCGGCTATACAACACTATAATGAGAACATCATTATAATTGTGTGCTTGGGACATGGATTTAATTGTGAGACTTTTGTTTTTGTAATCAGGCTCTCAAAATTAGATACAAATTTGGATTTAAGTTTATCGGCCGATATATCGGTTATCGGCTTTCAAATATAAAGAATTATCGGTTATCGGTATCGGCCAATATCGTTCATATCGGTGCATCCCTAGTCCTAAGGAAGAATAGGCAACAACTGAAGTCAGTGGTGTTTGGATTGAGGACCGAGTTTCCCTGCTGGATGAATTATTTCTTTAAGTGTTTTTGGATGGGGCGATTCTTTCTCATAGAAATGCATGGAATGTTTGCCGAGTTGCACACAGCTCTCAGTGTGTTCTGTCAGTGTGTGTCATGAATCAGGCCTGTCACCGTGAGGGCTGCTTGAGAAAATATTGTTCCAGGGCCCGAACGCTGCTCCACTTCCTCTTGATGTACTGCCCCCTGAGGGAACAGTTCCCCCTGCGGCCGGGGCGTTTACTATCGGCCCCTATATGGCCATTGTTTAAGCCTTCCCAAGATTCTTCCCAGACTGCATGTTTTCCAAAAATGCTTTCAGACATTTCCCCTTCTTCACCTCCTAATGTTGGATCTCCCCTTCAGTGCCTCTGGGATGAAATGACACTGGGTGGTATGGAGTCGGTACTGGTTTTTCAGCTAGAATTCCTTTTGTGCTCGGCGTGTGTGTGTGTGTGTGTGAATTGCTGCTTCCCTCAGTAGCACTCTCAGTGACATCATCCACCAAATATCTGCCTGCATTGGGGGAAAAGACGGAGCCAGAGACGAGGGAGGAGCGCATTGATTTCAGGACTGAGTTTTAGTGGGATTTTAGATTTGTCTGGCTCTGAATTACAGACTTTTTTGGGAAGGCTTTGAATGATTGTCTGGAATGGTACTTTGTTTTAAGCTGACGTGATGTATAATACAACATCACCCATCTCTTCTCTATATGCATGCATTTTATTTTTTTGAGCTAATACGCTTTAATGTTTAACTCTCTCTCATCATTTTATTCACATTAACCCCACCTCTTTCAAAATCCAATCCAATCTGTAAATGATCCATAGAAGTCCCCACATTTTTTTCTGGTTACACTTTATTTTTTAGGGCCACATCACAACTACATGTCAACTACCTCTCACTAGAGTAGACTGCTAGGGTTCGATCAGCAGAATAGGTTGACATGTATTTGCAAAGTAACTTATAGTCTGTTGAGGAGAATCACAATAAAGAGTTATTAGATATTAAGCAGACAGTCTATTAATAATAGGGGTACACGATATATCGGCCACCATATCGGTATCGGCCGATATTTGCTCATTTTTATGTTATTGTTATCGGCCCGATTCTAAAATTTGGCTGATATATTAAAGCTGATAAATAATGAATTATTTCCTTCAACACATGAGACCTGAGACACTTCAGATGCGCAATGTTCAACATGATTGATCTTAATATAGTTAAGTGCAAAATGTGCTGTCATATCGGCTACATGAAATTATAATGAGAACATTATAATTGTGTTAGGGGACGGATTTTAATTGTGACACTTTTGTTTTTGCAATCAGGCTTTCAAAAATTATATAAAATTTGGATTTAGATTTATCGGCCGATATATCGGTTATCGGCTTTCAAATATAAAGAATTATCGGTTATTGGTATCGGCCAAAATGTTCATATCGGTGCATCCCTAATTAATAATCTAATGACTGACAGTTGACATGTACTTGCAAAGTTACTTATAGTTAGTAGACCGTCTATAGTGGACTATTGGAATAGTGAGACCTTTTTTCTTTATTTCATTAGATGCATGTCACCATACAGAAGGGTTTTTCAGCGGCTGAGTTCCCATCTACCTTTGATTGTCCATTGTTCCCTACAGAGTTATTGTTTTAAATCAATATTAGGGATGCACCGTTATGAAAATTTAGTCCGATAACGATAAATCTTTATATTTCAAAGCCGATAACCGATATATTTGGCAATACGAATAACTAGAGAGGCAAAAGATTGGCTTTTACGTGAGCCTTATGGGTCAAATTTGTCTGATTCCTTCACAGAATGAAGAAAAGCGTAACCTCAACCTTGGCGGTCATGTCGGCTTTGACAGTTTGCCTGATCAGCTGGTCAGTAAATCAGTGACTCAGGGTTTCTGCTTCAACATCCTCTGTGTGGGTAAGCGACTCTTGAAATGTTCACTAGCTCAATGCTGGGATAGTATGATCTTGTGGTGGAAATGCTAATCAGTCATTCTCTTATCATTAGGAGAGACGGGCATCGGCAAGTCTACATTAATGAACACCCTTTTTAACACCATGTTTGAAAACGAGGAGGCCAGCCATTACCAAAACGGCGTTTACCTGCGGCCCAGAACGTACGACTTGCAGGAGAGCAACGTCCACCTGAAACTGACCATCGTCGACACGGTGGGCTTTGGGGATCAGATCAACAAAGACGAAAGGTAAAGTAAAATACAAAAATGCCCTGTACTGTTTACACCAACGTCAGTCGCACTGAGAAACTGATATACTCAAAACATACTAGAGCCAGACCGATATATTGGCAGGCCGATATTAGGCATTTTCCAATCTATCGGTATCGCCAGTTATAATGGCCGATAAATGAATTTGTCAAAAATAAAATAAAAACGGACGAAACACGCTTGAACCATGTCATGAGTGTTGGAGTTGTATAGTTTGTCCACCAGAGGGCACTCTACACCGTTCCCGTAGGCAACACTCGTTGAGTTGGTCACGATACATACATTGCTTGAATAACAATTAAAAGATCATCCCTCAGTTCTCTCAACTCAAATAAGCATAACAAATTTTTTCTGCTGTTATATAAGCCGAGAGTGAAGCGGAATTAGCTAGTAATAGTTACGTTATGTTGTTACAGTGTAGTTGACTGACTGTCCTTTTAACTTTTGACTTGTGACTGAAGTATTTCTTTAATAGCGCGTGACCGTTATAGCAGTGAGACGCATCATCTCTCCTTGGCCTGTTATATTGAAAATGTATGTTTTACAATTTGCAGTATGACGCGATCCATTGCTAAATTATGGCTAGCTAACCACAAAGCTAGCTAATGCAACTCTCATCAGTCCGTTCTGTTGTGACAGTGATAGAAACAAGTTTCTTTTTAAAATGCATTATCATATTATTTTAGTTAAAACTCATAAATAACTACAAATAACTAATGTTAGGGAAATCTGTTAATGTTTTGTTGCGCGTTTCTGAAAAAAAATAAATATCGGCCGATATATCGGAATGTCGGGTTTTAAAAAAAACCAAAAAAATATTTGTATCGGTATCGGCCTTCAAAATCCTTTATCGGTCGGGCTCTAAAACATACCACAAGGAGTCTGATAGATAAACTCACTAGCCTGTTAATGCAAAGAAGTTTGTTCATATTTTAACACCCACATGCTGAAAACTCTCCATTAAACACTCTTGTCTATGGAAAGGGATCAGAAATGTATGTGGATGTCTGGCACTTTCCATCATTACGGCACAGTTTGGACTCATTCATTTTCTTAAAGCGTTGAGGCACAAATCTCATTGTTGTGCGAACTATTTGATATTGTTGCACAAACTTGAAAAGTAAGCCTGTGTTATAATGTTGACTGCATCCAACTTTTGTTTAACGTTTAAAGACATTTTATTCTTTATTGTAAATGAGATATGTTTATCAAAAACTCCAAAGCAACATCGAGTGACAGCTCAAACTCATTATTCTCCATTGCTGTGGCTCCTCTCTTCCCAGTCTGTCAGTAACGCTCTGTTTACTTCCTGCCTCTATGAAGCCCCTCCTTCTGAAAAGCACTCTGTGCTCTGATTGGCCGGCTGGAGCCGAACTTTGCAGAGCTTTTTCGTGCTCAAACAGCAACATGCTAAAGAAACCAGAAGTCCTCTATTTGATAACAAAATGTCCCAAATGTTATCAGGTTGCAAACCTTATTTATAATAAATGATGAACAAAACAACTGAAAAAGCATCTCCTTTCACTGGCCGACACACTGTTAGAATACGCCCTCTAACCCTCAGCACGTTGGGTGTAAAGATAGACAGGCTTACGGGTGCCAGACATTGCATCTTTTGGGAAAAATGCCTCCAGAACAAGAGAGCGTAGGCTCTGAAAGCTTACGAGTGGTGCATGCTGGGAAAACTGCCTGAGAAGTCAAGAGACGAGGTCATGTAAACATGATCCAGGCCAGTCTCTACACAGCTCTCACACAAAGTGTCTCGCTGTTTGAGAAAAGATAACACGCGTATCAAACTCTTTCAAATGTTATTGATGTTAAAGGTGGAATACCTAAGATTTTTGCATTAAAATATCCCAAAATCACAAGGCCAGTGTTATATATTTAGTAAAGATGATAACTCACAATATTCCAAATGTTTCAAACAATGTTTAAATCGCGAGAAAATTGAGATTTTAACCAAGGAAACGGCACGTGTCAGCAGGGGTGAGCTGGGAGTCGCGAGTCAATCGCGTCATATCCGCTTACCTCGGTTTCCGCTCTTACTACGTGTAGTCCTGGACAAATGCGGTAGTTGTAGTTGTGCGTTAGCGCCTATCAAACGGCAGCTTGTTTCGCGCATTTGTTATGGAATGGAGCACATATATTCTTTTCATTTATTCTCGGAATGTGAACTGTTGGCTGTAAAGGGGGTCGCACACCGGACGAGAAGCGCCGCGTCACGTTTAGGACAACTCCAGTAACGTTATCGAACACCGGACGCGCACTTTCTCATCAGTGTATGGCCAGCAATATTGTTATGTTTAATGACAGAAAATGAAGATAATGTCTGTTCTATGTTATTGTACTGTACAATTAAATACAATCGTTGCTGAGTCTGCATTCTGAAAACTTTACCTCAGAGCATCCGTTCACAGAATGAATTGAGAATCTCACGTGAAAAATCTAATAATAATCAGTAATTGTCATTCAAGCAGCTGATTTCTGTAAATGACTGCAAAACTAAATGCATAGATATTGCAGCATAGGGCAAAGTCAGGATCCATTAGCAACGGTTTGAGGCAAAAATAATTACAATTTTATATAAAACTATGTAAATGGCGCTCTGTGGCGCAGCAGGGTTTTGAACACGGTCCTGAAACGTTGCTGGGCGCCGCGGACAGACGCCGAATGGCGCTGCCAGTATGTGTACACTTATAGATAATAATGTGTTCGAATAATTATGTGGTGCAACGCGGCGCTGCAGCTTCTCGTCCGGTGTGCGACCCCCTTAACGTTAATTTTGTGAAACTGTAGCTGTGGTTGAATACTTACACGACATGAAAAGATGTGTCAAATGTACATTGCAGACATCCCAAGTCTCCCGGATCTCCCGCATATTGATAGCGTTTCCCTGATGCCCGCAAATTAGTTCAAATCTCCCGGGATATAATGTTAGAGCGAGACATACTGCGCGCATAACATACAGCGCGCTGCGCGTGCACTGTACAGAGGGAGAGACTTTGCGTTTGTGCCTCGCGAACGCGAAAGTTAGCCTTCCCTCCCACCCCCACAATCTTGTTATCGAAATATACCTCCCGGAAATGAATTCTTGCAGGTTGGGATAACTGACATTAAATTGATTTTTTATTTTTATAAAGTTACCAAGGAGGGCCAACCAGGTCAACTCCTTGCGAGAGACCTGCCCCTTCAAACCCTCTCCACCATAGCTTCGTCCAGTGACTCGTACAGTAACATCTGTGATAACTAATTTACTTTTAAACCTGACTTTTCTTGCACGGTTATTTCAGTTTAATGAAATACAAGCATGTCATTAAACGCAACGTTTATAGAAATCGAACTTTACCTCATCCATGACAACTAATTTTCGATTCCCGTCTGACTGATTTATCCACGGTGGAGTTGAAAACAACAGTTCCCATCATTCCGCGTTCCTCCACGGCGTCATCAAGCAAAGCCGTTGTTGTTGTTTTGAATGTAGCGCCCTCTAGCGGCATCTAGATCTTAGGTATTGCACCTTTAAGTGTGTCTGTTGTGATTCTGATTTGTTGCACCGTGTCTGTTTCTCTCAGCTATAAACCAATTGTGGATTATATCGACACACAGTTTGAAAACTACCTGCAGGAAGAGCTGAAAATAAAGCGCTCTCTCTTCAACTACCACGACACCAGGATTCACATCTGCCTCTACTTCATTTCCCCGACGGGACACTCGCTCAAGTCCCTGGATTTAGTCACGATGAAGAAGCTGGACAGCAAGGTAGGGTCCCGTCACTGCGGTTCACTAGCTAGTGTTCTGCAGGAGAAGATTAAACCTCACTGCAAACGCATGTGTGCTAACCGCTACTGATGACTCGTTATAAAATAAGGATATTATTATATTAGCAATTTATATGTGACAACTTGTATCACAACAGACTGGGTTTATATATATATATATATATTGTGGTATATATATATATATATATATATATATATATATATATATATATATATATTTATTTATTTTACACAAGATTCACTCCAAGTGTGTATTGTTTTCAGCCAGTGCTTACAATATCAAAATGTGTAAGACTCTTTCAAAAGCTGAATATTGCAAAAGCCAAAGTTACAATCATCATTATCATCAATATTAATATATCATTCAAGTGGACAGGGTTACAAAACAGGTGTGAGAGGAAAACATTACTGTTATTACTTGTGTGCTCAAATGTAGAAGTTGTGTATGACATGAACAGGGTTTGAAATGAACTTTTTCACTCTCCGGCCAATTTGGCTAACCAGATTAACTACGTCACGGCTTTCTTGTAAAATTAGGATATTATAAGATTTGGATTTCATACATTAATTTCCTATTCAAACAAAATCCTGTCATCCAGCATCTCCTCCTTCCTCGTCCTTTTCACCAAAATGTGTTTTAGTTGGACAGACCAATACAGCACATACAATACAGTGTTTTCTGTAAACCAAATGCCATTCAATCTTTGCTATTACTTCAGTTGCAAATGAACAAGCGTGTCGTTGTTTGTTGCGTAGTAACATGTGACGTGTGTGTGTTAAAGTTATACAGATATAAGCAGTTTCTGCAATACGCTGTATTTAATATATCATGACTCAAGAGTATTTGTGTAAATCTGCTGAACTTCCAGCAAAGTGAGTAAATATAGCAAGTAACAGTCCGAACTGGCGAGCGATCTGACAGCGTTTCCCGCCACGGTCCATTTATACACACATTTGGCGAGTGTTAAGTTCAAACCTTGACATGACATTACATTCAAATTTCTTTTGCTGCCAAAAGCATGAATGACCATCTTGTGTGTGCTCGCTTTGAGTTTGTAGGGAATGTCATTAGTGATGAGTGTATTGATCATTGATAATGTGTAAATGTAGGACAGTGGGCAGGGCTTCTCTCTTCCTGCCAGTGGAAAAAGAGCCAATCGATTCGTCATTTCATCAGAGAATAATGGCGTGAACGAGAGGAGACTCTGGGGGTTTGTGTTTGTAGGAGAGACACAGATGGTTCATAATGATGTGGCCTCAGGGACCTGTGACAACAAATACATGCTAAACCTGGGCAGACACGCTTGTTTCTCTGCCTGCCATTAGATCTGGTCAGGTGACCCAGTCTGTTGTGATTGGTCTACTCTGCTCTGATTGGTCAGGTGACCCAGTCTGTTGTGATTGGTCTACTCTGCTCTGATTGGTCAGGTGACCCAGTCTGTTGTGATTGGTCTACTCTGCTCTGATTGGTCAGGTGACCCAGTCTGTTGTGATTGGTCTACTCTGCTCTGATTGGTCAGGTGACCCAGTCTGTTGTGATTGGTCTACTCTGCTCTGATTGGTCAGGTGACCCAGTCTGTTGTGATTGGTCTACTCTGCTCTGATTGGTCAGGTTACCCAGTCTGTTGTGATTGGTCTACTCTGCTCTGATTGGTCAGATGACCCAGTCTGTTGTGATTGGTCTACTCAGCTCTGATTCGTCAGATGGTCCAGTCTGTTGTGATTGGTCTACTCTGCTCTGATTGGTCAGGTGACCCAGTCTGTTGTGATTGGTCTACTCTGCTCTGATTGGTCAGATGGCCCAGTCTGTTGTCATTGGTCTACTCAGCTCTGATTGGTCAGATGGCCCAGTCTGTTGTCATTGGTCTACTCAGCTCTGATTGGTCAGATGGCCCAGTCTGTTGTCATTGGTCTACTCAGCTCTGATTGGTCAGATGACCCAGTCTGTTGTGATTGGTCTACTCTGCTCTGATTGGTCAGATGGCCCAGAGCCAAACGCTTCCAGTTTCAGATACAACAACAGTATTTGAGGGCGGCCAATGAGGACCACAGGCTGGCTTTATGCAAATTTATTACAAACATGTAGATTCAAACAGGAAATAAGATGGGAATTCCTGACGACTCGTTTCAGACAGTTCGAAATCACTTCTTTCTTTTGGAAGACATGAACTCCATTTATCTCTGAAACTTTGCAGACCTTTTGCATTCACAAACAGCTTTATTACTACACTACACTATTGGGGCAGTTTAATGTTACCGCTTTGAGACAAATAATTATATTCATGAGATGGCTTAAAATTTTAACATTTGGACACTGACAGCCCCAGTTAAAGGGCACCTATTATGCCCCTTTTTTACAAGAATATAATATTGGTCTCTGGTGTCCCCAGAATGTATTTGTGAAGTTTCAGCTCAAAATACCCCATAGTTAATTTTATTATAACCATTTGAAAATGACATTTTTGGGCGTGTTTAAAAATGAGCTGTTTTTGGTGTATACCACCTTAAATGCAAATGAGCTGCATATCCCCGCCCTGCCTTTGGATGAGGGCGTAACTTGATGCCTATGGCAGTCGGTACTGAGAGAGTGAGAGAAAGAAACCGCTGTTTTGAATGTCATTCAGCGTACGTTTGAATCGGAGTATATAAATGGTACGAAGAGACTAAATACAAATGAATAAACACAAATGAGAATGGACCAGTACGTCTCGGTATGGGTGGGGTCTATGCCACAACCACACTGTCAATCAAACCTCTTGCTCAATTCTACGTCACAAAGCGCTGAATCTCAGAACAGCTCGTTCTGAGACAGTACAGATGATTTATTGAGATTGTAAAAAAACCACTGGGTGGATTTTTATCATTCTAGGGTGGTTTTTCTCACACACTGCCAACACACATTTATGTTCAAACACCATGTAAAAGTGAATTTTTCATAATAGGTGCTCTTTAATATCTACTTCTGTTTTATACGGAGAATTTTTTGCACTTTCAGCATTCTGCTAAGTTTCTCAGTTTGTCACAGAAAGCCACGATTGAGTCTTGTTTGCTTATTTTATGATAAGTAGCCTGATTTATTACTGGCATCTTATTTAACACAAGATCTATATCGAACTACAATGTGGAACTAGAACATAGGCATGTTGTGAAATGTTTTTGTTTTCTTTTAGGTGAACATCATCCCTATTATCGCTAAAGCTGACACCATTTCCAAGAGCGAGCTACACAAGTTCAAGATAAAGATCATGAGCGAGCTGGTTAGCAATGGGGTTCAGATCTACCAGTTTCCCACAGATGATGAAGCCGTCACAGAAATCAATTCCTCTATGAACGTGAGTCTTTGCTTCTCATAGACATAAACCACAGAAAGGCGCGTGTGCAATTTGAATTTGAATACAGATGTGAATGTATATTTCCGTGGGAAAGTGCATATTATTGCACAGATGTGAAGGAAATCAGATTGAGTATTAGTAGGTCACGTAACCTTTAATTGTCTTTATTCTAGGCCCATCTCCCCTTTGCTGTGGTGGGCAGTGTCGAGGAGGTGAAGGTGGGCAATAAGACCGTGAGGGCCAGGCAATACCCGTGGGGAGTCGTTCAAGGTAAGAAAAAGGGCTGTCAAATAAAAATCTGAATTTCGAAAATTCATCATATATATAAAAAATGCATTTTGCATTCGCATTTTTGTTAGTTTGTCCAGTATAAAGAGTTAGATTGTGTTGGGAAAAGGCTTCCTGCGGATGGAAACCTCAGTTAGTGCCACAACATACTTGACCAAACCTGCCCATCGGTCAGAGCTGAGCGAGTGTTTTCTTCAGCTGGAAACATCATCAACTAAAAGTGCTCAGATCGAGATGAGCGTGTGGGGTTTTTGACCAACAATATGTAGAAGTGGATTGTTTGTGGATGGCAGTTTGCTATTTTGTGTTCATGTAGTTCAGTGTGTTGAAGTGTATTTTGAGTTACTGATGCACAAACACGGTGTTATGCGCCATTGTAACCTAATTTACACTAAAGCGCGTTAAGGAAATTATATTTCATTTAAGAACAGTTGTTTTAAAAGTGAATGCCCTTTAAAAAATGAATGTCATTTCAAGAAAAGATGCAATGCTTGATTTGGTTTATATTAGCTTATTACGCTTGCTTGCGCCCTCTTGTGGGCATAGGAGACAAACAGGACTTTTTTGTAATGTAGTTTTAATGTCGTTTTTCAGCCGTTTTGACAGCGCTAGTAAGAAATAAGATTGTTGCAGTGTGGCTGTTTCAGTTGATGTTACTCTGTCTCTGGAGAGTCTCACGCTCGAGGGGCTGGAGTGTGTCGGACTCTTTCATTTGAACCCTGCTGTTCAGTTCGGGGGGGAGGGGGGTGTTTTTACAATGCCTTTCATCTGAAAACAATCCCATCAATCAAAGCGGTGATAAATGCCACTCTCGACGGAAGCTAATTACGCTGTTGTCTCAGATGTGAGCGAGAGAGCTCTGCCACTGATAAGGTCAGGCCGTTAGCTGTATCCGTGTGTGTTTAATTGCTCGTCCTCCATGAAAGAGACGCTCGGCGTAGAGCTCTTCACTTAGAACAGCACTTGGCCTTTGGCACGTCTCGTAGGGTTTTTCAGTAGACAAATACAAATCATTTAACACTTTTTTCAATTCTCAGCCATTTGACTACTTGCTCAACTAATTCAGACTAGAGATGCAACATATCGGCCACCATATCGGTATTGGCTGATATGTGTTTATTTATAATGTTATCATTATCGGCCTGATGGTGAAAAATGGTGCCGATAAATAATGTACTATTTCCTCCAGCTGAGACACTTCTGATACGCATTGATGCTTTCTGTGTGATTTTTACCCCCATCTAGTGGTGAAAAGGTGTATGACCATCCAGTGAATTAGTTTCTGTTCCTCTCAATTCCCATTTCGTTCTAACTCCTACGGTGGCCAATGTAGTCCAAGATTAACATGGCTTCTAGTTCGACCTCGTCCATGAGTGTTAACTCAAACGTAAATGCGAAAGGCGAAGCTTGAATTAACGTGTATGTCCCTCTTTGGCTAATGTACTTTCAAGATGGCGGGGCAACATGGCGATCAACGTTAGTACCCCTTACCCGTATGTGTTTCCAATGGCATATTATACACTCATGAGAATACTTTATTACTTGAACGAAGTAAATATACATTAATGAGCACATATATTTTTGAAAGAACTAAGTGTTTTTAGCTAAGATTAAACTAAAAGAGTTACACAGTGTAGCTTTAAAATATAATTAGAATCACTTCTAAATAGCAAACTACAGTAAAGTGCAACAAGTCATATCGGCTACATAAAATTATACGTTTATAAGGCTCCGCCTTTCAAAGTTTACTCCCTGGCCATGAGCCTGGAGAGAAGATCGAGTGGACTTTCAAGCGCTCGTCCCTTCAGTGGTGACCGTTGATACTGTGCTGACCGTGTGTGTGTGTGTGTGTTTCAGTGGAGAATGAGAGTCACTGTGATTTTGTGAAGCTACGGGAGATGTTGATCAGAGTGAACATGGAGGATCTGCGAGAACAGACTCACGCCAGACACTACGAGCTCTACAGGCGCTGTAAACTGGAGGAGATGGGCTTCAAAGACACCGACCCGGACAGCCAGCCCTTCAGGTAAGGACCCCCTCACACACCCCCTGCTAGCTCTCAACCGCACACTGTACAGAAATATGGGTGTGGTGTTTCTGAAGAGCGGTTTTGAAGCCCAAAGTGGGCGGAGACCAGTTGGTATCGTGTCACTCCCGGATAAACCAATATGGGCAAAGAGACGGATTAGCTGAGATGACATGGCGCTAACAGACACACTGATTAGTAGTGACATCAGCGGAAATCCGCCTGTCACTCAAGTGACCACACCCTTAATTTAAGGCCGGATTCGCATATAACGCCTAAAAACGAGTAGAAAACGCTGGGTGCGCCGCATTCTCATTTTTCCAAAGCGCTAGGGCGGTAGCGCTCCGGTTGGTTCTTGTCATGTGACCTGCTGTGCGCTTATGGTGCGCTTGCGGCATTCTGAAAAGTTGAGATGTTTTTATCTCGATGCGGCGCGGACGCGCTTGGAAAAAACGACCGCGTCGCTTCCATTATGAGCGTGCATACCGCGCGCCTACCATAGACTGTAAAAAAGATGGACGACACTCCTCCGCTCTTTTCCATCGGAGAGAACTGAAGCCGCCAGTGTCCCGATATGGCGCTGACATCTTGGGACTTGAGTCTCCGCACTTTGCGTGTTCGGGACCAGACATGCGCAGTCGTGAGCAGGAAGTAAAGCCGCGAAATCAAGGCCGCGCCCTCACTCTCGCTGAATCTTTTGCAAGCACACGCCCCGCACATTTCTTAAGTGGCCTTTGTCTCCAATGATGTCCGCTGATTGCAGTACCTCGTTAAAATAAGGTAAATACAACTACTACCCACATAGTCAACATTATGAAAAAAAGATCTCAGAGACAACCTGTCAATCACAGCTGTCAATCATGATGTCACAGCCCTGTGTTGAAAGCATCAAATAACTAAATACAAACTTATTTTAAAAACAAATATTTGAAATGACATCAGCGTGATATAAACTACAGAAAATGACAGAAACTATCTTTGGAGAAAGGATATGTGAAGTGTATTTTAATCGTTTAGTGGTCTCACGTCCCGTTGAATAACATGGGGAGACGGGGGGTTGTGACCTATACTAGGACCGGTCACAGGGGGGCGAATCGAGATGTTTTGGCTTCACTTTTGTGGGCTTGTGTGGCACGCTTGGCGCCTACATTTGAAATAACGAACTTGAGCGCGCAAAAGACGCAATATGTGAACAGGCCTTAAGGTTTAATATAATTGAAACAGATGAGTTATAAAATAATTCACCCCCTCACAGTCGTCATGAGAGGGCGATATAGACAAACACTTTTCACACCAGGATGTAAACATGTTTTTTTTCTGCTGTAAAGTTGGGCATTTTAACATGGGGGTTTATGGGATTGACTCTCTCCTGCAGCCGGTCTCTAGTGGCCAGTTGATGAACTGCAGTTTAAGGCACTTCAGTGTTGGTTTTCTAGAGAGAAACCGGAAGGTTTATTGACCGCTTGCTCTCAACATGCACCGATTTTGCAATTTGGTGTTGCTTAGTAGCAACAAATACCATGTGACCAAAAGCACAAATCTTATTGGTTGGCCAGTTTCCTTCACCGTGTGATGGAGAACAGATTTTCATTATGCGAATGTTTGTGAAGTTCGTTCATATTAAAATGTTTATCGCACAGAATTCAGGTCATTCTGATCAGGCCTTTACACTGAAAGTGTTCTGTTTTTCATACAAAACTCTGCTCTGGAAAGTAGCTTTCAACACTGTAAAGTCAGCATAAAAGCACAGTTAACCCTGTCAGTTCTGATTCGAATTTACAACATGTAAATACATCCATTTCTCCCGAAATACATAAAAGAAGTAAGCGTCTGGTGAACTGGGAGAAGAATTAACTCAACTTTATAGATCATTTGTGTGATGATGTGTGTTGTGGGCAGAGTCTACCTGAATAAAAGAGTGAAAATGGTCATTTTGTGTTTGTATCTCATAATTCTGAGAAGAAAAATCTGAACTGCAAGATTTAAACTCGATGTTCTGCATCGAGAACATTATAATTGTGTGTTTGGGACATGGCGTTAATGGTGAGACTTTTGTTTTTGTAATCAGGCTCTCAAAAATAGATTTGGATTTAGATTTATCGGTATCGGCCAAAATCGGTGCCGGTGCATCCCTACGTCAAAGGGTTAATTAATATACATTCCTGGTTTTATCATCCATCAGTTTTACATGTTCAGCAGAAATAATGTCTTCATGGTACTGTGTGAAAAAATAGTTTCCTGTTGGCTGTGTCATTAAAATTAATTCTATGTTGTGGACACTTGGGCTTGTTTTGGGCTACTGTTCCCTCTTTAACATGTAGCGCAGTTGATGAAACATTTACATGCCAGTAAAAGAACAAAATCTGTAAAGATAAATATAACGATAACTATGTTAGCATCCACACCAACGGACGAAGACCTTCTGTTTATTATGAGCGCACTGCAGTATTCTGTGTTTTCATCCTGATGCTCGCTGACGTTTTTCAGAAAAGGCTTTGTGTGTTAATGATTAAATCGATTTTGCTGCTCACACTGCTTGTGAATGCAGTTTCATGTGGATTTTAAGTTCAAATATGCATGCAAATCTTTATGAAAAGGAAAATCAGGTTATATATGTTACCATATAAAACCAGCCAGTTCAAAGCAAAATCTTTTCCGCAGTCTACAGGAGACGTATGAAGCCAAACGGAAGGAGTTTCTGGGAGATCTGCAAAGGAAGGAAGAGGAGATGAGGCAGATGTTCGTTAATAAAGTGAAGGAGACGGAGGGCGAGCTGAAGGAGAAGGAGAGAGAGGTTAGTCCTGATGAAAGGGATAGTTCACCCACAAATTTAAATTAGCCCATGATTTAATCACCCTGAAGCCATCCTAGGTGTATATGACATTCTTCTTTCAGACGAAGACAAGCAGAGTTCTATTAAAATATCATTTATATGTCCTGGCTCTTCCAAGCTTTATAATGGGTCCATAATGTACATCATACAAGTGCATCTATCCATCATAAAAGTGCATCTATCCATCATAAAAGTGCATCTATCCATCATAAAAGTGCATCTGTCCATCATAAAAGTGCATCTATCCATCATAAAAGTGCATCTATCCATCATAAAAGTGCATCTATCCATCATAAAAGTGCATCTATCCATCATAAAAGTGCATCTGTCCATCATAAAAGTGCATCTATCCATCATAAAAGTGCATCTATCCATCATAAAAGTGCATCTGTCCATCATAAAAGTGCATCTATCCATCATAAAAGTGCATCTATCCATCATAAAAGTGCATCTGTCCATCATAAAAGTGCATCTATCCATCATAAAAGTGCATCTATCCATCATAAAAGTGCATCTGTCCATCATAAAAGTGCATCTATCCATCATAAAAGTGCATGTATCCATCATAAAAGTGCATCTGTACATCATAAAAGTGCATCTGCCCATCATAAAAGTGCATCTATCCATCATAAAAGTGCATCTATCCATCATAAAAGTGCATCTATCCATCATAAAAGTGCATCTATCCGTCATAAAAGTGCATCTATCCATCATTAAAAGTGCATCTGTCCATGATAAAAGTGCATCTGTCCATCATAAAAGTGCATCTATCCATCATAAAAGTGCATCTATCCATCATAAAAGTGCATCTGTCCATGATAAAAAGTGCATCTATCCATCATAAAAGTGCATCTGTCCATGATAAAAGTGCATCTGTCCATGATAAAAGTGCATCTGTCCATCATAAAAGTGCATCTATCCATCATAAAAGTGCATCTATCCATCATAAAATTGCATCTGTCCATGATAAAAGTGCATCTATCCATCATAAAAGTGCATCTATCCATCATAAAAGTGCATCTGTCCATCATAAAAGTGCATCTATCCATCATAAAAGTGCATCTGTCCATCATAAAAGTGCATCTGTCATGATAAAAGTGCATCTGTCCATCATGAAAGTGCATCTATCCATCATAAAAGTGCATCTATCCATCATAAAAGTGCATCTATCCATTCATAAAAGGGCATCTATCCATGATAAAAGTGCATCTGCCCATCATAAAAGTGCATCTGCCCATAAATAAAAGTGCATCTATCCATCATAAAAGGGCATCTATCCATGATAAAAGTGCATCTGTCCATCATAAAAGTGCATCTATCCATGATAAAAGTGCATCTGTCCATCATAAAAGTGCATCTGTCCATCATAAAAGTGCATCTATCCATGATAAAAGTGCATCTGTCCATCATAAAAGTGCATCTGTACATCATAAAAAAGGGCATCTGTCCATCATAAAAGTGCATCTATCCATCATTAAAGTGCATCTGTCCATGATAAAAGTGCATCTGTCCATCATAAAAGTGCATCTATCCATCATAAAAGTGCATCTATCCATCACAAAAGTGCATCTGTCCATGATAAAAGTGCATCTATCCATCATAAAAGTGCATCTGCCCATCATAAAAGTGCATCTATCCATCATAAAAGGGCATCTATCCATGATAAAAGTGCATCTGCCCATCATAAAAGTGCATCTGCCCATCATAAAAGTGCATCTATCCATCATAAAAGGGCATCTATCCATGATAAAAGTGCATCTGCCCATCATAAAAGTGCATCTGCCCATCATAAAAGTGCATCTATCCATCATAAAAGTGCATTTGTCCATCATAAAAGTGCATCTATCCATGATAAAAGTGCATCTGTCCATCATAAAAGGGCATCGATCCATCATAAAAGTGCATCTGCCCATCATAAAAGTGCATCTGTCCATCATAAAAGGGCATCTGTCCATCATAAAAGTGCATCTATCCATCATAAAAGTGCATCTATCCATCATAAAAGTGCATCTGTCCATCATAAAAGGGCATCTGTCCATCATAAAAGTGCATCTATCATCATAAAAGTGCATCTGTCCATCATAAAAAGTGCATCTATCCATCATAAAAGGGCATCTGTCCATCATAAAAGTGGCATCTGTCCATCATAAAAGTGCATCTATCCATGATAAAAGTGCATCTGTCCATCATAAAAGTGCGTCTGTCCATCATAAAAGTGCATCTATCCATGATAAAAGTGCATTTGTCCATCATAAAAGTGCATCTATCCATCTTAAAAGGGCATCTGTCCATCATAAAAGTGCATCTGTCCATCATAAAAGTGCATCTATCCATGATAAAAGTGCATCTGTCCATCATAAAAGTGCGTCTGTCCAATCATAAAAGGGCATCTATCCATGATAAAAGTGCATTTGTCCATCATAAAAGTGCATCTATCCATGATAAAAAGTGCATCTGTCCATCATAAAAGTGCATCTGCCCATCATAAAAGTGCATCTATCCATCATAAAAGTGCATCTATCCATGATAAAAGTGCATCTATCCATCATAAAAGTGCATCTATCCATCATAAAAGTGCATCTATCCATGATAAAAGTGCATCTGTCCATCATAAAAGTGCATCTATGCATGATAAAAGTGCATCTATCCATCATAAAAGTGCATCTGTCCATCATAAAAGTGCATCTATCCATCATAAAAGTGCATCTGTCCATCAAAAAAGTGCATCTATCCATGATAAAAGTGCATCTGTCCATCATAAAAGTGCATCTATCCATCATAAAAGTGCATCTGTCCATCATAAAGTGCATCTATCCATCATAAAAGTGGCATCTGTCATCATAAAAGTGCATCTATCATGATAAAAGTGCATCTATCCATCAAAAAGTGCATCTATCCATGATAAAAGTGCATCTGTCCATCATAAAAGTGCATCTATCCATTGATAAAAGTGCATCTCCACCATATAAAGTGCATCTATCCATCATAAAAAGGGCATCTTATCCATGATAAAAGTGCATTTGTCCATCATAAAAGTGCATCTGCCCATCATAAAAGTGCATCTATCCATCATAAAAGTGCATCTATCCATCATAAAAGGGCATCTATTCATGATAAAAAGTGCATCTGTCCCATCATAAAAGTGCATCTAATCCATGATAAAAGTGCATCTGCCATCATAAAAGTGCATCTATCCATGATAAAAGTGCATCTATCCATCATAAAAGTGCATCTGTTGTCCATTCAATAAAAGTGCATCTATCCATCATAAAAGTGCATCTGTCCATCATAAAAGTGCATCTATCCATCATAAAAGTGCATCTGTCCATCATAAAAGTGCATCTATCCATGATAAAAAGTGCATCTATCCATCATAAAAGTGCATCTGTCCATCATTAAAGAACTCTGCTTGTATTCGTCTGACAGAAGAATGTAAAT